>JAOTIZ010000203.1:38953515-38970721 GCA_027123425.1 Erythroxylum panamense
ATTTCTGATAGAATATGGAGTGATGTCACTATAGATTTTATAGAGGGACTACCGAATTCAGGAGGCTCTCAAGTCATCACCGCGGTAGTGGATTGGCTGTCTAAATATGCTCACTTCGTTCCCATGGCTTACCCTTTCACTTCTATGATCGTTGCAAAAGCTTTTGTGGCAAACATCATCAAGTTGCATGGCGTTCCATCTAGCATTGTAAGTGACCATGATCAAATTTTTATAAACAATTTTTGGACAGTTTTGTTTCATTTATAGGGTACCCAACTCAATATGAGTTCAAGTAACTATCTCCAAGTGGATGGTCAAACCGAAGTGGTCAACCATACTCTAGAATAGTACCTCCAGTGTTTTACTTCTAAGCAACCAAGGAGATAGAGGGAATGGCTACCGTGGGCTAAATATAGTTACAATACATTGTACCATTCGTCTACTTGCACCACACCATTTGAATGCTGTCTATGGCATACCACCTCCAAGTCCGATGCATTATATACCTGGAACGTCTAAGGTTGTTGCGGTGGACACTTACTTGTGAGACAGAGACGCAATCTTTAAGGACCTATGGTCTGCTTTCCTGCAGGCACAAAACCGCATGAAAAGTTTGACAGATCAACATCGCCGTGATGTGGAGTTCGAAGTGAGTGATCCCTTTTACCTCAAATTGCAACCTTATAGGCAGACCTTTGTTGCATTCCGAGCCTCCCTTAACCTTTCTCCAAGGTATTTCAGTCTTTACAAGGTGATTGAGAGAATAGGAGCAGTTGCTTATCGACTTAAGTTACCTCTAGGATCACGCATACATAACGTCTTTCATGTTAGTCAACTTAAAAGGTATTTGGGACCAACTCCAATGACGTCTTTTGCTCTTCCTCAACCTCTGAAGATGAGACCGTGGTTCCCCAGCTGGACAAGGTGCTTCAACAATGCACAATCCAAAAAGAACGTTACAGACCCAAACTTGAAGTATTGGTTAAATGGTAAAGGCCGTCCGAACAAGATGCAACCTGGGAAGATGCACGATGGCTTGCCAGGAGTTGTCTTTCATTCTTCCTTGGGGACAAAGGGACTTAAAAGAGGGGAGGATTGATATGTCGTTTTGGCTTAAAGACCAATTCTCACGTGAAGAGCTATCTTATCTGTTAGAGTTTTGTTCCCATAGGAATAGGTCCAAATAAGAGTTCATTTGTAACCAACGTTAGTTTCCTAGTTTAAGACTTCTATTTGTTAAGATTTGATATTTATTAGGATTAGATATTTATCTTCCAATCCAATCCACTATAAATATGGATTTATGAATGAAATAGAGGGGTGGGCAATTTTTCAACAATACCCAATCTTCATCTCTATTTTTATTCTATGGCTTTCTTATTTCTCTAAAATTCTCTAGTCCTTAAGCAACTGTATCAAATCTCTTTATAGTTACAAGATAATCCAAATTAAAACATACAATTTCCTTTTTTATTACATATGCAATCATTTGTAACTAAAACACATTCCAAAAGTATTTTTTCTTTTATTTATTGGTCTTGATCCCTGTAGATGTTCCCTGTACCTCACTCTTATGACTTAGACTACATAGATTAACATCTATACTAAGCTTGAAAACTTAGTAGAGAAAACATTTAATTTGGATGACCACTCACCGCAGTCATCTATCAAGCATACACATTCAGAAATATCACAACTTATATACCATAAATTCACATTGATGAACCAAACATTGATATTCAATGCTCATGTAAACAATTATGGCATACTTAAACAAAGTACATAATGCAATTATGCTTCAATATATTATACATATACCGAAAATGCAAATTTATAAGTCAAATATTGATATTCAACGCTCATTGATACAAATGATCAATATAATTGCACATCATTACAATTCATCATTACAATCAATATAAATGCTCATCAATACCAATTATTCATGTTGTCATGTTGTAGTTGTTATTTATGATTGTTAAGTTTCCTTTCTATGTTAAGAATACACATTTTTTATGGGTGTGGATAATAGATACTGTGGATATTCGAAGATATTAAACTGTGGATACCTGAAAGTATCAAACTGTGGATGGTGTCAAATTGTAGCAGCTGCACTGTAACCCCATAGACATGCATATCTATCCACAACCAAGACAATAGAGAAGGTACTATAATATTTCCTTTAACCATGTACAAATTTCACAATTTATATATTAACATATTATATAATATACATTTCAAATCATAAAATCTATATTTGCGTTCATACATGCAATTCATGGTTTACAACCATTACAAGGGTATCAAAACCACACTTGTATAATCATACCCTACACATATGAGTAATGAATATGCATACAAATAATTTATGTACATTAAATTTTCTTTGGAATGCATTATGCTCAATCTTATATTCCAATGCAGTCTCCCAATTCACATGTGGTAAGTCCTATTTTATCTATTTCTCGTTGTTTGAAATGTTTCATACACATTAAAAAAGATTCCAATAACATTCGATAAAATTAGAAACAAAAACAAACTCAAAACAGTGCAATTTAAGCTAAACCCTAAAGTAGTCTAAAAATATGCAAACTATTAGTCCAAAAATAAATCACATGATAGAGTTTAGTTATTCCTTAATATTCGTACAAAAAAAGTCAGAATTGGGCTCCGTGGTCTTCTAGACATATGTCCATCTGTATTTCTAATTTCCAAAACATCAAAGATAAGGCCATTTATACTTTAAACATATGAGATATAGACCAAATATCACACGCTGCTCTAAAATAAGGGCAACATTAGGTCACCATTTTATTCCCAATTTTCAAGGTCATAAAGTCATAAACTCTCTAGATATTTCTAGTTCTATGTCTAAGTTTTCATATGCAACTAAAATCACTAAATTTGAAGATCTATAGGCTAACTTATGAGTAAAATAATGTGATTGGTTCAACAAACTTGAGACAGAATTTCATTACACAATAATCTCTTATAATATTCAACCAATTATATAGACTGTCGTTTTTATGCAAAACAAATTCGTTTTGCTTTATTATTATTTTTTACTTCCTTCACCGTCCCTCCCTTTCAACTCGTCGTTTTGCTTTATTATTATTATTATTTCGTTCCTTCACTGCCCCTCCCTTTCAACGCTCTCACGCCGTTACGCAGCCGCACTTCTAAACTCTCTCTCAGTCTCAGACTCTCACTTTCACGCACGTCAGTCACCTCACCTCACCTCACCTCACCGTTCCGTCTCTGTCTCTCTCACTACCGCGAAACCAGTGGCCAGCAACCGCCTCGTTGCCGCGCCACCAGTCCTTAGCTGCATCAACTGCCCCTGCTCCTTCGCCGCGCACCACCGGCCATCTTATAACATATTATGGTACTCTCTCACTGCTCAAATTTGGTTTTGTCGTATTATTCATATTCATGAACAATTGAACACGTCTGCTTGTTTGGAGAGGATTGTGGAGTTTTGGTTGTGTTCTGACTGACGAATTGAACATGTGTGCACGTTAAGTGTTTGACGAAATACCCCATTAGAATTGAACAATTACGTTTGTATTATAGGAGTTGCAATTAATAAACATCTCAGACACGAATTGGTATCTAGTAACGTGTTTTAGAAAAGAATTGGTATCTAATAACTGCTGTCGAGGCTTTATGTTTTCAAATCTTGACCATATTTCTCTAAAATAAGATCAAGTTGAAGCTAATTGTGTTAAAAAACAATGCTACAGACTGGGGGGGATGTGCTTCAGATTTTGGGTTATACTGAAATTTTTTTGATGACTTAATTTTATTTTGAAATTCAAAACAAAAATTCCATGGTTTTTTCCGCCATTCACAATTTCCAGCACTAACTCACCGAAACTAAAGGCATTAGATTTTGTAGAAAAGATGCCTTCCACATACTCAGAAGGCTTATAACCACTGCATTTATAGCAACATGTATTGTAACTGATTAGTATATGAGCTCCACATGTATCTACATTCTAAGTATATGGCGATAAGGCATGATGTTGTAGCTTTTGGGTTCATGTTTTCATAAAGCAATATATTACTAGCTTTCAAATATCTGTGAATTATTCTTAATCTCGAGTACTTGTGGAGGTAAAGTAGCCCTTAGCTTAAATTTAAAACACCTAAACCTCCACTTAGTTTAATCTTAATATTTGGAAACAAGATTGACTAAATTGGAGCCTATCCTTTTAAAATGAAAAACATCCTCCATTTGTTAACTTTATGAGGCTCCATTTCCATTATCCCCTAAAAATTTCTTTTTTTTTTTTCCCGTGGGTGGGTATGCATCGAGTAGAATCCTTGCATGCCTTTTAATTTTGTTCTTAATATGCTGTATGTTTATGTACACATGTTCTGTTTCCTCTTAATTCTTACAATTCCGCTAAATGGAATCATTGATCCTTCCTTAGAAATGTGGGATAATGATATTTGTATTAGTTAATCATTTCAATTTCAAAGACAAATAAGACACGCTTGCATTTGTCTTGTTATGTATTCAATCAACTCAAGTAGTTTCCAATGTATTGAGTTCAAAATTAGCATTGCTTTGATTCATCATTTTGAGCCATCTCTTTGTCATATGTCTTGTTGTATGTTCCATCTTCTTGCCATCTCATTTCTCAAATTAGGTTGAAGAAGAAAAGGATAAAACTTTCGGTTCAACTTGAGGACGTGTGCTTTTCTCTTGCGAAGTCTCTTACTTGGTTAGCAGTAAATTGAATGGAAAAGCAGGGTATTAAGGAGAAGAAGACGAAGAAGAAGGAGATGGGCAGCCCTGAAAGAAACAATTCTAAATCTCTCTCTTCACGGCAGAGGGTTTTTGTAGCAAACCATGTGGGAGTGTACACAGACAATGCTTCACTTCTGATTGGTAGAATCCTTGAAAAGGGCATATCAGATGACCTCCAAAAGAAACCTTCAAACCCTACTCCACCGCCTAAACTCTCTGTTTTACCTTTTCCAGTTGCTCGCCACCGATCACATGGACCGGTAAGCCTTAGTTTCAGTCTCAAGCTTGGATCTTTCTTTCAGGCCTTCTATGAAATTCAGAATCTCTCTTTCTGTGTTTGAGCCTTAAGTTAGCTGTTTCAATGCTAGGAAAATAAATGAAAGAGAGTTAATTGACACAGATTTTGGGTTCATCTGGTTTTATACGTAATTGGAGAGTAAAATGTATGTGTTGATGAACTTACGTGCATGATTTTGGGTTCGATTTTTGCAGCATTGGGATCCAATGAGCAATAGAATGCATGGTGATGCTTCTAATGAGGATGATCGGGATAACGTAGAATATGATGATCCTACTAATTTTGACCAAATATCTGTATTTGCAAACCCAGTTCCGAGGAAGCATAAAAAGGGTTTGGACCTAAGCAAATGGAAGGAGTTAGTTCCAAGTGAGAAGACTTGTAAGGGGGAAGAAGATAGGTTACATCTTAAGGATATTAATAAACAGAAGAAGAAAGACATACAATATCATTGTTCTCCAACAAACCAGGTTTCAATGGAAGTGGACTTTAAAACGACATTAAGTTCTGTTGTACCACCCTCTGAAAAAATGGAGGTTGTGTCAAATGATATTGATGTGCAATCTCAAAAGTCAACAATTGACATGGAAGTAGATAACTCGCATCAGCTATTAGGGATTACTGAAGATATCAACTCTAAGAAGATATCAAGCACTGATGCTTCTGAAGTGCTTGAAGAAATGGACAAAATGGATTCTAAATTGTGGTCTTCTAAGAAGCTCTCAAGAGATGCTGCTTCAGAAGTGCTTGAAGAAGTGGACAAAATGGATTCTGAATTGTGGGAGATGCAAAAGAAACAAGAACAAAGAACTTCTGATATGGCTTCTGCCTCTAGATTTAATGGTTTTGGCAATGAACAACGATTTATGTCTCTTGAAAGTGAAATTGATGCTGAAAACCGAGCCCGTTTGCAGAGCATGTCATCTGAAGAAATTGCAGAAGCTCAAGCTGAGATAGCTGAGAAGTTGAACCCTGCATTGCTGAAGTTATTAACAAAACGATGTCAACAAAAATCAAAGCAGCAAAATCTTTCAAGGTCAGACGGGATTAAAACTGGTGAAATTACTAGTATTCTTAGGGTCAAGGATTTTGAGAAAGAGTCTGATGTTTCTGTACATCCTAATGGTGATACCTCTGGCACAATGACTGGTACATTAAATGATGTGAAAAGTGGACTGGATAATAGAGCTGTCCAGTCTCCAGTTCAAGGCAAGGACAGTTTGTGGAATAATTGGACTGAGAGAGTTGAGGCTGTTAGGGGATTAAGGTTTTCTTTGGAGGGCAATATTATTGAAGCTGAATCTAAGCCTGGTAAGAATAGACTTGTTGTTGTTACTAGTTTCCATGTTCTTCACAGCCTGCATTTTACTTTCTTTCACGGCAACCTTTTCCCTACGTTTATTATTTTATATCTAAAATTAATTCAGATTTATCTTTTGTGAATTTGAGGAGCAAATAAATAGCTCATTTCAGTGGTTATGTTTCCTCTTGAATCACAAAACAAGAACTTTTATGTACGTGCTATGTGAGGTAATGCTGATAGCACAAGGAATTTGTGATACACTTGCTAGACATTGTAAAATCCCACATTATCTCTTCTCTCTAATTATGTGTGTGTGATTTTGTGTTTATTTGCTAATGGTTGGGTCAGAAACAAATTTGTTTTCATTTCAAGGTAGAATAGAAGTCCTTCCTTCTTCTTTCCTAATATCTCCTACCATTTTGGTCCTTTTGTCAAAATTTCCCCTAAAGTTGAGTGAAAGCCTTGGGTTTTCTTGCACACATTTCAACTGCATCCCACTGTTCAGATAATTGGTGCTTGTTTCTACAAGAATCGTGTCATTTAATAGACATATGCATCAATATAAAAAAGTGTAACTATTTTTCATGTTGAAGGTAATTTATCCATTGACGATAGGCTTAAGACTGGAAGTGTTGCTGAACGTGATATTTTACGTAATGAGGGGGACCCTGGTGCTTCTGGTTACACTATCAAAGAAGCTATAGATCTCACTAGAAGTGTGGTCAGTACAGTTCTTACCTCCTTCCTTTGACTTTGAATTAAATAAATTACTTTTTCTTTCCTGCTTCTCTAAGATAATAACTGTTTTTACTATGCTCAATTCATTTTTCTTTCAGATTCCGGGACAAAGAGCCCTTGCATTGCATTTACTTGCTTCTGTTCTTGACAAGGCTATGTATGGTATTCACCAAAATCAAGTTGGGTGTACCATGCAAAAGTCTATTCAAATTGACAAATCAGTTGATTGGGAGGCTATATGGGCTTTTGCACTTGGCCCTGAACCTGATCTTGGTTTATGCTTGAGGTATCTTAATGCTCATAATGTTGATTGTCCTTTCATTTTAACCATGAATTGATCAGCTGTTTACTACGTGATGCTTATCTTTTGTTTCTTTGGTCTCCAAGTTCCTACGTAAATATAATTAATGTTTCTTCGATTTTTAGGATGTGCCTTGATGATAACCACAATTCAGTAGTTTTAGCTTGTGGAAAAGTTATCCAGTGTGCTCTGAGCTTTAATTTTAATGAGAGTTTCTTTGAAAGCTTTGAGGTAAAGTTGTCTAACTGACTTTTAACTCTTACTTTTGACTTAACCTTACTTGTCCTTGACTTGGTGGTTATATATTATATTGTATCCAGAATATAACAACTTGCGAGAAGGATATCTTCACTGCCCCTGTATTTAGAAGCAAGCCTGGGATTGATCCAGGTTTTCTCCATGGTGGTTTTTGGAAGTACAGTGCAAAACCATCTAATATCCTGACTTTCAGTGATGATGTGATTGCTGATGAGACAGAAAGAAGTCCAACAATTCAGGACGACGTTGTTGTTGCTAGTCAAGATTTTGCTGCAGGTTTGGTCAGAATGGGTATCCTTCCAAGGTTGCGATATTTATTGGAGGTAAGCACTATGTCAGTCTTATACCTGCCATACTTAATATGCCTGAAAGAGATGCTTAATGATATCCAGTGCAAGTGCTGAAAATTATGGAAAGTGTGAAATGAGGGCTTTTTTACACTTTCCTGCATTAAAATGTAGAAGCTTTTCATCTTCCACAATTAAGAATATATAGTGGTTTGTTAAGAACTGACTCATGTTTGTAGATGCTATCCTCATGAAAAGACTTTTCAATGTATGGTAATTTGGTTTTCTATTTTACTAGTGTTATGTATGATATGATTGAAAGAAGTTGGCCTGTGTGCTTTCTGCTTTTAAGAGTATTAATCTTGAACAAGCCTTACTCTGTAATTTCAGGCTGGATCTTCAACATCTTTGGAAGAGTGCATTATCTCTGTTCTTATAGCAATAGCTAGGCATTCCCCAACTTGTACTGATGCAATTATGAAGTGCCAAGGGTTGCTCCCTGCAATTGTTCGTCAATTTACAGAAGACCGCAATGATATCAATCCCTTGAAAATAAAATCTGTACGACTTTTGAAGGTAAATTTTATCAAGTCTTTTTGGGAAATCATCAATGATACTTATTCCTATAGATTATTGACTTTTTAAATTCTTGTTCTCTTCAAAGTTTCGTTGATTATCTATGGTGACATGAACAGGTGTTGGCCCAAACTGATAAGAAAATTTGCATTGAACTTATAAAGGATGGATCTTTTCAAGCAATGACAAGGCATTTGTATCAAGGCACTTATCCCCTTGACCACTGGATAAGGTTAGGGAAAGAAAACTGTAAACTTTCAGCAGCTTTGATGGTTGAACAACTACGTTTTTGGAAGGTCTGCATGTATTATGGTTGCTGCATATCATACTTCCCTGATATCTTCCCTGCCTTGTGCTTATGGCTGACTCCACCAACTTTTGAGAAACTTGAAGCAAACAATGTTCTTGGTGAGTTTGCTTCCATCTCAAAGGAGTGCTATCTTGTTTTGGAGGCACTGGCTACAAAACTTCCTAACTTCTACATGCAAGAATCTCATGAAGATGATAACAGCAATTTTCCCAGTGATTTCCAAGACAACTGGTCTTGGAGTTATGTTATGCCAATGGTTGATTTAGCTGTAAGGTGGATTGCGTCAAAGAAAGATGTTGGTATTTCTAAAGTTTTTGAATGGAAAAATGAATTTCCTAGGGACCTTAATTTTCAAGATTTTCTTGTAAGTTCCTTCTTGTGGGTGTATTCAGCTGTCTTCCGAATGCTTTTGGCCATCCTTGAAGCAGTGAACCCAGAGGATGCAATAAGTCATCAAGGAAGTGCCCAGCATGTAACATGGCTTTCAGATTTTGTCCTTAAGATTGGACTTGAAATGGTCAGAAATGGGTTTTTAAGCTTTGTAGAACATGGAAAACAATCTGCTGAACATGGTTCTTTTGTGGAGGAACTGTGTCACTTGAGACGGCAAGGTCAATATGAAACATCGTTAGCTTCTGCATGCTGCCTGCATGAGCTGCTTCGACTTGTGACCAAGGTTGATTATGTGGTTTCATTAGTGAGGGGCGGGATCCCTGGTCCACTCCAAGGAGGCAATTCCTCAGGAGATCTAAAAGTGCTTCTGGATGGCATATTGCATGGTTCTAGGGCTGAATGGCTATCTGTTCTCAATGTTTTCATGAATTTTGTAGCATCAGAATGGAAAATGGTGCAGTCTATTGAGACCTTTGGTAGAGGAGGGCCAGCCCCGGGGTTAGGAGTTGGTTGGGGTGCCGCTGGTGGAGGATTCTGGTCCATGACCGTTTTATCAGCTCAGACAGATGCAGGATTGCTGAGTCATATGCTTAAAATTTTTGGTTTAGTTTCAACCAGGGAATCACAAATTCAAGAGGAGATGATGCCTGATGTGGACAAAATTAACACAGTATTGGAAATATGCTTATCTATTGGACCTAGGGATAGAGTCACTGTGGAGAACGCATTTGATCTTTTACTTCAACTTCCAGTTTTTATGTTTTTTGATTTCTGTATACGGCATTTTCTCCAATTTAACAAAAGGATGAAACTATTTCATTGGGAATATAAGAAAGAGGACTACTTACATTTCAGCAAGATACTAGCTTCTCATTTCAAAATCAGGTGGCTGTCCATGAAGACAAAATCAAAAGCAGTTGATGATGGTAATTCCTATGCAAATAGGGCTTCTGAGAAGGGTAGTATATCTTTGGACACTATACATGAGAGCTTGGACGCATCAAGCATTCCAGGTCGAGGTCATTACTGCTCTACTTTGACGGCAGAGTGGGCTTACCAGAGACTGCCACTTCCTGTTCATTGGTTTCTCAGTCCAATCTCATCCATCTCTAACAGCGAAAACACTGGTATGCGGGGTCCCAGTGATATGCTTGAAGTTGCTAAAGGTGGAATTTTTTTCCTACTTGGACTGGAAACCATGTCCACTTTCATACCCTGCGATTCTCCATCTCCTGTTCGCAATGTGCATTTGGTGTGGAAATTGCATTCTTTATCTGTGATATTGCTTCCTGGAATGGATGTACTTGAGGATGACAAGAGTAGGAACAGCTTTGAAATCTTGCAAGACTTATATGGTCAGCAACTTGAACAAGAGCGATTCAAAAGCCCAAATATATTGCATGGGACTGGGAACAAATCTCATGTGGAGAGTCTGAGGTTTCAATCAGTGATTAATGAGAGTTATGCTACATTTCTTGAAACTCTTGTTGAGCAGTTTGCTGCTGTATCTTATGGGGATTTAGTATTTGGACGTCAAGTAGCTCTTTATGTAAACCGTGCCACCGAAACTGCCGTCAGACTTGCTGCTTGGAATGCCCTAAGTAATGCTCGTGTGCTTGATATTCTGCCACCACTAGAGAAATGCTTTTCTGAGGCAGAAGGATATCTTGAACCTATAGAGGTACTAGTATTATCCCTATCAACTTTTTATGAAAGATTATTGCGGAGGTGTGTTCTGCAGTGCAGAGCAAATTTTCTCCACTTCAAGTTGTGAAAAGAATGAAGCTCATACTTTGGGTTGTAACTTGCAAAAACTAAGAAATTTGAAATAAAAAATAGAAATAAAGGAACTTATTCATTCTGATTAGTCATGTTCTGTAAGTAGCTGAAACCCAAACTGTTTTTATCATTATTCCTGGTTAAACTTGATTGGGAGACGTGCACCTGTTCCATCAGGTGAACTGGCTCAAAATGATCTATTGTTATTTCTCTAATTTGAGTTTATATGTCATCCTTTTGCCACTTGCACTGATCGAGACCAGATTATTGTCATATGTCACTTTCAAGCATTGGTTCAATGCCTTACTTGAGGTTTTGTAAAGTGTGATGGATCTTTTCCTTTAAGAAAGATCTGATCTTCATTGCAGGATAATGAAGGTATTTTGGAAGCTTATGTAAAGTCATGGGTTTCTGATGCTCTTGATAGAGCTGCAAGGCGAGGAACAATGGCTTTTGCTCTGGTTGTGCATCACCTATCATCTTTCATTTTCTTGTTCCATGCCAATGATAAGGTGTCTCTGCGAAATAAGCTTGTGAGATCTCTTTTACGAGACTATTCCCAGAAGCAAAAACATGAGGTGTGTAATTTTCTTCAAGACTTGGTAGCCATTATTCCTGTTTAGCTGGCTTAAGTAATTTACTCTGTGATATGCCTTGAGTTGCTGATTAAATGTGGTTTAGTGTGTTACCACTTCAACAAGTGTTTTGTACTGTTTTATTATTTATACAAGTAACAACATGCCATTGCTAGTACTCTGGAATACAAACGTTATGGTCCTAAAGTTGTTTCATTCACTGTCTAGAAAAGCTGGGATTATAAACGCATGTTGCGCAGGTTGATCACATACATAAGATTGGTTTGGTGGAGAAGAAAAAGAATCATTCTGCATGATAACTGTCCTGCACCATGTTAGCTATATATGCCTGTGTGCTCCTATACTATATACTGATGTTCGATTCAACTATTTCCTCTGGACAGGGAATGATGTTGGATTTTGTTGGGTATAACAAGCCATCAACATCCCACTTGGATGGGGAGCAACAATGTTTGTGCCTTGAAAGCTGCAATATGGAGAAAAGGTTTGCGGTACTTGTGGAAGCTTGCGAGGGAAATTCTTCTCTTTTGGTACAAGTAGACAAACTTAAGTCAGCTTTTGCAAATTAATAATCTGTGAGCTATAAGTTAAAGCTCTCTAACGTGTATACACAAAAAGAAACAAACAGGCGCACATGCTTTGTTTGTGCAAGTGTGTAGCTTCTATGTTACAAATTGAATCACACATATCAATCATCCTATCGAGGCTTTATACTAATGAGCTTTTTCCATGAACCTTTGAAGATGAAGTTCACGATTTCTTTTCACACATCGAAAGTCCACACACGGATGGCAGAACTAAGTTAATCCTTTAGATTCGACACGCAAAAAGAATAGGAAACGTGACAAAGAAGTGATTCATGCTCTATAGAAGCAAGTTTTTGACTTGGATGCTAAATAGACTTGGGAGGTATTTTATGTTAATTTTATTAGATAGATATTTAATATTTTGTAAATTAAAGCTTCATTCATACCTACATGTAGAGATAATAGTTATAATAAATGTATCATAAATTAGGTTTCATTGAATTATTAAATATACATATAATCTTAATAAATATCCAAAGACATAAATAGAATTATAATTAATTTAACCTTTTATATTATTTATCAAATACATATATTTATTGATGAATGATCTTTTTATATAGCAGGATTTAATTAAAAACTATGTCTCTTTGGGTAAATAAAATGTTAGAAATATAACAGTAAGTATATATTTATGCATCTGTCACTTAATAAATCATATTTAAAATCAAACAAATTGCTTCATTATCTATTAATTATAAGTCATCATTTAAAATCAAACAAATGGCTTCATTACCTTCTACAAGTTATTTATTATAAAATTAGAGCTGTTTACTTCACTGTTTTTAAAATATATTTATTTAGAATGGTTAAAAGATATGAAAGACACATACTACATCTTAATTCTATAAATGCATCTTTTAATATAATAATACTGTATATCAATTTTTATAATTTATTTTTCAACAAATGTAAAGTAAAGAAATATAATAATCGTTGTATCTTCTTTCCGTATTATTAATTTTGTCATACTTCTTCATAAAGTGAAAAATGGTTAACAATTAATGTATAACTTAACTTTAATTTAATATATATTTAATTTTACCTCAGTTTTACAAATGCATTATCTACTATATCTTGATTTTACCAAAATGTATTTATGTAAACTTGTGAAAAAATAAATGTACTCTTGGCTTTATAAATATATTATTAAGTCCTGTAAATTCTTTAAAGATCTTAACATTAACAAAATTTTCACTAATAAAAGATATTGAATATTTTTATTTAGTGAATAATAAAATTAGGTTGTAAAAAACAAAAAATTAAATCGTTTAAAAGTAGGAAAAAATTAAAATAACAAAAGTTCAGTCAAATAGTTTTCTAATAAAATTTAAGGTGAAACCAAAAAATTTTAAAATAAGGGTAGATTCTCAATAATTATAATATTTCTTTTATCATACCTAAATTAAATTTAAATGTAATTATTATATATTTATATACATTGCTAATATTTGAATAACGTTTTGAATTTTTTAAATTATAAAAAATCCTTTTGTTTTTATATAATTAAAATTAAAAATATTTTGATTTGGATTCAATAACTCTTTTTTATTAAATTAACATAAAAATATTTTATTTTAAATATAATAACTATTATTAAAAAATATTTTTATGATTAAAAATAATCATGATTTTTCAGGAATATATCCTAGACTGATTTTCTGCAGGGAGCTAATCCTCAAACAATAAGAGATTTGTATGATTTTAGTGCTATCAGCGCCCTGTATTTAACAAATCCGGAATTTCCTGAGATTTCTTCTCTACCCATACAATTTTGTCTTTTCTATCTTAAAATTCTTTACGCTTCTTCCTCTTCTTTTTGGTTTACGCCTGAAAGTAGGAAAAGAAATCAGGTTGTGCTAAGCTTTCTTGAAGGAATCGTCAAGAGTAGTTATCTCTTGAGGTTGAGGCTGACATGCCTGTTAAAAGACTCGACGATAATCCAGTGAAGTAACGGTCAAAGCATCAAAGAACCCTTCAAGATTGAAACTAAAAATCTGTTCTGCATAATTGAAATTTTGTTTACACGAGTTCTTATTTTTTACAAAAAAAATTTATACGGATGAAATGGATTAGATTTAAATTCGATAAATGTTCTTAATAAAATCATTCTCTATTTGATGAAGTTGATATTATAACAAATACTGATGACATACGAGTTTAACCATTTAAGACAACTCAATATGAAATACAATTAACATATAATAATAATATCATATATATTCCTGGATAATAACAGCCGAACTAGTATACATATTCCATTTGGAATTACCTATAAAGAATATAGAGTTGAATATTTTGCATCATACATAAGTAGCGGAGCAGGTTCTTGTTTATGCAAATTGACTTATTTCTCGTCACAATATTATAAAACTTTAAAACCTATCATAGGCTTAAGACGGTCAACTATTATTAAATGACCACAAGGAGTTTAAAAATGAATTTGGTGTTTAAAAGTATCAAATAAAATTTTAGGGAATAACTAAAAAATTTATTTCAAAGAAAAATATCAATATCAGTATCATAGAAGTAAAAAGGTAGACATTTGACTAAAAATAAGCTGACAAGAATTTGAAATTGTTCTATTCTAGTGGATAAATGTATCTAATGATTAGAAATATCTAAACATTTGAAGAACATGGCAAATATAGTCGAGAAGCTTTGATTGATAGAAGAACACTTAAAAAGATTCATAATACTATGTTTTCTATAAATTCTGATAGAGGATTTAATACGGATTAAAATTTAGAAAACATCATATATTTTATCGTATTCGGTCTTATCCTCGTTTTATTGGTAGAGGAGGTTCCTTATCTGATTTTAATTGATGGGATAAGATTTCTCCATATTATCTAGTTGATCAGCAATGATATCATATTAATGAAAAATAATAATTGGTAGTAGTAAAAAGATGTAAAAAACTTTCTATTAATAAATTTTTTTATTACGAACTGATAATACTCAAGTGAAAACATTTATTTAAAATAACCTACCTTCTAAGCCTGAATATAAAAGATATATAAGATGGCAAACACTGTTAGCTGAATATTCTTTTGATATTAAGATAATTAAATCTAATAATAATGTTTTTGCAAATTTTCTTACTAGGGATGGTCAGCCCTATATGGTAAATATAGAATAACTTGAAACATATTTTTCATTAGATTTACATCAAAAACTTTTGATAACTTCATTATTACCAAGATTATCTTATTCTAAAACAAGTGTTGCAAGGAGGTTAATTTATCAAAAATTCAAGCAAAAGATCCGAGATCAAGTTCAATAAAAGGAAAAAGTGATAAAAAGGATCAAAATTAATAAAGTAGAACCTCGTTGGTGATTTAAGAGAGTTCTAAAACATTTATATTAAATGGACCAAGAATAATAAAGAATAAAGTCATTTCATTTGTAACAATCTTTGTAATGTTTCTTATAACTTTTTCTTCGTTATCTCAATGAATTAGGGGTTTAATCATTATACGATCATTTACATGTAAGCAATAATGTATAAACCCTTTTACAATAAAAAAGAAAAATTGCTCAAAACTTTTAAAAAAAAAACTTCTTGATCTTAAACAGTATACTCTAAACATTTAAAATGGTTTCGATATTCAAACTTTTTTAAAAAAATCAAAGACAACACTTTTTAATCTTTGAAAGAACTCAGAGAAATGAAAATTTAGGTTTGGATGACTTAGTATGTTAATTGTTATTGTTTGGCATTATACATAGACTAGATTGTTCAATGACCGAACAACGCAGACAAGTTGCATCGTTTATCGATTAAATTCATTATTTATTCAGCTAGCCAATGGATTATAACCGGCTAGAAAATGATGAGTTTGAAAATTTTACTAAGAGGGGACTTTATATTCGACTATGTTTCGACTAATTGATACTCTAATTAAAGGATATCTAGTTAGCTAAAGGTAAAAGATCGGAAGATCGACTAGTAATCCGATCTATAAATTAATTGTTGTAATGACTTATTTATGTACCTAATGAATATTTGAGTTGAATTTAGGTATAAATATATCACAATTAAGTTGTGAGAAGAATTTTTGATACTATATGAATTTTTTATACTAAAATTGACAAATCATTCATTGGAATTTTAAATAACAAAAATTTAACAAAGATAGTCCATCCTTTCTTGTATGTCTTATAAGGATAATCAAAACTTAATTGGAGATTAATGAAATATTCAAATTAAATTTTGTTGCATGTTTCTCCCTTTAAATAAGTGGCTAATTTAATAATTTGTGGAAACGATAAGTACATTCATTCATTTATCATAAGATTTTGATTGAAAAAGTCAATTTCTTAAGGGGGAATTCCATTATTGTAAATGGATTTTCCTCTACTATAATAAAACATAAAAATAATTATTTTACGGCAAAAGTGACTTTTAAAAATATTTACTTAATTGTTTTTTAAGGTAAGAAAATTCATTCCTTTAAGTTCCAAAGATTTCACATTAAAATTTTGGCAATCAACTCAAATATCACTCAATTATAAAAAATGTAGACTTAAAATGTATATTATATATAAAAAAAAGCTTGGTGATTGATGTCAATGATATATTAAAAAATCACTAAGGGGTAGGTTTCTCTTCAATTCAATGTAACTCATAAAATTTTTACATTTATTTTAAGGTCAAATCATAAGTAACAAAATAATCCTGGATCTTATTTGGTGATGAAAGATTTTTGCTTTCTTTGATAAGCCTAATACAATCAAAAAAAATCCATAAAATGGGATGGTACAGGACATACTTTTATCTAATTTTTAACTAGGTATATATATATACAATATATGTATGCATGTTCATTCAAAATCTAGATATTCAAATTGGACTTATTAATCAATTCATAACTTTTATAAAATAATACATATTTAATTTGTTGGACCCCGCTGTCGGAGCCCAACATCGGATGCGGAACCCCACTGCCGGAGCTCAACATCCTACCTGTGAGCGCGGTGCTGGACCCATGAAACGTGCTAATTATGCATTTAATAAAAGA
>JAOTIZ010000203.1:38996400-39007654 GCA_027123425.1 Erythroxylum panamense
GCAGTGAGTGTTCTAGTATGCCACCCTCGCGGGTCACGAGTTCGGATATCACCCTCGATATCGGGTTCGGGTCACGCAGGAGTGGGATGCTACATAAGTGATCTCACAGGTCTGATCTCTCTAGTTCCCTGCTTCTTCTATAAAACTTTTTGATGATTTTTCTACCCATATTATATGTGTTAGAGACGGGATCATTTCTTAAAGATTTCTTTCCACTATAGCAGCTACATAGTTTGCTTCCTATAATTCGAGGTTGGCTTGACATTCGTGCATACATAGGATGGATGTTCATACGTGCCACACTAATAGCACACTTTCTTATTATCCATGTCTTGATTTATAAACATCTTCATCTAATTTGAAAGATTGGCTACTTACATTGACAACTATGAAGATGCTTGCACCTCACAAAGGGAAGTTTTTGACTTTCCTTCGCCACTTTAGTTAATGATTCCTTGCCAAGGTTTTGATAATCTACTTTACCTCCTTAACAGTTTTTTTTATAGATTCTACCTTAAGTTGCATTGTTAACTAAACTTTGACATATAAGTGTAAAACACTCATTGAAGAATTGCATCACCAGTTGTAAGGAATACTGATGATATGGGCAATAGTAAGTAGAGCGCTCTGTATATTTCTTAAGCATCTGGAATGCGTCCTTCTCCTTTTATGCGAATTTCTAAATATGCATCCTCAACTCGATAGTCTTGTATAAAGGGAAGAATCTCAAAATGAAAGCAACATAAACCTGGTCCCACTACTTAAAAGAATTTACCTTAATTGACATTAATACCTTATATGAAGCCTATCTTCTGTGAGGAAAATACAAGTGTTTGGATCACTAAATAAAAATTCTTTATAAATGTGATCGCATCATCACTAGGTGATCCACTAAAGGTCAAAAACTAGTGGAGATTTACTTATTTCAATTTATATTTCTTTGCCTTATGACTCAATTTAATATATAAGGAATTTTCACTAATCTAATGTAATTGGATGTCCCTTATACATATCCTTTGTGCTTATTGTTGGTCTTGCTCCATATTAACAATAATAATATCTTGATTAATAGTCATAGCTTCTCTCCTTCTCACTCGATTTTATCTATAAGTTCATTTAATTTCAAGATTAAATCAAAGTAGGGTATCTAAGTTATAACTCCTAAAAATCCTATCTTGTGTCAACTACCTGAGACAAATAAAGAAAGCAAAAGTAAAATTAAATTAAATTAAACTAAAAATAGTAATTATATAGTTCCTTAGCAACATTCCAAAAACTTAAATCGACTGGTTCTGCAAGCATACAAAGTCAATTGTAATAAGTTATTAAAACAAGAGTAATTCAAGAGTATTGACTCCATATAAACTATATCACTAAACTTATGAGTCATGGTTAAGTACTAAAACTGAATAAAGTAATTAATTATGAAAGGTAATTTAACCACTACATTGACTAAATCAATGTAAATAAATTATTAATGGAAAATCAATAAAACAAATATTAGAGCTTCAAAGTTCACTTAGGCAAAATTTGAATTATTATACAGGACTGATTATCCAGGTTGAAATAATGATTAACCTATTGTATCTATGCCTTCTCTTGAGACATATAGATATACTCAATTAAGCAACTACCATCTTTTAATTTGTAGTTCAACCTAATCAAATTTATTAAGTATAGTTAATCTATCTAGTTATCACTATAGTCTAGGATACTTTTGTTCTGCGGCACTAAAGTGTTCATTATCCTAGTGCTCATATCATATTTCACCTCTTGATCCTTTATATAATTCTTAATATTAAATTTGTGATTGCCAATCATGAATCCAATGATTAAGTATAAAAATAATAAGTTCAACCAATAAATAATTAAATCATATATTGATAATTAAAATATTCATCTCGAGTTACATCCCTAATTCTAACTAAGATTTCTAGCCACCAAGCATAATAAAAACAATGTGTAAACAAATTAATCTTAACATAAAGAAAAGAGTAAAAGAATGGAATTAGAGAAGTTATTGTTGGCTCCGCCAATCTTGCTTGAAATCCTCCTTCAATGGTAAGAAATTCTAAAACTATGAAAACAAAAGTAAGGTGGCTGTCAAATGTCTTTCAAAAGTCTAGACATATTTTACAATATAAATAGTAAACAGTGTATTTTAATCATAACGTTTACGTGAAAATATAAATTATATCTTAATATTTAAAGCATTAAAGAAACTTAATATTTCAAAAATTGTTTGACTTTAATCTTAAATGTAGGAGTTCTTAACTAAATTATGTCTCTATCAATCAAGTGTTACATGACAATTTTTTAAATTTTTTATTATTTATGTGGAGTGACATTATTATATTAAAGCCAAATGATACTTTGTCCCATTCACTTTAATTAAACCTAAAAGTCATGGGTTACTTAAGGTCTCAAAGTTTGGTTCTTTAAAGGGAGAAAGTATTGGAAGAGTTTTCTACACTTTGAAGCATTATGAGAAAAAAGCATTTTGTCTTATAGGCTTAGTGTTAAAATTGTTATTGTTGCTCTTCTTCTTCTTCTTCTTTTTAAATATGAAACTTCAATCATTATTCTAAGGACTCAATGTCTAAAAAATTACTAAAAAATAGAAGACATTGAAAAAATAGAATATAAATACGAATGAAAGGATTAGCTGAGTTTTGCATATAATAACTCACAAAAGAAGCAAAGAATAAATGTTTTTCATAGATAGGGTATATGGTCTAATCACAAAAGAGCAGAAGTAACAAATTTTAAATTAAGAATAATATAATTAGAATTAATTAGGCTAAATTATAATAAATATGCTATGTGGATTGCTTAAATTTAATTAAGGTTATTTACAGTAAATATTGGATTGATTTCAGTTGTGATTAATTATATTTAATTAAACATTATTAATTAATTAGATTTAATTAATATAAAATTAGAGATATTTAAAATAATTTTAATTAAAGAGAGTAGAATCCACACCATCACTATTATGTATCTTTCACATGACAATGTAAGTGTTACATAAATAAAAAATAAAAAATAGTGCTAATTGATAAAAAACTCTATTAAGATCTTAGTTAATTTAAATTATTAACATAAAAGTCTCATATGTATTTTAATGCCAACTTTAAAATTCAAAATATATTTTTACCAAATGCGAATCAAGTTTTGAGCCTTTTCCAAATTGTAACGATGGACCTGAACCAAGGCCAAGTCCACAACTTCACGGTTGCGTATATGTACAATTCTCCGTCCCTTTTGGTGGTTCGTTCACGTTCTCTCTGAACTTCCCGAGAGAATTAGACAACAATGGTAGAGTGGGCTAATTTACCAAAAGACCTCTTGGAACAAGTTTCCAAATGTTTAGAGACTTCCACCGATCTACTACGTCTCCGTTCCGTTTGTTCTTCGTGGCGATCCTCCGTCGGGCCCAAACCCCGCCGTTCATCGGGAAACCTCCGTTTCCTTCCAAATGATGGAATCTCTCACACCTCTTTTGGTTTTTGTCTCTCGAAACGCACTGTCTTTCGAATCGGGTTACCGGGTTCTAATGATCAGGGAGATACAGTTGGCTGGTTAGTCAAAGTTGAAGAAGATGCGCCAAGAAAGCAGTTGTTGAACCCTCTCTCTAGGTACAAGATGAATGCTTTACCCAATAGATTTCCCAGAGTATTAGATTTGTTGAACTTAAGGGTCTGTGAATTGGGTAAAGAATATGTTTTGCATCTTCTGAATTATAATTTGTCCCCTCATGATGGTGCTGGTACCTTGTACATGGAGAAGGTGGTGATGATACAATCAAGTTGCGGAAAGACCTTTGTGTTGCTTACAATTCATGTTTCTGGTAAGTTGGCAATGTTTACAAGTGGTGATAAGAGATGGAATATAATGCAGGACATGCCTTCTCCTTATGATGATGTTATTGTTTATAAAGGCAAGTTCTTCGCGGTGGATAACATAGGGAGGATTGTGGTTGTTGGATTGAACGCAGAATTGGATTTTGTTGCAAATCCTGTGTTTGGAGGTGACAAGAAATATTTAGTGGAGTCTGAGGGGCAGTTACTGTTGGTTGATATGTATTTGAGTATTGATACAGGTGAAGGGAGTCTGAGCACTGGTGAAGAATTTTTGGAGCATCTTGCTCAATATATGAGTGAGAGGACAGTGAAGTTTAAGGTTTATAAGTTGAATGAAGAGACACAGAACTGGATTGAGCTTAAGAGTTTGGGAGATCGTGTGTTGTTTTTAGGCGATGATTCTACCTTTTCAGCATTGGCTTCTGATTTTTCTGGTTGTAAAGGGAATTGCATATTTTTTGTGGATAACTTCTTTTACTCTATGGAGGAGTCTCCCATCGGGGAAGATGATGGGGAGCTTGTAGGTCGAGACATAGGTGTGTTTAACTTGGAAACTGGTTGTATTGGACCTCTGAGTAATTATCCTGAATATTCCAAACTGTTTTGGCCTCCTCCTAACTGGGTGTTTTCAACATTGGGGGTAAGTCTCCTTTCCTGTAAGTTTTGTTTGCAATTGCTGCTTTGCTTTTAATCGAGTCTTAAAGCTGATTTGGTGAATTGAACAGGTCGAACATGAAAACTAGGTTCGTAAGCTGTCTTAGTAAGTGCCCAGCATGGCACATGTTGTCTCAAGCTGATAACTGCTATCAAGCCACAAAAGGCAGCAGTTGACTTGCTTAGACTTAAATCTTTCAACAGCTAAATGGAGATATCCTCAAGGAACATGATCTTTTGATCTTTGAATGTCTCTTCAGTGTTTGAAGAAAGTTCAAAGATTTTCCTTGAAGTTGGCATTCACCTTGCTGGAGTTTATGTGGTCAATTTTCCTTGTATTATGAGGAGTTTTGATCACTGATTCACCATGGTTGATTGACTGTGGGCTTTTTGTCAGAATTTCGGTTGTTGATTTAGAAATTTGTTCCGATGATGAGTAGCTAACCGGGAGCTGGTGCTTCTGTGTATAACAATAAAACATCAATCGACGGGTAAGTATTCTGATATACAACAATAAAAATCACTCCATGGTTCAGATGGATAAGTATTAAATTTCTCTTTCTAGTACATCATGTGAATTATGTCAGATGCAATTGTTTTATTTTTGTCTAGGTGTTCCTTAGTATGTTACTTAGACCAAGTTACCGGTAACTAAGCGATATAAGTTGTACAGACTTTAATCTAACCATTTCCTTAACTGCAATATATTTGAACTAATCTTGTTTTTCCTTTTTCTAAACTGAAAATAGACAGTATTAGTCATTTGTTGTCAATTGTAGCTTGTGGCCCCTGTAGTTGTAACGTAAGAAATGAATGCTAAATTTGCAAGATCATGATAGTGCCCTTAAGTAAACGTTGAAGACGAGCAATGCTGGCTGGTTGTTGTTCGATGGGATTGGACTGGAAATTTGGTGATGGCAGACGTCAGTTCGTGGCATCCCAAGCTATTATGGAGTTAAAAGGTTGAACTTGCAGAATGTGCAGTGATCAATGCCTTAGGAATGTTCCTGATAGCCTCGTAGATTTTGGGAAAATAGTATTTGTAATTAGACAATAAGTTCACTCGGAGTTAAGAATTGAGTTCTCTCAAGTCAGTAGAAAAAGTAACACCGGTGGCCCATGTATCAGCTCAATGTAGAATCTATAGGATCAAGAGTTCTATGGACTAAGGATTGCTATAAACTACCGTCTGCATTCAAAACAAAGTGCAAAATCTTAATGTGTATTGCATTTAGATTCCGAAAATCTATCCCTCCAGTGAAGTAAATAGGGAAAGTATCCTAAAATGCAACGCCGTGAAAGCTTCAAATGTAGCCTATTCAAAGCCACCCACGGCAATAGTGGCGAAGCTGCTCAAACGCGTGTAAATATTACTTATCAGATTATAGTTCGGAGTTTCAGAATTGATGTCAGGAGACCAAAAGCAACCAATTATATGGAGCTTGGTAGGGAAACGTAACTGCTCAAGAACTTGCTTCAAATTTTGAAGTGCAGTTCCCAAAAGGGATCTTGAAGCCGAGCTGGTTAAGTTGCTATAGAAGCTTTTAGTTTCTTGGTTTTTGCTCTAGTTAGCTGGGACTTAAAAGTTATTTGGTTATATCATTCATGAAAATTATAGACTTTAACCACAAAGTCTGTATACCAAGCACAGAGATGTTTTCCTTACTCTTGACTTGAGGCAAGACATGGGGCATCCAAACCATGGTATTTCCTTCTATCCAAACCATATCATTTTCCATGCCAGTCATTTCAACAGCAGCAAGCTATGTAATAGGTATGTAACCACAGGATATGGCCATTCAATAAGTAAATTTCCCTACAAAGTAAAACCGAAAAGGCCATATAACTTCAAAGCTATGTAAATGAAGAATGACTCTCCTATCTTCACCTCGTACCATGTCAATAAAGGTCGTTCTTAGGTCCAGCACACGTATCCTTCACTTGTCAAGAAGTCCTATCAGGTTCAACGATAAAGTATGTCGTGAGAGTCGAAAGGCACTTGAGTTTCAACTTGAGATGCTTGTTTGAATGTGTAGCTGCTGGCAAACTGCAAGATAGTACTTCAGGCGGGTCGCATGTTGATGCTGGTGAGAGGCATAAGAGTGTGTATGGTTTCAGAAAAATTGGGTCTCATGACCATGCTTGTGTGCATGTCCAGAATCTAGGGACCACTATTTGCCACCGAAAAAATAATAAAAATGCAACCACAACGCATGCGTGCTTGCTCAGGATGATAATTGAAGTGGTGGCAGGAATGTAGATCAGCATCGCCTCTCTTTCTGAGAGGAGTTGGACTATGGTTCTTTAGAGGCATCGAAACACTTGAACACATGGTGGAAAAAAAACGTAGGCGGGTAGAGACACGAGATCTTTCCAAATTCTGTGGAAACATATGTTGGTCGACACAGACATCAGCAATCTATGACACGAAACTGTTGTTCTCAGCTTAAAACGTAAGCTTTCCTCGGCGTCGTTCCACAATCAGTTTGTCACCCGTTTTTTAGGCGTAATCAGGACAAAACCGCTCATTGACAAAATTAGAACACTGGAATAAACTAGGGCTGAGACTTCCATGGCCTCAAATTGTACATGTTCGGTTATGAAAAGTACATTCACATGTAACATGCATGAGAAATTCAACGCATACTAAGGCCGCAAAATAACTAACACCTAGCAGATAAAAGGGCATACTTTAACTGCATACATAAAGGTAAAATCTCTGATCAATACAACTAGATAAAAGGAACAAAATAAAAAATTCAGAAGATAATCTTTCTATCGTTGGACAATATACATCGAAGTCGTAGAATTACCTAAAGTTCAAGACCTTTTCTGCCTTCAGACTCCTATTACAGCCATTCTCAGTACTATTCATCCAATATCAAACTCAAGTTTATCCAGGAGTTATGACATTTATGCTTCAGAGTCAATCTCGCTCAGGGGCATCCCCAGAAACTCTTCTTGCACTGAGGTTACCAGCATATGACCAAACCCTCCCAATATCAGATGGGAAAGATTTTTCATACTTGCAGCCATCTGTCTCCTTCATATTGTTCTTCTTTAGAGAAGTCGTTAGCCTTGCTGGGCTTCCAGTCACTGGAGTCGAAGAGCAGAATGTTGGAGTTGCAAAAGGAGACGTGAAAGGGCTGTGTTGGATTGAGAAGGGGCTGGGAGACATCCGCTTCTGGATCGGAACTCCACTTAAACCTCCCCTATTGAAAAGAGACATTGACTCTGCTGCAGCACATCTTTTGGTGGCATCATCTACAAAAAGAACATCATCTATCCTCGCCATAATGTTGAAGGCCAAGCTCTCCATTACTCTTGAGTAGCTTTCTAAAATTGACTGCCCAACATCCTGCAATAAAATGAATTCTTTCACCACTGCCCGTCTACCCTCATTATTCTCAAAGATAAAGAAGTAAGTATATTATTCATTTGGAATATATATTATTTGGACCTCATGTTAATCCATAAGAGATATCTGAAAAAGTAGTATAAATCTAGATAATGAAATATATCCTGCTAGCAACAACTAAATAAAATGAAAGATAGGGTAGATACCTTATTGTATTGGATCTTGCTCATATCTAATGATGTCTGTGGGAGTCCAGGAAAACGAAGCTTTAGGCTCTGTAAGAGGGTCGCAGCTCTCTGGGCCAGAAAATGATTCTTTTCAGTGTCGGTAACCAGGCCCTTGACCTTTCCACCCCATGATGACTTGGTTCTTGAATGATTCTTGTGTTTTCTCTGATCTTTCTGATTCCAAACATGGACTGCAGCTTCAAGTCTGTTAGCAATTTCAAGAGTGTGATGCTCAGTAGACAGATCCAGGCAATCGAGGAGACATGCTGGTGAGAAAAGCTCAGCTGCTATGTAGCGGTAAATGGTATCACCCAGGCAAGCTTTCCCACTCTGATAGAAAATTATAGAACAACAAGAAAATAAAACGCAGTTATATTAATTAGGAAACACGAATGAAACAATTAACACAAGATCATCTAACCAAAGGACCCCAACTTTCTTCTTTCTATTTCACAATCAGCTACAAAGGATCACAGGTTTACATTTTTTATTAAAAGAACTAGCAACTTGTCACAGCAAGAATCAATTTCTTCAGGATCTTCTAAAAACAGAAGCCCAATAGTTTGGAAATTCAAACTAACAAATAGTTAGTGAAAAACTATGCATCACAATTAGAACATGAGGATGGGTGATTTGGTTGTAATCCTTGGCATCCATATATCATATAGCTATTAATAGGCAATCACCACATACCTTGGGCAAGGTCTCTAAATATGCATTGGGTATTTCCATCTCAGCCAGCACACAGCTATTAATTGCCATCGCTGCCTTCAATATCTGGTTTGTGCAATCCCTAGACTGCTGCAACCGCTTCCTTTCATCCTCAGACAACCCATTTGGGGGTACTTTTGGACACGGTAACCACCATTTTTCTTCTTGCCTAACTGATGGTCGTCCACTAGAAAGACCAGAAGGATATGAATCACAATCACCATTATCAGCCAAAATTATACCCCGATCCACATACCAAAACTCCATCTCACAAAACCCATCCAGCATACTTATTAACATTGCATCAAGCTTCTTGAGAGCAGGGAGATTCACATATAAATCAGCACGTGGCCTATTTGCCATGACCTCATAGGTACCCCCACCAGGGAATTGTTGTATCGAAGGGACAAGCTCAACAATAGAATCACTAACACACAATAGCCATTCCATTTCTCTCCTCCACATAGCCTTCTTCTGGGGGGCCAAAGGCTCTAACCTCCACAGTTCACCAAACACAGTTGCTGCAAATCCAACCCGGTTCGAGTTCAGAGTTATGTAAGTTATACCAAAAATCATTTCAGTGGACAATGCTTATATACAAACCAGAAAGATTGGTGATTGCATTCGAGATAGCAAGTGCCGTACAGACACCTTTACCACCACCAGACATGTCCTCTCCTAAAAGTAGCTTAGCAAATCTCTCTTTCATCATTTCAACTTCTACAAACATAAGAACACCAATTATACATAAATCAAGCAAAGAAGCATAAACGCAGCCATCAATTAACACATTATAAGATCTTCAAGAAACATATATAACTGAAATCTAAACCCAGATTCTTATTCTGACATTTCATATTCCCTAAGAAACAAAGCAAAATCTTTACTTTATTTTCCAGAAGCACAATCAATACAGAAAGCAATTAACTCCCAGAAAAAAGCAAATCAAGTAAACAAGAGAGCTACCAGACAAATCATCATCCTTTTTCTCGCTCTTCCCGTCCCAAATCAGCACATTTTGACCTCCGATCAAAGGTAGTTTCGGGAAAGTGAAAACTCCAGGCGCTGGCAGGGGTGATGAAGTCATGGAGCTCGACGCACCTTCCGCATCAAAGCGCTGACAGGACAAACTGCTACAACTCTCGGACTCGCTGACGTCAGCGCTCAAGCTGTAGCTCCCGCACCTTTCACTCTGCTGGTCATCGGAGCCGTCGTCCGACGATAAACTCCCCATGGAAATCAAAGATTCAGCGGACAAACACTAACCACTAGAGATCTCACACGCACTGAGCGGGCAAAGAAACGTAATGCCTTCGTGACGATAAAGGAACCACCGCTCCGGCATGGGGTGGGTGGCAGAGCACACGGCGGCCGCAGACTCTGTCAGTCTCTCTCTCTATCTTTTTTGTTTATAATTGAAGTAATTGGCTGATTGGTTGGCTTTTCTTCAAGACTCAGTTCTTCCGCTCAATGTAAGTGATGGTTTAAACCGAGAGGGTGGGGGAGACAGAGAGAGCAACTCGCAATAAAGCTGACCATCAAAGGACGAAGGGTGAGACTTGGTGTGCTTGTGCGTTTATGGTATAACTGTAAGAGATACTGTGTGTCGTTGGATTTGGTAACTGTGATTTGGAACGGTCAGCATGAGTGTGGTGAATTGTACATGGACGTACTGCATTTTTGTTTCCTAAAGAGCGAAAAAAGAGACGGCCGTTTGTTGGTAGCTGCCTTTCCGTTTAGCACCCGACACGGCGCCCTTTTGGTGGGTTCCACTGTCGTTTGCCCTTCCTCTTCTTTCCGGGACTATAGGTGCGCATTGTTGCCACATTGGATCAGAATGGCGACGTGGAGGTGTGGTTGGTCTAAAAGAAATGGATTTTGGAATATGAAAGGAGGGAAATTACGGTGGGTGTTTAACGGCGGTTGAGGAAGGGATACGTATCAGGCGGTCTCAGTTTTACGAGGATGGACGGTTGGGATGCTCAAAGAGATTGGAATTGATAATTACTGTGTTTTGAGTGCAAGTTCATTAAATGAATTAATAATTGGTTTGTTAATTAAAATTGATTGCAAACGCGATGGGACCCAATTGAATCAGTGAACAGACGCAATACTGAACCTGACACGACCTCAAATCGAAGCAGATATGTTGATCAGATGGTTCCCAATATTCAACCTGCTTTTTTTAAAAATGTTGGAATAAGAAGCATGATATATTTTTGTAGGCGAGGAGTATCTAAAATCTCAATTTATAGCTACGTATATGAATCTATGGTAATATTAATTAAAGGAGAAGCGAAGGGGGGGAAGGACCACACGACATGAAAGCAACTTATTATAAGAGCGGGCAGCAAAGGCACAGGAAGAAGTAGGGAGGATTGGCACCATAGGTCGGCCACTGGAGTAGTAGGTCTACTATTATCACCACATGCACGCAGCAG
>JAOTIZ010000203.1:39010871-39024310 GCA_027123425.1 Erythroxylum panamense
AATGTATGAACAATCAAAATATGCAATGCAAACCACTAGCCTGTCCCAATTTACCAATATAACCCTCCCATCGGTGACGGGATGTTACAAGCGCGCCATCCGGTAAGTTTCTTTTGGGCATTGTCCAGGATGTGCTGATAAGTGCTCCGGCGGGTGCGCTCATGCAGTAAAGGAACGCCAAGATATTTACCTAGGTTATTGGTGGGTTAAATATGAAGAGCATGGCTGAGCCGACGGACAGTATCTTAGGGGACATTTTTGGAGAAGAAAATTTTTGTTTTGTCGGTGTTTGACCTTCTGTCCGGATGCCCGACAGAACTCCTCCAAAGTATGAGCAATCACTAGAGCCTGGGAATTAGTAGCTTCAGCAAACAGAAGAAGATCATCGACAAAGACAAGATGGGACAGTGGTGGGCCTGTAGGGCTCAAAAAAATCGATTTCCAGTGGCCGTGTCCCACTTATCTAGAGATCAGATGACCTAGACGTTCAATACAGAGCACAAACAGATAGGGGGAGAGAGGGTCCCTTCGACGAAGCCCACGGGAAGGGAAAATAATATCCGAGAGACCGCCCTGCCACACAACTTGCATGGTCACAGAAGTAACACACTTCATGATGATCCCGAGAAAAGAATCCGGAAGACCAATATCGACCAGGGTATGATGGATAAAATCCCACCTAAGATGGTCGTAGGCTTTTTCTAAATCCACTTTGATCTCCATGAAGCCTTTCCACCCCATCTTACGTCGCATCAAATGAATAACTTTCTGAGCAATGATGATGTTATCAGTAATATGCCGTCCCGGAATAAAATTGCATTGATTCTCCCTCACCAACCGGTCTAAATGGGGTTTAAGTCTGTGCACTATAACTTTTGAGAGAACCTTGTAAAGGACATTACACAAGCTGATCAGCCGAAATTGGTCTATACGCATAGGAGAGGGAGTTTTAGGAATGAGAACAAGAAGAGTGTGATTAACGTCCCTGTCCCATCGTTCCTGACGAAACAGTGACTTGATGAACTCCGTCACTTGCGGGCTGACCCTCGCCCATTGGTGTTGAAAGAATAGAGCATTGAAGCCATCTATCCCTAAAGCTTTGTTCGGATTCATGTCAAAAAGCACTCGTTTGATTTCATGGTCCCTAAGAGGAGTGGCGAGCTCCAGTAAAGTGGCCTCGGTTAGAAGAGGAAAGTCGCTTGTAGCCCTAATCTGGACTGGAGTAGTCGCTTCACTCGTAAAAAGATTGACAAAATAATCATGAGCTAACTGCCGCAATTGTGCCTAATCGGAAACGAGGTTCCCTTGAGAGTCCTTGAGGCCCTCAATCTGCAGTTTCTTACGCTTAGCCAAGGTGAGGGTATGGTAATATTTAGTATTCCAGTCCCCTTTCAAAATCCATTCGCACCGAGCTTTTTGATGCCAGAAGATTTCTTCCTCGCTCAAGACTTGACAAAGTTCCCCACTTAACTGGTCCTCCAAAGCGGTCAAAGAGTCAAAATTCTCTTCATTAAATGCATTATGGATGCCCTGGAGTCTTGCTAACAGCCGTTTTTTCCTATGAAATTTATGGCCAAACTTAGCATGATTCCAATGGGTGAGGCGTTGAGCAAATTTCGCTATCGAAAGGCTCATCGTATCCTCCACCAAAAGCCAATGTTCATCTACCAACACATCAAAACTCGGGTGAGAGAGCCAGGCATTTTGAAACCAAAATCCCGTGAGGCGGGGGGTGGTGAAATCGTCGGCTGAAGACTGATCCACATGGGCCTATGATCAGATCCTAAGAATGGCAGATGATGATTGACCGCCTGGGGGAAGGTATGCAACTAGGAGGGCGTCCCGAAAACCCGATCCAGTCGACCCTAAACCGAGCCGCGCCGCCACGTAAATCTTGCTCCGACATAACCCAGATCGTGAAGGCTATAGGAGTGCACCCAATCTCGAAAAGTATTGTTCACGACCCTGGAGGCAATGGCTCCCCCACGCTTGTCAGCCATTTCCAGTTTGGCATTAAAATCACCACCCACGAGCCAGGGCCTGTTTGGATTTTGACCAAGCCAAGCTAGGGCTGGCCAGAGATGATTCTGGGAGGAAGGTTGGGGCCTAGCATAGACCGCTGTAAAATCAAACAAGTAATCCTCGTAATTTACCGTAGCATGGATAAATTGCCGGTGAGCTAAAACTATGGAGAGTTGGAATTTCCCCTTCCAGAGGAGCCAAATCCCACCAGCAAAGCCTACCGCTTCAATTCGGAAAGAAAATTCAAACCCAATGCCCGAATCACAGCTTGAGCATTTGTACCACTAATTCTGGGCTCTAGTAAAACTAGTAGCCCGATATTATAATGGGAAATGTAATTCCGAAGGATGGACCGAAAGCTAGATCCTCCTGCTCCTTGACAATTCCATATTAATATCGACATAAACAAAATTAACAAGAATCGGTACCTCCCATGGGAGCATCCTGACTGTTAGTCGGCCTAGCCTACTGCACAATTTCAGGGAGAATCTCATCCGTGAGGAGAGCGGCTGTACAAACGGTCTCTCCTTCAATATCAGGGGGTTTAGCAGACAGAGGAGCGTGGGGCACCTCCACTTGGGGATCGAGTCGAAGACCGCCTCCTCCTTCAATATCAGGGGGTTTATCAGGGGGTAACGCCTTCCATCCGCTGGATCGAGTCGAAGACCGCCTCCTCCTCAGCTCCGAGCACCTGTTGAGCACAAATCATTTCCGTATGAGAGGGGATAATAATAGCAATATTTTGGAGCGACGAAGTAGGCTGAAGTTGGATGGGGGGGTTGCTGCTAATGGTAGCAGGTGTCGGAGGGGGTCCGCGAGAGCTTTCTCCCAGATGAAGGATGGTCAGGCTTCCACGCGGGCCTTTTACCCCTTTCCGGTTCGTGTGTCTAGTCCCATGGGCTTTAAATGTGGGTCCATTAGGAAATGTTGTGGTGGGTCCAAAGATAGCCTTGGTAGGGACACGTTGCCTTGCTCCCGTAAACGTAGATGTATGCGTTGTTGTAGCTGATCCCTCCTCGCAGCTGTCCATCAGTGCAATATCCATCAGTGCAGTAAAACGAGACCCAGCTCTTGGACATGGTACATTTGTCTTCCCCACAGGCGGCTGACGTGATGTGGATGGCAGCATAGCCGTTGGTGGTCGTTGTGGCTTGGGTCGTATCCTCTTCTGAACGTATATCCAAGGCCCATAGGTACTGCTCTCCGATGGCTTTCTAGCGGCGGAAGGAGGACGTTGCGGGTCGCCTTCAGGCACGGTAGCTGCCTGCTCCCCAAATTATGTGGCTAACATCACCAGCGTAAGGGAACCTGCGGGGGGGTTGGGGTTGTGGATGGAGGCTGCAGCTCGGTGGAGACAGCTTCCCATAGAGTGGTCAACCTTCCCGTAAGAATAGCAGAGCTGCGGGAGGCCCTCGTACAGCACCGGTATTGATTCTCCATCTAGTTCCACCAAGGTCTTCAACGGTTGTATAAGGTCGATGTCGACGGCGAGTCTGGTGTAGCGACCACGGTGAGCTTGGAGGGTAACTTCATCAATTTTCATTGTCTGTCCGACAAAATTTTCGAGCGCCATGAGAACGTTGGGATGGTATCGAGGGATCGGTAGGGACGGGAGTCGGATCCAAGTGACAACATGCGTTATCGTCCCCTGTTTCGGACGAAAGGAGGGAAGCCATTGTTGCACGGCCAAAACTTGCCTGTAGATAATCCACGGACCATCCGTTAAGGCATGGTAATAATCTGTTGCCTCCATGAATTTAACCAGGTAAAACTCGTAGTCCAGATCCACTACTTTGATGGGTCCCCGAGGTTTACATAGAGTCTTAAGGCGGTTGCTCAAGGCCTGGTATCCGATTGTCCTCCTGAGTAATTATACCACCACTGTCTTAGTCCACTGTTGGTCGAGTTTATCTTTAAACGACTGAGAGAGTTGGATGTCGTTGCCCTCGTCGCCTGTGAGTTGCACAATATCGTCTTCTATGACTGCTACCAGTTCCTCTGTTGGCCAGTGTAAGTCCGTCTCCCCATCCTGATCGTCATTCGGACCTGCTACTGCAGCCTTGTACGAGAGCGAAGGGGCCTGTGGTTTCACTGGGGGAGGGTGCTGTAAGCCGGCATCGCGTTTCCACGTCCGACTTCGTTTGGGCTAGGTAACCTCGTCCTCGAGGGACTCCATGGCCATAGTAACCTGAGAAGTAACCAATACACAAACCAGAAACGAACGCTTCTGTAAGAGTCACCCAAGATAGCTGAAGAAGAAGCACTAACAAAACCGCGCCACCTTTTATCACTCTATAGCTTTTCTCACTCTAATACAAAATCTTGAAATTTTTCAAAGTGTCACTTTTTAATTAGGTTATATTTGGGATAGAACAAAAAAGATAAATAAACCAAAGTGTCACTTTTTAATTAGGTTATATCGTTGGCAAGATAGGGAGACGATAAATTTGTTACTCACCCACATGCTATTTCATTGTCATAAACAAATACTAATTTGATAATTGGGAGGTGTGATAAGAAATGATTTATGGTATAAAAATGCATATGTTGTTGACAAAACTTTAAAAAGAGTAGTATTATGTGTTCCATTGAAAAGGACATATTTATTATTTTTAAGTAACACATCAAAATGTAAATTCTTAGAAAACCAATTGATAGAATTTAAGCCAACATTAAAATTCAAATTCATACCCCATCAAATAAGTTATCATAGATTTTCTCTTACTAGAGTTTGAATTCCTTAGATAAGGTTGTGATAGAACCTTTTCTCACAACCTTATCTTAAATACAATGAACTCTATCACATTTTATAAATTTTCTAATATTTTATAAAAGATCTAAATTAATTCTTATTGATATTTTAGTACTATTTTGTACTAGATCATTAATATATGACATGCAAACTGGTAATATGAACCTATTGGAAATTGACGTAAATTTTTATAATTTTAAAACTAATTAAAATTTATTTTAAATTTTAAAATAAATTATCCATTAAATATGTAAAATATTATATTAATAATTTTAATCAAATAAAAAATACCTCTCTTAAGATCACTTGACCATCAAATTTAGTTGAATGAAGGATTAGAGACATTAACTTTAGACTTTACAAGTAAGTGGGAGTTTAGAAGCATTGCATGGGGAATTGGTGTAAAAGATGTTTTAACAAGGAATTATCCATTGAATATAACTTTATTTTACTCTGCTATGCTTTTAATTAAGAAGAAAGAAGTTAGTTAAGGATTAGCTGCTAATTATAAGCTCCCAATAGGCAAAGCATTAAGCATGAATTTCCCACACCCCTTATATAAGAGCTTTTGGATGGATTACATGAGGTAAAATGGTTTTCAAACCTTGGTTAAAGGGTCATTATCGTCAAATTAGAATATATAATAAAAAGCATTATGAGTTTTTTGTAATTCACTTTGGTTTAGTAAACGCATTAAAAACTTTACAGAATCTTCTTAATGCTATTTTCACCATTAATTAAGGAGATGTATGCTTGAAAGACATAGATTGAGCATTTGAAGCACTTGGAAAATATCCTTAGAACATTGAGAGCTCATTCTTTATTTATTAAAGATATTAAATATACTTTTAGAGCTAAACAAGTGGAGTACTTACGTTATATTATTTCTTAAAGGGGAGTGGCAACCAGTCAAAGAAGATTAGTGCAGTTTAATAATGGCTAGTTCCAACAGCAATATGACAATTAAGACTTTTTGCTGTCTAACTAGTTATATAGAAATCCATTAAAAGTTATATATGGACAAATTATCGACCGTTAATTGATTTACTTGAAAATACTGCTTTAAGTGGCAGCAAGAAGCAGAGGAACCACTCCAATTATTAGAAATTTCATTAATGTTAGCTCTTGTATTGTCAAACTCAAAGTCAACGTATCCATTGTACAAGGCCACCCACTTTATGGGAGTATAGGGAGGGTCATAATGTACACAACCTTCCCTTTGTATTTTTACAAAGAATTTGTTTCCGTGACTTAAATTTGTGATCTTTTAATTACAAAGGAGTAACCTCTTTGTAAAAATACATCTCTAAGGTTCATCCCTCTAACTCTTGTATTGTCATCATTTGATTTTAGTAAGTGTTTTCTATTAAGACTAATGTAAGCAAGGAAGGCATATGTGTTGTGCTGACACAAGAAAAACATGATATTTCCTAGAGGAATAAGTCTTTATTTTCAAAGTACATCTATTTGTTTTTGTATGAGTTATTGACTTTGGTTATTGTTATTAGACAATTGCCTCATTATTTATTAAGAAAAAGATTTGACTTATAAATTAATTAGAGCAGTCTAAATTCTCTTCTTAAACAAAAAAAAAAGACATCCATTTCTATAGAAGTAATTGCTTTATTTGGTTATGATTTTGAAATTATGTATAAGAAAAAGGCTTAAAATTAAACAATGGTTGCACTTTTAGGAGCGTTTAATAATGAATCATTTTCATTGATAATGTCTATTATAAATTCAAGTACCTGACAAAAAAGTTAAACATAAATGGAAAGGTGACAAAGACTTGCAAAAGAAGATTGATAAAGTAGAAGCAAGGGAAAAGGAAGCTACAACATTCACTTAGAACTCTGTACATATGCAAGTAAAGTTTTAATTAAAGATCAAACTTCCTAGCAGGAGTTGGATCCAAAATCTATTGGATATGTTACCCACGAGCTTTTGAGCTCACCCCCTCTCTTTCTCCATCTTCAGGTGAAGAACAAGAGATCAAGTAAAAGTGAATCAAGGACTAAACCCGAATTTGCATGTTTTGTTTTGCTTTGGAGAGATTTATGTAAACAAAGCTGTAATTACATTTTGAGCAATTATTATTCAAGTATCTTGTGTACTTTGGAGATTCTGGAACATTAATGTATTGTGGCTTCGAATGCCATTGAAGTTTTGTAAATTCTTATTTGTTGTTAAATGAATTATGAATGATGTATGGATGAGGATGATGAATGTAGAGCATGAATGGTTGGTATATATATATATCTGTATATATATATACACATCAGTGAGATGTTATGAATATAGATATGTTGATGAATATGAGAAGTCAAATGAATTGAGGTTGAGAGTTGGATGAATTCCAACTAGTAGTTAAATTGTTATTAATGATGTGCAGTTAAGGAAGTAAAGTTGGGATAAATTCCAAGTTTTGCATGAGGGTAAAATATTTATGCTGATTTCCAAGGGAAAACCATATCGAATTAAGTAGAATTGAAAAAATTTGTCTTCTTGGAAGTTGTATTTCGTCTTTATAGTTTTCTAATGCTATAAGGTTTGTAATTTTTGGATATCGGAATGAAAAGATATGATTGTTACAAGTTATGATGTTGCATAGGAATTGTGCATGATGATAGCTATGGTAAATGATAGGAAATTGTGGTTTTGATGAACCAAATATGTTGGGATTTGAGAAGTTTGTGAAATGAATTTGTGGTTTGAATTGTTATGAAGTGTTTAGGCATTAGAATAAGTGAATTTGTGAAGATTATAAGTGTATATGATGTTATATTGGATGTAGGAAGCATAGGAGAGGGTTTGGAGGGGGTTTTGGGAACCCCATGTCCGTTTGACGAACTTTAGGTCCGTTTAATGGACCTTTACAAGTCAAAAAGGACCCTTAGCATCACCCATGTCCGTTTAACGGACTTGATGTCCGTTTAACAGACCTTCTCGGGTGAGAAGGTGCATTTTGGCCCAACAATGTCCGTTAAACGGGCATGCATGTCCGTTAAACGGACATTCATGGGTAAGCTTAAGTAAATCACAATTTTTGACCATTTTAGAGGTAGAATCTGACTTTTTGGTCTTCATGAAAGTTGTAGATCTAGAAGTCTAAATTCAAATGGTCTAGGAACTAAATCAATCAGACATTATTGATGAAAGTTATGACAATCGCGCCAAGATAGGTACAAATCGATTGAGGTTGTGAACATGTTAGATTCTTTCGGTTATAACTCCCTCGTCCAACCTCCAAATGAAGTGATTATTGAAGCGATAGATTTCTAAGACATGATTTTATCTCTCCATGAAAATTGGGATCTTTTGGATTTGATTTGAAAAAGGTTGATTGTAAGAAAGTGAGAGGTCAGTTTAGATAGCATGATTGAGGTATAAACACACTTTGGAATTTTAAGCATATCTTGAGTTATATAGCTCCGATTGAGGTGATTCTTGCTTCAAAACAAAATAGAGGCTTAGAGATATGATTTATTTGAAGAAGCCTAATTGAAATTCTTGTTTGAAGATTTCCAAATTCTGTTTACAAATAGGAGAAATGAGTTTGAGCATGGTGACTAATTTTATGTGGGCACGCCATTGAACAAATTGAGAGGAAAATTATTGGGATTTTATGAGAATGAAGATGAACCGATGATGGTCAAGTTTTATGATCCAAAGTTGGGCTCCGCAAGTGGGGTCCAATAGTTGTGGTATCAGAGAAAGCTCAAGTTTCATGATTTCGCAAGAGTTGGATTCCGGAAACAAGTGGGGTCCAACAGATACTGGTAATGGTACAGCATCGTACTAGAACCCAATCTGATACCAAGTCCAGTATAGTATTCGCAACATTGCTGTTAGCACATATTTTATATAACACATGTTCATCCCAAATATAGTGAGAACACTGAAATAAAAAATGCTTCTTTTGTTGGTGTGAGAGATAATTGGCAATATCTCCAAACTAATGGAGAGAAGGATTTTCTACCATCATTAGAGTCTCGTCCGGAAAATGCTCTTCAATGTCCTTTTCTTCTTCATTTTGTTCCTCTTTAAGTCTCAATAGGTGATCTTCCATAACATTTTTTGCTCCTTTCTTATCCTTAATCTCAATGTTGAATTCTTGAAGCAAAAGCACCCATTGGATGAGCCTAGCCTTGGCATCCTTCTTTGCAAAGAGATAACACAATGTCTATGATCTATAAAACAATAACATATGAGCCCAAAAGGTAAGAACAAAAATTGTCACTTGCAAATACCACTGCAAGCAACTCCTTCTTAGTGGTAGTGTAGTTCAATTTTTCTCATGTCAAGATCTTGTTGGAGTCAAAAATTGCATGTAATTTCTTCTCCTACTACTATCTGAGTACACAGCCAATGGCATAGTCACTTGTATCACACATGATCTCAAAAGGAAGTAACCAATTTGGTGATGTCAAAATAGGTGCTATTGTAAGTGTCATCTTTAACTTGTTAAAAGCATCTAAACAATCATCATTAAACACAAAGGCACATCTTTAACCAACACCTGATTCTATCGTGAATATCCATTAAAAAAGCAATAAAAAGCATGATCAACCACCCTCTTAATCATTTGATCCACAAAAGGTAATAGGAAATGGTCTTTCTTGGTGGCCAAATTAAACTTCCTATAGTCAATGCATACCCTCCAACCTATGATGATCCTAGTGGAGATCGATTCACCTTTTTCATTCTCCATCACTGTCATGCCTCCCTTCTTAGGAATACATTGCACTGGTCTCACCTACTCCTTGTCTAAAATTAGGTATATAATACCTCCATCTAAAAGCTTCACCACTTCCTTCTTCACAACCTCTTGCATGTTTGGATTTAACCTTCTTTACCTCTCCCTCAATGTCTTGCATCCTTCTTTAAGGTTAATCCTATGCATCCCCACATTGGGACTAATCCCCCTAATATCATAAATTTGCCATCCTATGGCTCTCATCCTCTTCTTAATGTCGCTACCACTTTCTCTTCTTGCTTAACATCTAATTGGTTTGAAATTATGATGGGCAAGGTGTGATCCTTGCCTAAAAATGTGTATCTCATGTGAGAAGGAAAGGGTTTTAGTTCTATAGTGGGAGGCTTTACAATGGAAGGTGGTATGGGTGCATCCCCTCTCTCTAACTTCTCTTTGTCGCCTTCCTCACGCAATTCCTCTTCACACACACTCTTATCCCTATATAGTTCAACAACTCTCTCAACTTCCTTTTCACTTTCCTTTTTAACCTCCTTCACACAATCATCCATAACATTAATCTTTATATAAGCACTTTCATCCACCGGTTTCTTCGAAGATTTAGTCATATTAAATTCAACTTGCTCATCACAAATTCTCAAAACGAATTTTCCTTTGTGCACATCAACTAATGCCCTACTAGTATGCAAAAAAGAGCCTACCCAAAATTAAAGGACAATTCCTATCTTCTTCAAAATCAACACAGCAAAGTCCACAAGAATTATAAATTTATCCATTTGTACCAGAACGTCTTTTACTATCCCAAATGGTCTCTTAATGGATTGATCTACAAGTTGGATAAGTATGGATGTTGGCTTGATGTCTCCTATCCCCAATTTCCTGAAAATAAATAAAGGCATCAAGTTAATACTTACGCTTAAACGGCATAAGCATTTAGAAAATTCAAAATCACCAACAACATAAGGAATAATAAAACTACCTAGATCTTGCAGTTTTGAAGGCATTGTGCTTGTGATAATCGAACTATAGTTCTCTCTCAAGGTCAACATCTGATTGTCTTACCAAATGATTTTGTATGTCAATACGCCCTTAAGAAACTTTGCATACTTAGGCATACACTCCAATGCCTCCACCAAAGACAAATTAATATGAAGTTTCTTCAACTTCTCTAAAAATTTGGAGAATTGAGTATCAACTTGATGTTGTCTCACCCTCTGTAGATATGGAATCTTAGGCTTGTAGGGTGGTGGTGGCACATATCGCTTCTCTTCTTCTTTAGCATTTATTTTTTCCTTTTGTTGGCTATCTTTTTGCACATTTGCTCCTCTAATTTCTTGCCATTCCTAAGTGTGATTGCCTTAAGTTGATCCTTTGGATTAGCCTCAATGATGCTTGGTAAGCTTTCTACATTCCAAAAAGACAAAGCATTAGCAGGTTGACCTACCTTTACCTCTAAGTTGTGGATGGGTGAAGCGTAGTTCTTCACAATCTGGTCAAACGTTTCCTCCATTCTTTTCTAACTCTCCTCTTGTCTCTTGGCTTAAGAACTTTAAACCTAATACATCCATTAACTTGTCCTTTTTGTTCTCCAAAGATCCAATTTAGTCTTTCTGAAATCTAGGACGTCCTTGTGTTCTCACTTGGCCACCTGCATTGTTAGTACTCCACACAAAAAACCACTCAGGATTGTAAGTGTTACCGTATGGATTGTTACCTCATTGCAGTAGACCCAAGTAATTTACTTGTTCAATACCACTCGCTCCTAGTAAGCAACATTTAACTATGCCATGATTGTCCTACCTACATAATTTACATCGTAATTGTATGGTCTTGACTGTGGATGAAGAAACTCTTTGCATATTGCTTAGTTGCTTGTGAGGGACGCAATTTGTGCTTGTAAAGCTGCCAACAAGTTAAATGGAATCATTCCTTTTTTCTCCTTAGACCTTTGTCTACTCCTTTCATTTAACCACATACAACTGTTACTTGCCAACTCTTCTAAAAGCTCATAAGTTGCATTAATGGTTTTCCTCATCAATTACCCTTTTACAGCTGCATCTATTGTTCCCCTTATGCTTTAAGTTTCACCATTGTAAAATGTCTGCAAAAAAATTCCCTCAGAAGGTTATGATGGAGGTAGCTCCTTTGTAATTCCTTGAATCTCTCCCATGCTTCAAACAACGACTCCCCATTACTTTGTTGAAATTTGATGATCTCTTTGATGATTCTTGTTGTCTTGGTCAAATGAAAGTACTTAGCCAGAAAACCTTGGGTTGGCCTAGCTGCTCTCAATTAGTGATTTAGCTTGCATTGTGTGAATTATACCATGCCTTTGCCCAATCTCTCAAGGTAAAAGAAAACAATCTCAATGTCATAGTATAATTTTGCGTCCCATTAAACCTGAAATTATCATTGATCTACAAGAAATTTGCAAGATGGGCATTGGGATCTTCGTTGGACAACCAATAAAACTACATACTGCTCTGAAGTATATTAAGGAGTGTCGACTTGATCTTAAAATTATTGGCCTGAATCACTGGCCTTATAACTCCATGAGGACTAAATCTTGGCCTCATAAAGTCCATCAATGTCCTCTAAGCTCCTCCTTGCTTTCCTTCTTCTGCCATATTCCTTTGTATTTGTTTTTGGAATCTAGCTCTTCTTAGCTCTCTTTCGTGCCTTGTAATATCGACAAGCTCTTCTTCACTAAGCTCATTAGACCTTCTCATACTCCTTGTGTTCATGCACCTGTAAAAATGCAAGGAAAAGTATCAAACACTCTTAAATCAAAGTCACCTAAATTAAATATGATGCTAAACAAAGTAATCCCTAACAACAACGCTAAAAACTTGATGATTGCAAAACCATTTACTTGTTTTATGCTAAAACTCGCAAGTATACAGATCATTAATTGTAGTGAAAAGTAGATATTGTCCCACAAAGATTGTGCTTAGGCACACTCAATTCAGGTTGCACTTTATTTAAGAATCAAATTTGAATATTAAATTGAAAGTAAACTAAATCAAAACAAACTACCAACAATCGAATAATATAACAATGGAAAACTATTAAGAGAATTAATCAAGTTATGGCCGAGGGGATTTCACCTATCATTAATGTTAATCTAGCCTTTTATGTATTTATGGGGTGTTAGTTCTAGACGATTGTAGGGTTGATTACTCTCTCTCGAGTTATAATCATTCCCTAAATTGTAAACCTTAATCGAATTATGGACTTGTAATCTTTGAACTTACAAAGTATCCATAATTCTAATTTGTTCTAAAACTCTCTAATAAATAATGAAGTCTCGCACGGGATCTCTCTCTATGAAATTACCAAGTAGATTTATTAAGTATTCAATTAGATTAACTAACTTTTGTTAATCCAATCTAATCATTTTTATCCATTTCAACCTCTCATTTCATTACCGAAATATGAAAATACATTAGTCAATCACAATACCCAAATCAAGTCAACAAAAATAAACTAAATTAACATTACCGATAAGCAAAATCTCGAAGGAGAAGAAATCTTAGGCCCGGGTCCCGGAACCCTATTCCCGAGGTGGCCCCTCGGGCTGCGCCCGCGACGGGCTACCCGAAACGCCGGACCCGATCCCAACATTCATACAAAAGTCGGTTCACACATGCAATTTCATACACAAATATCATACACACGATCATTAGAATTAAACACCCTATAACCCGGGGCTTCATGCCATAATAATCCAAAAGGGATTCAACAAGCATTCTCGGTCATACATCATACAAAATAAGTCTAAATCCAAAATACATGAAATATGCTCCATGATGACATGCTCGGAGGGTCAGCTAAAGTACTAACTTAATACAAGCTCCTAAATATCTTGGAGTGGCCGATGCCTTGCAAGATCAACGATCGTCTCGTTCTGCACCTGAGGAGGGAGAAATAATGGGTTGAGCTACACAGCTC
>JAOTIZ010000203.1:39029550-39045512 GCA_027123425.1 Erythroxylum panamense
TTGATTTTCAACTTAATTTCAATCAACTCATCCACTTTTGAATATTTCTTATTTTCACTCAAAAATCGGGGTCCAACACATCTAGTCCAAGTGATGTTAGTTCTTGTCCTGAGATCTCATTACTTTATGTGTCATTAAAGACTCTCTTCATGACACATAATTACTTTGGCCAGAGACTCCCGATTAATGACCTCAAAAGTAGTGAATCCTTTATTGGCTATCCAATTACCTTTGAATATCAATAGTTGTACCCAATCACCACCCTATGAGCGACCTCGTCTTAAGGCAACAAGGAATGTGTCAAATCACAAGATCAGTATCCAAGATATCCTTGAGTACCTCAAGTCCAAGGATATTTACACAATTGCTATGATAAGATTAATCATTGACATTTGATAGATCATCCATATAATAATCTTATAATAGGTCATCCAATGTACTTACTACTTTTAGTCAGCATCAACATGTTAACTCTAAACATCTCATGTTCATAGTTTGTGACATCCATTGCTTGATCAAATCAAGGAGTATAATATGTGCTAGTCTATTCGGATTAATAATATCCTGTCTTATTAATCCTATGAATAGGGATAATTTATATACTAACATAATTACACATGATAGGAATCTCATTATCATGATTTCTTTCATGCTATGTTTTGTATCATGAACTTCATTAATTTGATTTAAAATCAACATCAATTCGTAAATAAACGAACATCAAATTAATGACAAATTATTTTTCGCTTTATTAATCAAAGTAAAGTTTGTACAAAAGTGCTAAAGGTGATCGCCTTTAGAGCGCTACTCTAACATAATCTTATATTAAATATTTTATATATAAAAAATATTTAGTAAATTATATGTTTCACATAAATCAATTAACAATTTAACAATTTAATGAAGAAATTATGATCTCATTTTTATGATTATTAAAATAATAAATAATCTAAAAATCAAATAAATAAAACTTCATGTCTTTATAAATTCACAATGTTTATAGAGTATAGACATATATAAATTCAACAACACATTATATTTCAAAATTTTGTCATAAATTTAGCTTAATTTTTTTCCATAAATTAACCTAATACATATTTTCAAAGCCTTTCCATAAATTAACCTAATACATATTTTCAATGGCCTTACATTATATTGTACAAAACTCCCCAACTTTTAATTTTTTCCATTCTCTAATTTCATGAGGACTCATTCTATTAAATAAGGTAAATGAGACAGGGATCATAAAACAAAAAGAAAGAAAGTACATTTTAATCCTTAATCAAAATTTAAGTTTGATTATGTTGGTTCCCGGTAGCATCCAAGAGGGGAAAATTTAAGTGTTAGTGAATTTTAAGAAAATTTTTGCAACTGAATAAAGACTCTTAAAAGATTCAAATTGAATGATGAAATGAAATGACAATTTAAATAAGGTTAATCAAACAAAAAATAAAGAGTACAGGAAAGAGAGGTTATAAATCAATTTTATAGTAGCTTGGCAAACAAACTATAGTCCCCAAGTATACCTTAGGATTCCACTTGTATCTTCTTTTAATTAGGTAAAGAAAAACCTTCTTATAATAATTTTTAACTGGTAAAGAAGAATCCATATACAATCTCAACCTCAATTGTTTCTAGTATATCCAAAATATGGACTCTTAATTACTTCACTACTAATGGATAAATGCTAAAAAAATCTTATAAATGTATTATTATAACACCCAAATGTCATTAAGATGTCTAAAAATAAAAATCTTAAGTATTTATATCCATTTGAATACTAAAATGTTATTAGACACAAAAACTAGTTGTTATAATGACCAATAATAATGATATTGGTCAACCAGTATATCAACTAGTATTATACAAAAAACTCACAATATATAATTTTAAAAAAAATTTAACACATCACTTGACCATACTTAGACATTAGTTTACCAATTTGTCTTGAGTCAATATATTAGGCGATCTTACCTAAAAATTGGTCAACCAATATATCTGAGAACTCATTTTAAAAGCTATTTAAATTATTTCAAAGATCAAACTCCACCTTTTTAATTAAAACTTGCCAAAAAAAATTAAAATTTCTCATAGAATTTTTAAAGATCAAGAGATTTTTTTTAAATCAAAACATTGAGTTCTCTTAATAAAAGAAAATCTAAGCATTAAGTTCAAAATATGATATGCTTATTCATGAGCTCCTAAAGTACTATAATGACCAAGTAAGAGATACAAGAAAGATTACAAAAAAAATTTGTAGATTTGTTATGTCTTGATCTTTCTTGATCTTAGTATTATTCTTGAATTGAATGCATTTGGTCTTCATAAATTATTTCTTGTCCCAAAAGGTGGAATCAGCCACTCCAACTGCCCCCACACCCAGGCCCGATCAGGTCGTGAGGGGGGTAAATCACGGTTTATCTCGGTCGACCGCCTAACAGAGTGACCCTTTTATTCCCGTTGCCGGGAATCGAACCCAGGTCCTTGTCCCAATTTCCTCTGCTAGATTGCCAACCAAGCTACCCGTGCGGGCTCCATCAACCTATACTAAATCTATCTCTAGTCCTCAATCTAATTTTTGGATGATGTTATGAATGATGAGATAAACTTTATATCAAATTAATTGTGGAGATTAATAGACTTGTTAAAAATTATAGGCTTGGTAGATGCAAATGGGTAGTCAAAACTAAATGAAATACTAAAGTTTAAGTTTAAAGGTATAAAATAAAGCTAGTAGCAAAAGGTTATAGCTAACAAGAAAGTATTGACTATCAAAAGACATTCTGTCTTATTTCCACTAAGGTCCTTTTGAGAATCATTATGAAAATTATAACTCATTTTTTATCAAATGAATGTAAGAATGACCTTTTTAAATGAAAAGTGAGGATGTCTATATGGTTCAACCAACCAATTTTGATGTAGTTAGAAAATAAAACATGAATTTTGAGCTTTGAAAGTCAATTTAAAGGTTGAACGAAGCTTCAAGGTAGTGTTATCTTAGGTTTGATGAAATTGTCACCCTTAATAGCTTTAAGGAAAATGTTTTTGATCAATGTATATCCATAAAGTTTAATAGGAACAAGTACAAAGTTATAGTTTTATATGTTGATGCATCTTGCGCCCTATTAATCAGATTAATATGTTGATTGAGATGAATAACTTTTTTTATTATTTTGAAATAAAGGATCTTGGTGAATCATTATTTGTTTTATACATACAAATTCTTCATGATAAGTTCAATGGTGCTATTATATTATCTTAAATCACCTATCTTATCTTGAAGAAATTCAACATGTAGTCTTTTTCTTCTGTAAAGACTTTAATTGTGAAGGGAGACAAGTGAAAGATAATAATGATGTTGAGAGAGATCAAATGAAAGCAGCTCGTTATACTTGTATTGCTGGTAGCTAATATATGCTTTACTATGCACATGTCCTGATATTGTCTTTATAGTTGATAGATACCTGAGTGATCCTTGACAAAACTATTAGAAAGTGGATAAGAAAGTTTTAAATCTTTAGGCACTGAAATCAAACACTTCAATATCTTAATTTATTAGCATTACAGCATGAATGTGTGCATACAACATGTTGGTATTCTGCATCAGGATAAATTTCAACAGATATATGCAAGGTCATGACTTCAGATGGTTTTGTAACATGACTTCATAAAGATGTCCTACTATCCCCTAACATCGTTCATTAAATCCCATTTGGTAGGGGACCTTTTTGCAGCCAATTCGGATAGGCATTTATGTCATTTCTCTTGTCTTTGTCTAGCTCGTTAATGTAGTTTTCTGTTACACATTAATATGATATATCAATCTTATATCATCAAAATATCAAGGGAAAGAGGGATATACTGCAAAGAATGATGTAGCTTTGCAGATAGAACATGTTATTGTCGGCTTATATTACTACTTTGCAACCTAGGCAGCCTAGTGGTACTTGACAATGGAAGGTTGATTTTTCTTATAGTTAGATGTTTATGATTGCATAGGGATGGTGGCTTTTGGTTGGAAGCGAGCTATCCCCTTAATCGAATTCCCATAACTGTATTGCATGTATGTAAGGTTGTGACGTAAAAAGACCCCGCTGTCACCGGTAATTCCATGTCAAAGAACATGGCTCCTTCTTTCAAGGCCAATTCTTTTTAACATTTTTAACATAGTTTACTTGTTTTCAATAATTATCAAATATACTTAGAAGGTCGAATATGTGATAACGAATTAATTTATCACACACCATAAGTAAAAAAATAACTATCTCAATTAGAATAGCTAACAAACATAATTCTAATGGATTTACTTTCAAAAGTACATTTTGTTATAAACCAATCATAATTGAATTACAGGCGCAGTGAAAAATAATTTTTTTTATAATTACCATTTAGATCTCAATAATTGAACAACTTGAATAAAAATACGAATCATAAAATAAGAAATCATACTTGATTCACTTTTTCTGTTGAAAGTTTTTGTCGTGTCAACCACGAGTTGTTCAATTATCCAACTCCTAACGATATCCATAAAAACAACTTCTTATTGCTTTGAGAAAAATTAAGCAAGAGTGCTAGCTCCCTGATACTTATTCCTATTTATAAAAAGACATTAATGACTCTAATTATAATTAATTTAATTTTAATAAAATCAAATATCTCATTTTGACCCCTAAAGTTTATCAAACTTTATAATTAAGTCCAACTTAATTAAAATTTATTTTTCCTTCACAAGTTGTTTTTTAATGTATGACCTATTAGGTTTCTAATAAATTAACAATGATTATAAATTATAAGTATAATTCACAATTAGAATCGAATAAATTAAAATTCATTTTAATTTATCTTTAATTATCTAATTAAACAATTTATAATCATATATCAAGATTGATTTCTAGCAACTGTCATGACTACCCAAATATCAGGAATGTCAAAGTTGTTTGACTTAATATGTTCATGCATAGTTTATGATATATAATTTAATCCTTTCGTCATCTAATGTTTCAATTGGACAAAGTATGGATATAGTGTCTATTCTTTTCATCCAATCATGTTCGCACTTGCTGATTAGTAATTGATTTATAATTGATATTTGAAAATGCCTTTTCAAATATCAATTCACTCTAATTAAAGAATTTTATAAATCACTGCTAATCAAGAACAGTAAAATATTATCTCTAATTATTTTAGAGTGACAAATCTTTTATTAAATTATTCAACTATCTTCGTATGGTTCATACTGCATCCAAGTACTACCGAATAAATTATCCCAAGACAATTTATAAGTGGCACCAAAGCATAGTAATGCCCACATGATATAACTTGGTAATCTCAAATTTAAGGATCAATTATCCGATATCATCATTATGAGAAAATTCACATACATGTAAGCAATATTCTATTTAGGATTCCCATAGTCGGATCAACTCAGTTATTTATTCTCAAATAAGCGTTGACACATTAATTTAACTATCTTAATACTTTAATTTATGAGATCAATTACTTTTTTATAAGAAAGAAACATAATGTGTACTAGTTTTATCATTTTAATAATATCTTGTGTTTATGAAACTACAACTAGGAATATTTAAGAGCAATACATAAATATAAATTGAATATCATAATTATGATCTAATTATAATTTTAATTACACAGTAAATTCTTGGAATAATTACACAGAGATTTTACCTTTAGTGTTAAAACATCAAATATAATTAATTTAATACAAAAATAAAAATATTTTTTATTAATTAAATAATAATGTCATATATTAAATTACAATCAATCGATTGACTGCAAGAATATAAACTAAATCGATTGACTACGAGAGTATAAACTAACACAATTCGATAAGTCGATTGACTACGAGAGTATAAACTAACACAATTCGATAAGTGAACAAGAGCTGCCAAATGGTGTTTGCACTTAAATAAGATGCAAATGTTTTTATGCACGAAGCAACTGAGCTTCAGGGATTGACAAGAGTTTAAATGGAAAAGGAAGAGTATAAATTTCAGAGCTTGGTAAAGAATATTTAACAGGAGAAGATTACATCCATGGTTTATTAGAAATGTAAATGTTCTTGTTTACGTGTTACAAACCAAACACAAACTTTCAAACTTACGACGCAAGGTTTTAAAATTTCGGAAAATAAACTCAGTGTCTGGTCCACTACCTGACAAGCAATTGAAAAGTATAGAGTCCTATTTCTTGTTTCTTTTCTTCATCTCTTAAAAGTAATTAATCAACTTTGCTCATGCGGAGATATTGTTTATGAGTTTGGCTTTGCCACAGAGAAGGGAATTCTTTGGAATAGGCAATTCATCTCTCGTTGATTTAGATGACGTGTATACACGCAAGTAAAACTGTTCACCTAAGTACTGTCGTGCCCAATTTTCAGTCCTGATGTTCCACATTCCCACATTATCTAGCGATATGTATATAGCTGTCCAGGATCTGGGATAAACCTGAAACCAAATAAAACAAACTTCTCATCATACTTCAGGACAAGACACATCAATCAAGCGAAGAAGCTTAACTTATCAGTAATTGATTTTGCCTCATTACCTGAACAGTCGACCGTGGAACGGCATCAATAAGATTGTACCCATTACGACTAGTTGGCGTCCACTTCCCTTGATCCATCCTGCAATAATTGTTCTTTAGAATTCAAGTGAATCATAAGATAACCACAAAAGCATGATCTGGGATGTTAAAACTGTGGTGTTTTTTGGGAAATTAAAGTCAGTCTTTATGTATATCGATCTTACCCGACAACAAAGAACGAGTATCCATCGATATGCCAAGTCTGGAGGATTTTCTCACGGTTCTGGAACACAATCTCAAGAAAATCATGGTAATCAGCACCCATGACAGCTGTGGCAAGACGCAGGTTCTTAGATGACTCTGGCTTATCGGGGATGGTTCCCACGCGAAAAACACCTTTGATATTGAACTGATCGGCAAGCTTCAGGGGTGTGTCAGCAGGTATAAATGACACTCCATTAACACCATATCTCTGTTTGCCATGAACCAATCCTGAAGAGCTCTTAAGAATGATAGTCCTGGAGATCTTTATTTGTCCATAGCGGAACGACCCTTGCGGGTTCGGTCTCGGTCCACTTGCTGTAAGGTTTGTCCTGTCATCATAAAAAATCAGTGTATATATCATCAGTTGCAACAGGTACACGTGCAAGCCAAGTGGGTGACAATATTTACACCAACCTAATGGATCGAGCCTGGTTCATAGACCAAGCAATAGTGGTGGTTGGTGCATGTGGGATTCCACCTAAGCGTTTGCTTTCAGAGTTGCGGTAGCGAAGAATTGCCGTGGAGGTGAGTACCCTCTCGGAAAAACGAGTTGAAACAGCAATGTAGTAGCTTCTCGGTTTCCGATTAGCTGTGACTAACACTGAATAGGATTGACCGGCGTGGATGTCCAGGGACGAGTAATAAGCCTGGACAGTGTGTGTTCCTTCAACTTCAACCAGTTTCATCTTGTGCCCTTGGATGTGAAAGTTGAGTGAGTTTTGGAGTCCAACATTTGATATTCTCAGCCTGTAAGTTTTCCCTGCAACAACAAAAACAAAACATTTGTCATTTTGCTTCCATGTTTCGGAATACCAATGCTAAGCTATGTTCGCAATTACTTACCGTGTTCAAATGTCAAAGTTGTACCCTTCTTGCGACCATTGATCAAAACGGCATGCGGTGATGGAAGCTTGTGGCCACGGTCTAGCTTGGCTCTCAATTCCTGAAACATCAAACGTTATTGCAAGTGTGCTGTTAACACCAAGCTTTGGCATATACACATTTATATCCGATACCAACTTGCGCATCAACCATTACCTTGTAGGAAGCTCGGTACCAATCTCCAATTAAGATGTGGATATCATCGGCAGGATTAGGGAATGGGACAGGGATGAGTGATCTGCTAAGAATTTTGATGCCTCCAAAGGCACCAGCAGCCTTGTGGAATGCTAAAGAAGGAGAGTAGTAGAAGGTGCCAATTTGATCCTTTACGTGTAACTTATAAGTGTAGTTTTGGCCTGGTGGGATCGGACATGTTGTTCCATATACTCCATCAACATACGAATTTTTCCTCTGCTGGATTCCATTCCTGACCATTTTAATTTATTTCCCAAGTAATTACGCGGCAATCCATCGAGGAAAACGAAGGGCAACGAAAATGAAAGACTATAGGCTCATGACCAAAAATGGTTGATAAACATTAAAAACAAAACCAATTTTTATTGAATTCATCTTAATTCAATTAATTTATTGTTTTTCACGTACTAAAAATCTTGATTCAATTCCATAAAAAGATAACAAGCTTCTTTTTGATTATGCAGAAAACATGATCATGCCTACCTTCCCAATTCCTACCTTCAAACTCTTCTTCGTCGTCAATGTTCTAGCTCTCTCTCTCTCTCTCTCTCTCTATCTACATATATATACGTAAGTCCACTGTCTGTCACTAACTCTCAACAATTGATGAATCTTATAAATGAAAATTGAATCAAACTCTCGTCCTTGCAGCACACACCCCTGACGAAGTTACTAAAAATGACAATCCAATTTAGAAGAGGCGCAGGTTCTTACCAGGTAAGTAGAAAAGGCTCGTGCAAGTGGTTACGAACATTAATGATGAGATTGTCATTGGTAACAGCATCTATGTTTGGCCCTGGAAACTGTCCATTAATGAGAATTCCCTGCAAACCAACCCAGGCAAAGAAAGCATATATTGAATCAAATCCCTTCTTAATTAATTACATACAAGGTGAAGAAAAGTGGGAGTCTTTTAACAACTACAAACAAACAAAAAATTAAAAACCTTTTGTCTAACGCCAAGAGGATAGATGTCTCCATAAGTAATGGTCCAGTCAAAGAACTTGTATGGATCTTCTGCGCCAACAGTGGATAAATAGGATGTTGATACGCCAAGAAGAAGAAGAAGAATGAATAGGTTCCTACAAGTCTTGATGGCACCAACTGACATGATGTTTTCGGTAGATGAGAAAATGGAGGGGCAGTCTCTTTCTCTCTGAATTCACAGAAGGTCACGGAGAAAAAGAGAATGGTAACTGATACAGGAGTACTGATCACGTATTTAACGAGTCTTTAATTTACAATGAGAGGCAAGCAATTAATTAACAGCTTATTCATAAATTCCAAATTAAATCATATTAACATAAAGACAAAATAAAGAATATGAAATTTGTTAGATTAATTCTCATTTTCAATAAGATAGAACAACGTATCTTTACAATTTCTGTTAGGAAAAGTACACCAAATAAGTACACAAATTGGGATAGTTAAAGTTTTGGAAATTGGAAGAGATGATTATTATGAGGAAGTTCTTTGTTTCTACTGCGTAACAGCTTGTGTACAGCGAATTAGTGTAAAAAACTGAGAGAGATGGCTGTGTGGAAATAAGGAATTAGTGCTTAGAAAACAAGAATTGGAACAGTGGGATAATGTCTTTGTGTTATTAATCAAAACATAAACTTATGCTTATTATTGGATGCAATCTTTAGTCAATTAGTGAAGTAAGATATTTTTCTTTTTTATCTAAATCTTAATCAATTTAATTTCCTTGTAATTTGGAACACCTTAAAAATCCCTAAGTTTTGTTCTAAGAAGTTTATCAATTGACAAGATAAAACACACAAAATGATCATGAAGTAGAGCAATATTCTAATATCAGTATGAAAGTTCTGTCTACGTAGGACGTTTGATATTAGACTCCTCTTTGACACATTCCATGAAAACTTGAAATTTCTACTTAGTGGTAAGTAGTAACAATTCAGCCACTTTTTACAATACATCTTTCTCTGTTATGAGAAAACAAGAGAAATGCGTAACAAATTGGAGATTTTTCAGATCCCCAGTATATCCATATCACATTCTGCTGCGGATTGAACGTGTAGCTTAGAGTTATATGCGTGTGAAATCTGCTGTTCCGATCGATTACAATTTTATTTTATTAATGATATGAAACATGATAGAACATCATAACCAAACCGGAGAATCTATTGCAACTATTTATGATGTGTGTGAATAGGTTTCACAAGTTGTGGTTTTGTTTGCTGATGATCTTGCGTTTTTTTCAGCAACATTGTGTTTATGACAAAGAATTAACAGTTGTCCAGGATCAAAGTTTTCACCTTTTCAAAAAAATTCCTCACCGTTTAATTTTACTAAAATTCATTTTAAGGGCATTGTAAGTAGACAATAATTTTTTCGTGAGCCTTCCATTTTATAAAAATTTAACCAATAAGTTCACCCAGAACTTTCATAAAATATATGGCATGTGGATAACTCGAAAGTTGGTTTGATAACAAGTAAGACATTATCCATTTAAGTAATGAGTTGTACTTGTTTTAGAGTATTGATTCACATTTCTTCGACGCCAAATGAATTTGAGAGAGAACACTTAAGATTAAAGGAGAATGAATGGTTGGATATGAAAATTAAGTGAAGGGTGTTAAATGCTTACCGTATGTCGAGAAGATAAATACAGAGAAACATATAAAACATTATAGTGATAAGAATATTGTGATTTACAGTTTTTAAAACTCAAATCAAGCTAAGAATCATTTATTTAACCTAAAAAAGGAAAATCAAAACAATTCACATGTAACTAATAATTTTTTTCCTACTATTGAACTGTATATAATACTATATACAATGAGTAACCCAAAACTTGATTCAATAGTAGGAAAATCAAAACAATTTAAGATGTTCACATAAAAATAATAGTCATTGTTAGGTTAAAGTAGAGAGATTTTTTTTATATAAACACTTATGCATATTATAAATATTAAAGATTTCATTAGAAATTAATAAATTACTTTAACCAACTAACGTTTTGAAATGAGCTACTAAAGTTTTAAATATTTAATCACTTAATTAAAAATTTTAAATGTTTAAACGCCTAGATTAAAAATTTGGACACTATTTCTCGATCAATATTCAACACACAATCTTTAATAGGTAGTTAGATTCGACTCAAAGACCCAACATTCAATTTTCAACAGACATCTACACTTTCATATTAAACAAAATCTAGTCTTTCCTCATTCCCTCAATTTCAGGCATTTCCTCTCAAAATTATTTGGGGTTGAAAAAGTGTGAATAAAGTTCCTAAAAAATTTAATCCAATAATCAAATTGATAATTTTTTTCCTACTATTGAATCAAGTTTTGGGTTACTCACATTTAAGTGGTTACTCACTTGCCATATGATAACATCTTAACAAAAAATCTCACAAATATACGAAGTCTAAAAAGCTCCAAAAGTTTGCAACCTTGCTCCTAATTTATTTTGTAGCATATTGATAATATTATGGAATGAGTATTAATAAAAATAAAAGACAGAATTTTTCAAAAAGTTGAAATCAGATAGGAGCTATTAGTCTTTAACCCTTGGAATTTTAAAATAATCTATTAATTATATATTTTTGATAAACTATTTAATAAAGTTAATAATAATTTAAAGTGAATAGATAAATTAGACCTAAATAATAATAACAGTTGTTTTGCATACACTATTATTAATGATGAACTATGCCCTTTTTATGGGTTTACCATTAGATTCTTAAATTTAAGTTGCAAAATTATGAAGATGTAAATTTTTCAAAAATTTGAGAAAAAAATGTTGGTGAGTATTGGTTCATAGTTAACAATTAGGTTGATACGATATACTAATAAGAAATAAGGTAAAAATCTACTGGTAGGTGTTAATAAGAATATCTGTTGAATATTTGCTTGATTTTGGAACTTATCTTATGTCGATCAGGATAAGATCGAGCAGATTTTATTGTTTTGATTGAGTTGACAGAGAATATTTTGTTAAGGAAATAAAAGGGAGATATTTTTAGAAAAATAAGGAAGATCAGCTGAAAATCAAGAAGGATGATCTTGCACCCTAAAGCTATAAAAGGAAGAGGGAGCTGCTTGCGAGAGGGACATTATTATTTTCCTTTTTTATTCATTATTGTATTATCTTTTCTAGTTTTCTCGGAGAAGTATGTTTAAGAATTTCAAATTTGTTCTTTCTACAACCATGATAGCTTAGTCTTCTTCGATTGAAGGTACAATCAAGATTGGTTTCCAAGTTGTGAGATTTTAGCCTTCAAGTAAATTCCTTGCCAATATTTATGAATTTCCATATTTATTTTTAACAATTTTCTTGATTGTTGTTACAATAGGATCCTTGTGATAGCATCTGAGATTAACTGGAAGCTAATTAACTAGTTCTAGTCCGTAATTACTTTTACTAGTTGATGTTAGTAGCAATTTAGTAATGAAACGCTAAAGGAATTTCATAATCTAATTTAAATAAACCACGCGGTTGAGTTTATTGGTTAGAGTCGGGTTCTTCTAATTCTTAATGTTGTTGACGAGCTAAATTCAATGAAGTGTCTTCTTGGGTTGTTTGTTAGCTAGGATTGATTAATGAGCGTCTCTTGATCGATTAAAATTAATGAAGAATTTTCGGTTAGAAGCATCTTCAACAGTTATAACCAACTTATTGGATAAAGAATATGTTTAGTTATCAATGATCAATTTTAGAAATCAAGATAATGATTGTGCTTTCGATTGAGTTTCAATACCCTTGTTTGCAACTTTTCTCTGCGGCAATAGTTTTCCTTATTTTTCTGTACTTTATTCACAATTTGAATTTTAATCTCAAATCCCCCTTTATTTAATTTTTTTATCGAAAGGAATTGATAGTTATAACTCTTTGTAGTTCGACCCTGTTTCACCACTATTACAAGTTTTCGTTGTTTCAGGAACAGGAATTATTTTTGGTAGCCTGACGACCTACCAACAATAATGTTGAATCTAAATTCAGTATCAAATACTCATATGCATGAAATATATATATATTCTTTATCATATCACATATAGGCAAGAAAAAAAATCATGCAAGAATTTTCTCCTAATAACAACTATCATCATATTGTTGCTAAGTCTTTAGTTGTAGTCCACTATTATATTTTTAGTCAGCTAAATTAAGTGGAACAATTTCATCAAGGTACTATACCTTTTAACTCTACTCAATGCAACCTCTTGCATTTTGCTATCATGGCGTTGACATACATCTTATATGTTATCAGTAAAGTTTATGAGACATTTTCCAACTTAAAATGTCAATACATTTTTATCATCTATATGATTTTGACATATCTCTAAAACTTTGTCACCGAATCCTCAACAGTGAGTATAACACAATAACATAATGGACATACAATTTTCTATCCAACTATGAAGAACTCTTTTTAAACATATCTTATGTCCAAGAACTTGGATTCACTAACTTAGTATCAACTATACTAAATAAGGTAAATTCCACTAAGAAAAAAATATAAGTGTAAGGAAAAACAACCAATCAATTATATGCCACGACTACTAAATAAGATTAGGACTTTAATCATGAATTTGGTTACTCCCACTATTTTATTCGAAATAATAGCCCTCACTACTATTCGGAAAGATTACTCTAATCTCTCCAGTAGGCTAGGATCCCATTCAAATATAGTTGACCTTGAGTTTACTCAACAAACCAACTAAACTTAAATTAGGTAGATAATAACTTTATCAATCACATCTCATGTGACTCCTAAATCTATTAGGTGACAACTCTTGCCAAAACATATCTTATATATCATTCCTAACCCTGCCTCTAAATTCATGTGATTATGAGTTTGCTAATCCAAATCACACAAATTTAGTTAAGTAGAACCCATTATTATAAGATTAAACATATTCGGGTTAAAGGGGCCTTGAATTTACTTAACAAGCCTTACAATAAACAGAACTCTGGTTTATTCTTATAACAATGGAAGGCATGAATCACGTTCTTAACGTGTACTTAATATTTTAACGAGGGATTTTAATTTCATTCGTCTCATCAAACACAAATTACATGTAAAATATTACATATATAAAACATACAATTTATCATGCATACAATATATATATCAACCATATAAATAAACTTTGCAACTTATGCACTCATAATCAAATTATATGCATAAAATATCAAGCTTTGTTTGATTCTAGTTAATGATCTTCATAATCTAACATAACATTTCCAACTCTTTAGAAAAATTAAATTAGATTAAAACTACTGATTCCTAAATAACTTAAATTCCTATTCCAAATAGAAATTTAATTTAAGTTGAAAACAAATTTCAAATATAATTGGAAACTATTTCCAATTTCCTTGACCCCTTGGATAAAATTTAATTGAAAACAATTTTCAATAAATTGTACTTTTTACTTATTATAATTTAGAAAAACTTCTTTTCAAAATTATGTAAGTAACACATTCTAATCTGATTAGAAAATTATTTCTAATCTAATTAGAAATTATTTTCCCTTAATTAGAAAAATATTTTCAAAAAATAAAATCATAAATTTAATTTATTTCAATCAAATTGAAATAAATAAATTTAATTAAGAAACTATTTCTTAATCATTTAAGAAAACATTTTTCTTAATTTCAAGAAGTCTAATTAATTAATTTCAATTTAATCAAAAACAATTAATTCTAATTTTAGAACAACTTTTCTAATTAATTAATTTTAATCTAATTGAAACTAATTAATTCTAATTTTAGAAACTACTTTTTTAAAATTAATTAAGAATTAATATAATTATTAATCTTAATCAAATTAAGAAAAATAATTACCTTTGAATTGATTTTTTATTTTAATTTTAATTTTTAAAATATGTTTAGATTTTAATTAAATTATGAATACATTATTCCTAATTTAATTATTCCTTATTACGTTTAAGTCATACTTAAACTTGTAATTAAACAAACCCAAAAAGCAGTTTGGAATACCTTATTCCAACATCCAAACAACCCTTATTCTAATATTATAATGGACTTATCCTTGTGTCCAAACAAGCTTTTTCTTCATCTTAGGAAATCCTAAACCCTAATAAGCTTGCCGCCGTCGTCAACCTGGAAACGCCAACTCTGCTTTTGCTGCCTACACACATTAACACATGCTTAATGCTTATGGGTTTCCAAAACCCACGTTATGATTGGCCGCATAGAAAGCGTTACCCTTTTGTTGGCAGCAAAACCAAAAGAAGACACTCTTTCTTTGTAAATGTAAAAGGAACTTGATGCCTCTGTTGTGATGGACATGCATGTGAGCAGTCGTCATCTCGTTTTCATAGACAGCAATTGTTTTAATAGTTCATCGCCACCTTGTTCTTTGATGAATTTCGTGAACTGTAACTTGGTAATTCCACTGCAACACAAACCTAAATCTTTACTCAATAGCCATCCTGAGTTCCAATACTCAGTGAACAGCACCGAAACAAAAATGTTTCTAGGATTTTAGGATTCTGGTTTGGGTGGGCCCCGCACCATTGGGTTTTGTCCCCTTTGGTTTTTAGGTGAGCTTGTGCGAGGGTGTGCGGCGCTCGAACCTGTGACCTCAGGGTTTTGTTGGGTGCATGACCCATGCCTCAAACTACCCGAAATTTCACGATCGGTCGCATCACATTCCCTCAGCATTCGGCAAGATTACAAGCCAGTTAGACAGAAGAAGCGGTGGCAGAGCAAAGAGCCCCAGGAGGTGATTGAGAAGGAAATAGAAAAGTTACTCAGTGCCGGGTTCATTCAGGAAGTCAAATACCCGGAATGGTTGGCCAACGTTGTGCTTGTAAAGAAGAAAAACGGAAAGTGGAGAATGTGCATTGACTTCACTGATTTAAATAAGGCGTGCCCAAAGGACAACTTTCCTCTGCCCAAAATCGATCAGTTCGTGGACTCCACGTCGGGGCATGAACTCCTCAGCTTCTTGGATGCTTTCTCAGGCTACCATCAGATCCAAATGAGTCTAGAAGATGAAGAAAAGATCGCCTTTATAACCGACCAGGGCACATATTGCTACCAAGTAATGCCTTTCGGCTTGAAGAATGCGGGGGCGACCTATC
>JAOTIZ010000203.1:39051554-39065828 GCA_027123425.1 Erythroxylum panamense
TGGCATTTTGAGTCGGGATGGATTGCCAGCTCCTCCTTAATTGTACAATTTTGATGGGAGAGGATAGTGAGACTACAGTAGTTAGTTCTCTTGTATGTTGTGTTTCATGCTTATTTCTTTTCTGATTGTATTGATATTTTTGTACTAGTTACTTCCTATTAATGACAATTTCTTCTTTTGACCAAAAAAAAAAAATACTGTCGTGGTATATATATCTCTTTATCTATATATTTAATTTAGTGGTGTGTATATATCTATATATATATATATATATAATTTTTATTTATTTATTTATTATTATATACTTTGTATAAATTTTATCTACTTAATATTTTACTATATTAGTTGTGCCTTTTCTCTTTGTACCATGCATCACTCTTATTATTATCTCACTTGTATGTAGGTCTACTGGAAATAACCTATCTACTATGTAGAGGTAAGGCTGCGTACTATCAGACCTCCCCAGACCCTGCTTCATTGCGGGATTTCAAACTGGATGATGATGATTTATCAATAGTAATAAAAAGACAGCAATACTTAGTACAAATTTTGTTGATACGAAAGGTTTGAAGAGATCAAGTAGTATGCAGTATTATCCTTAACTAGTAGAGAGATTGTTTCCAAATGATCCACATGAAGAGAAAAATAAAAATAAAAAATAAAAATAAAAACATTAATAAAAATGGTGATGATAATAATAATAATAGTGGCAGTAAATTTTATCAATTTTATTTGAAGCTATTGCACACAAAAAATTTCACGTGACAACCACCATAGAAGAGTTGAATTCCATAATTGACCATACATTGACATTTTGTGATTATACGTGGTGACGTCTAACGAGAACAAAATGTAAATAGATTATTTAATTGGGGTGTTATATTTTAGAAAGAAAAGGAATGTATAGCAATGATCTCTTACTTCATGGCACGATGATACTAGCAAAATAAATAACAACCTTGTTACTTCATCTCACGATTCTATGATACGTATTACGTAGATCTGATTTGCCAATAAAAATAAACAGAAATAGCAATCTATTATTTCATCTCAGCCGCATCAAATGAAGCATGAAAGAAAAAGGGTAGGGTCTGGTACATATTTTGTAATGCGTAATTATCAATAATGTTTAACATTGACATTGCCATCATATTGCTTGTTTGATGAATGACGAGAACTCTCTCTCACACGGGGCGTCTATTTCACTGATTCAGCTTCATTGCTCAGCATTGCCTGTCCCTTCCTTTCTTGGATTCAGTTTCCTTTCTTCGGTCTGACCACTGAGCCAGCGAACGCCCCCACCCACGTTAAACCACCCAACACGTTCCTCTGCCTAATATCACCACTCTTACCCTAACCACGCCAGTCTCTCCCACTCTTTATCTCTCACAGACCAAACACATGCACGCCAAGACCGACTCCGAGGGAACCAGCGTCGACACCTCATGGCCGCCGCGCTCGCCTCGCCGGCCTGTGTACTACGTTCAAAGCCCTTCCAACCACGATGTCGAGAAGATGTCGTACGGGTCAAGTCCCGTGGGTTCTCCAGCCCACCATTACTACCATTGTTCGCCGATTCACCACTCTCGCGAGTCCTCCACGTCCAGGTTCTCTGCTTCTCTTAAGAACCCGCGAAGCCTCACCGCTTGGAAACACGTGCAGCTTGGTCACGACGACCGTGAAGACGACGAAGAGGGGTTGGACGCTGGCGGTCTCGGCTCTGGTCGAAACGTTAGATTGTATGTTTGCGGGTTTTTGTTCTTTGTTTTGCTTTTCACAATGTTCTGCTTGATTCTGTGGGGTGCCAGCAAGTCATATACGCCTGAAATCATCGTCAAGGTACGGTTTGTTTTTACTGAAGGCTCCGTTAATAGTCTGATAGTCTTAGTTTGGTTCATGATTCATCCCGGTTTTAAGTGAAAATAAGCTTCTATGTGGTAACATACAAAGTCCCTTCCTTTGTCTTCGTAAAGACCTTTCAATCTTTCATCGATGCAATGGCTTGTTTTCAATTAGAAGAACTGACAAAATAACTATGAGACTGAGGGTGACCGAGGTGGTGGGTGGTCCCTGGTTAATTCAGTGAGTCTATATTTCGGGAAATGGGATGTTTTACTAATATCTAGGCGCTTCTGACAAGGAAATGAAGAGCAGGATTGCACCGTGCTTTTCTGTTTTTATCTTATAATATTCCCTCATTTGCAGCCTTTAATTTGTTTGTTAAAGATGTTTATTACCGGCGAAAATTCTTAAATGATGATAAGATTTGTCACCCAGTGTTTGATGTATTGTTGGATATCAGAGCATGGTTTTCGAGAACTTTAACGTACAGGCAGGGAACGATGTCACTGGGGTGCCAACGGATATGCTGTCATTGAATTCTACGGTCAAGATTCATTACAGGAATCCTGGTACATTTTTTGCCGTCCACGTTACCTCTACACCTCTTGACCTTCACTATTACCAGCTCAAAATCGCCTCTGGACAGGTAATTGTGCAGTCTTTTTCAGCCCGAATTAATTTTACATTTTAGTTTTTATCATTAGGTGAGTGAAGAAAGATAAATAGAAGGTCATTATGAAATGGGAGTAGGGTAAGATCCAAAAACAGGCTGTTATTTGTAGTGACTCCTACTAGAGGGGCAACTGGGGTCCAAAGACTTTTCAGGTATAGATAAGTAGATTGAAAGATACCTTGGAAGGTGGGCTCGGTGGGAAAAGAGATTGAACAGTGATGGCGTGACCTTTATTGGAGTGCCTGCAAAAGACCAGTACCAACTGTCAGCCAGTCTTTTTTAATGGGAACTGCAATTGAGCCCACTGGTTTGACCGTTAGGCTGATTATATCCAGTTGTTTTTGGTGCTATGGTATCTCTTAGCCTTGGTTTAGTTTTGTGACGCCAAACCCTTCTTTCCGTCTGTGCATGCCACTGTCTTAGTCAATATGCCTTGAATATCCGTAATAAATGTTGACAGTATAAAACCTTGCTCTTCATGTTGGGGGGAGCTGGAAAAAGTTTGAATTTTTTTACTTGTAGCCTATTCTTTGAAGTTTGAACCATAAAGGAAGACATGTTTAAGAGATCAATTTTTGCTGATAGTAAGAGGATGGTATCTCTGTCAGAACTACTGATTAAAAGATTAAATTTTGCTGATAGTAATAGGATGATATCTTTCTTCTTACATTTCATGTAGATGAGTTCTTATTCAGTTGAATCTGTTCTCTTTCTGAATAAAAATACAGATGAAGAAATTCACTCAATCTAGGAAGAGTCAGAAGACGGTGGTAACAATAGTGCAAGCAAACCAAGTTCCCCTCTACGGAGGTGTGCCACTTCTCGCAAGTGGTAGAGACCACAGTGAAAAAGTAGCAGTGCCTCTAAACCTGACATTTGTGATTAGATCGAGGGCTTACATATTGGGAAGGTTGGTGAAGTCCAAATTCTACGATCGTATCAGGTGCCCTCTTACTTTAACCGGAAGCAAACTTGGCAAGCCCCACAACCTGACAAATTCGTGTGTTTTCGACTGATTTTTTTTTCTGATAGTTATGCCATTAGTTAGAGAGCTAGAAATGTGGAGTTGCATGATGATTATGAATCTGGGAAACTAACTGCATAAACTTTTCTGTACACTTAAGGATCTAAGGTGTCCATTCTTGTTGTAAAATGTATATTGAATACATGTCAGTTTATGCCCTACCAAAGTTGTATCTTGCTGTTGCACCTTAGTAAGCACAATGATCAATAGAAGAGTGGGATATATTTGAAACTAAGTGCCTTCATTATGTCAAAATGAAATACACTCGTACTTGATCATGTATGCAATTTGGTGGCCATTCTAATAGCCAATTCTGAGTAGGCTACTTCTAGGCAAAAATCCTGACAAGAAGATGGGAATTTTTGTCTTATCGTTTACTTTGAGTCGAATTTATGGTTAATTACATTGGACCTATTTGTAATTTGAATTTTTTTCACTTTAGTCTTACAAAATTATTAGTTTGTTTATGAATCCCAAGTAATTCCTGATGTTATTCTTCAAAGCGTAATGAAGAATCACGAAGTTACAAAGTTTGAGCTATTTAGGTGTTATGAGATACGCCACCTATCTTGGTTGTGGCATGTAGTTGTCACTGGTACACGTCTAGGTTTTGAGAACAGGTTAGTGAATTGTTTTGTTGCTCAATTTATGAGAAAGCTTGCAAAGGATATTAAGAGGGCTTTAAGAGGGTTGATAATTGCTTGTGAACAATTCAGGAGAATATTATCTTCAACTACTCGAACGATTATGGAGATTGATTTTTTGTATGAAGGAATTGATTTTATGCTATAATAGCTAGTCACGTTTGGAGTCAAAAAATGTATGGAAACAATTGGGAAATGCTTATTGATGCCAAGATCGATAAGAAACGGTTACATGAGGTCGTTCTTGTTGGTAGGTCGACAAAATTTAAAATATTCTCCATATTTAATTAATAATAATATTGTAATTAATTATGTTTAATTAATTATTATTTAAAATATTTTAAAAAAAAGTTACTAATAAAGAAAAAGTTTCATTTCTCTACTTAAGGGAAGATATGAAAAATTCTCTAAAGTGAGATATCAAACTATTGTCTCTATAATAATAATTAACAATCAATCATTCACTTTTTATTTCTTACCTATTAATTCCTTAAAACTTATCGACCATCCACTCCTTTTATCTCCTAAGCTGATAAAACCTGCAGATTGGAAGAATAAAAATGGCGTACGCAAGCACAAACTTAAACTCTCATGGCAACGAGAGCAAATTTATTATTTTTCTTATCTCTAGTAAAACTATTGCCCAGCTCTATTTATAGAGCTAAAGTATGTAGTTGTTCGTTCTACATAAGAAAGCAAAAAATAGATATACAGAAAAGAATGAGCGGGAAGAAGAAAGCACGTGAGCCACGTGAGCGCTAACACACCCCCTCAAGCTGGAGGAGGTGAGCGAAACATCCCCAGCTTGGATAACAACGTCCGAAACTGAGGAGAAGGTAAAATCTTGGTTAAAACATCAGCAATCTGATGCACAGTAGGTAAATAAGCAAGCTGCAACAACCCCTCCAAAACCCTTTTCCCTTGTAAAATGACAGTCAAGCTCTATATGTTTGGTCCGCTCATGAAAAACAGGATTCCGAGCAATATGCAAAGCAGATTGATTATCACAATGCAAAGTGACAAGGGTTAAACCAGTCACCCCAAGTTCCTCCAACAAACGGACAATCCATGTGAGTTCAGCAGAGGCCTGGGACATAGCCCGATACTCGGCCTCAGCCGAAGACCTGACAACAGTAGTCTGCTTCTTCGACTTCCAACTCAGAGGCGAGGCACCAAATTTAACAAGATAACCGGAAACAGAATGCCTAGTAATAGGACAAGAAGCCCAGTCAGAGTCGCAATAAGCATGAAGGTGGAGAGGACCAGAACCAGTAAAGAGAAGACCATCACCTAAAGAACCGCGAAGATAACGAAGGACATGAAATTCAGCTGCCAAATGATCGGTATGAGGATGCTGCATATACTGACTGAGAGTTTGAGCAGCGTAGGAAAGATCGGGACGAGTGTTGGTCAGAAAATTTAACTTGCCAATAAGCGACCTGTAGACAGTTGGATCGTCAAGAGGAGTACCACTAGTAGGACCAAGCTGAAGATGTAAAGGAAGAGGTGCAGGAGCAGGCTGACAAGAAAGCATGTTATGATCCCGTAAAACGTCATGTGTAAACTTCTTCTGAGAAAGCACCAGACCATCAATAACCGACAGACCTTGTTCTCAGGATTAGGAATCCCAAGAGGTAGCTTCATATACACTTCTTCATGCAGATCACCATGAAGAAACGCATTATTTATATCAAGCTGATAAATGGACCATTGCTTACTGACTGCCTATGCAAGAACACAGCGGATAGTAGTCATCTTAACGACGGGTGAGAAAGTTTCATTGTAATCAACACCAAACCATTGATGATTGCCCTGAATAACCAATCTGGCCTTGTATCGTTCCAAAGAACCATCGGACTTGAGTTTCACCTTATACACCTATTTATTACCAATCGCTTTCTTACCAAGTGGTAAATCAGTCAACAACCAAGTATTGTTTGCTTGTAAAGCCAGAATCTCCTTATTCATTGCATCAACCCAAAGTGGATCAGTAACAGCCTCATGATAGGAATTAGGTTCAGAATAATCAGAAAAAGTAGTAAGAGCATGCGGGTGAGAAACAACAAGTGAACCAGAGGAAACAGAACTAGCATTACACACATAATCATTCAAGTACTGACGTGGGTGAGGAACCCTTGTGGAACGGCGTAAAACAGGAGAAATGGACGAAGAAGAAGCAGAGGAAGGTAAAGAAGAACCGGAGATAGGGGGAAACGAAGAAGAAATGGAAGGAGAGGAGGAAGGATGAAAAGGCGGAAAAATAGAGTCAATAGGATTAGAGGAAGAAAAAGAAGACACATCAGGAGAAGAAGAAGGAAAAAATATATGGGAATAGTCAGCAGGTGGAACAGGAAGAACAGAACCTACGGAAGAAGAAAAAGAGGAATGAAAGGGGAAATATCATTCATGAAATTTAACATCCCGACTAGTAAACACTTGCCTTGTCTCCAAATTCAACAGTTTATAAGCTTTTTGGCCAAACGGATAACCAAGAAAAACACAAGGTATAGCCCGAGGAGAAAATTTGGTGCGGAAAGAAGAATGAGTAGACACAAAACAAAGGCAACCATAAGAACGCAAGTGGGCATAAGCAGGTGGAGCTTGATGAACCTAATTCCTATACCAAGCACCAGAGGCCTCATTGCTTGGTCCTGAATAAGGCAATGAGAATGGGTAAACATAATGCTAGTATGAAATTGGACACACAACTTTTGAACAGAAATCAAGTTGTATGCAAAGTCAGGAACATGTAAACAATCAGTCAGAATCAAGTTTGGGTGAATTCGCACACTGCCAATATGAGCTACTAAAGCTTTCTTACCAGTAGGTAAAGTAATATGAAAAGGATGCTGCAATTTCTGAAAGCTTTGAAACAAATGAAGGCTAGAGGCAATGTGATCAGTCGCACCACTATCAATGATCCAAACAGGATTAATGCAAGGACTAAAGAAACAAAGACTGTTACCTGCAAAGAAGGCAGAAGCACCAGTAGAATCACCATTGCTAGTACCCAAAGACTGACCTCCAGCAGGGGCAAACTTGTTCAACAAAAACACAAGTTGGTCATACATCTCCTGACTCAAAGCAGGACTGTCACCAGGTGAACCTTTGGAATTATCAACCTCATCGCTTACTGCCAAATGACCATCAACATCACGAACCGCCGGTTGCACATTAGCAACCAACCCCTTGCTCCTTTCCCAGGGCTTAGAACCATGCCCAGATGGAGGATGTAATTTAAAACATCTGTCCACAGAATGTCCATAGATCTTACAGAAATCACAAAAAAATTTGGATTTTCTACCATTAGGTGTCAGGCCGAACACCACTTTCTCATTATCAGAAACCTGAAATTGATTTCTATTACTATTATACTTCGGTTGATAACCATGCTGTTTATGTTTTTGATATCCAGCAGCAAATGCAACTCCATCAGACAAAACAATGGGAGGTACTTCACAATCTCTCTGTTTCTCCTCCTGCAAGATCAATCTATAAGCTTGACTTAACGTAGGGAGAGGCTGCATCATCAAGATACTTCCTCTTGCCGTTTTAAAATGATCATTAAGTCCCATGAGGAACTGGAGAAGCTGCTGATCTTCAAGAAATTTATTCAACACATTAGTTACACCACAAGAACTACATATTGGCAGCTCAACTAAACCAAAATACTCGTCCCACTTTGTCTTCAACTGTGTATAATAACTACTCACAGATTGATTTCCTTGAGTGATACCTATCAACTCCTTTTGTGCCTGATATCTCCGAGGACCATTAGACTATCCATATTTCTCCTTCAATTCAGACCAAATCTCAGCAGCAGATCTGAAACTTAGAATACTATTACCGATATCTGATTCTACAGAGTGAAGAATCCAAAATATCACTAAATTGTTGCATCTTTCCCACTGCATCTCTTGAACAGGATCATTTACAGGCTTTACACAAGTCCCTTGAACAAACCTAGTTTATTCTTCGCAATCAAAGAAATCTCAGAGGATCGTTGCCATTGATTGTAATTATCACCATTCAATTTTTGCGTAGCAAGCCTATGAGTCGAATGATCAGAATTGTGAATATACAATTCACTATTGATATCAAAGACAGTCGAAAATTGGGAATGAGCTTCAGCAGACATAATCGAAAGATGTTCAACAAACAAATATTCAGAAGCAAAGGAGAATCAATCAAGAGTGATACTGGAAATTAGGAATCACGAACTCATTCAAGAACGCAACAGAAAAACGTTGAAGAAGAAGAAGAACCTGGTCAGTTGGCTCTGATACCATGATAAAACCTGCAGATTGGAAGAATAAAAATGGCGTACGCAAGCACAAACTTAAACTCTCATAGCAACGAGAGCAAATTTATTATTTTTCTTATCTCTGGTAAAACTATTGCCCAGCTCTATTTATAGAGCTAAAGTATGCAGTTGTTCGTTCTACATAAGAAAGCAAAAAATAGATATACAGAAAAGAATGAGCGGGAAAAAGAAAGCACGTGAGCGCCAACATAAGCATCACTTAATTTTGAGTTTGAAACTGTCGGTGGTTTCATTTCGGTGTTGATTCTTATTTCTATGAACATAGACAACCAAATCCATTCCTATTTCTATGAACGTACACAACCAAATCCACGGGCGTCATATGGTTTTGCAGATACCATATAACATTGTATGTTACGTGGCAGAACTAAACGAGAATTTGTGAATCCATCAGTTGGGTGTTGTGAATCTTGTTCTTTTTCACAGAAAAAATGGCGACTCGTAGTGTTGGGATGATCGGTGAAATTGGATGTGTAAGATCTTCGACATGGTCACATATTAAGAATAAGAACTAAAATAATATAATAAGAAACAGAGTTGAGGATTTGTTCTTCGTCTTTTGCTATGGATCCTTATAAGACACTTACCAGAACTTGATGCTTCTAAATCCACAATTAAGAATGCTTGCAAATTATTCGCATATGATATAACCTCGTTACTGAAGTCCTTTCCCTCTTTAAACCTAACAACAATGGCAACATCACCGTCAGTACCATCACAATAATTTCAGTTCCAAATTCAACATCATATTAGCTCAATGTTTATGATTAACGGTATAAATAATAAATGTATAATTTTTTAAAATTTAAATTGAATTTATTTCCTTATATAAACAACAATATAATTTTTAAAATGAAATAAAATCATGAAATAATTGCTTTCATTTCTACATGAATTTTTATTATAAACTTATCTTTTCAGAAGTGATTTCATGACATCCAAAAAGATCATACTAAGTAGAATAATTAGTTCCGGAAGCTTTGACAGAATGTTCTTCTTAACGTTTAAATATCAAAGATTTTAGAAAATATGATTTCAAAAATTAAGTAACGACTAGTTGAAGAAAATTTTCTACTTAAAAAAGAGATATTGCATTTGTGAAAACACACACGAGACTTGTGAAATATTTTAGAACATCAATATTCTTCAAAGTTATATTAAACTCCTTACGCTTTTGAAAGTGATGTCACTCTATTAAAAGAAACTGTTAAATTCTTCATATATTTCTTATTGAGAGCTTATAGAAATTAGCAAAATACTACTAACGTGAAAGGTTGAAAAATCTTAAAAAAATATACACTTGTGAGCTTGAAGAGTTTCGTACTTGTGAGCTTGAAGAGTTTCGTCAAATTACTACTTGATTTTTATAATAAAATACTAAAGTTAGATACTTAAAGATGTAGGCCTCGTTATAATCCCAATCAATATAAATCTATTGTATCATTTTCTCTCTCTTCCTTACTTTTAAATTTTTTCATTATAAGTATTCAAGAGATTCCTTCAGTTTTTATATCGCAAGAGCTTTCTTTCAAAAGTTACTAGGTTCCTATCGATTAAGCTTGATTATTTCTTTTTGAGCGTTAGCAGGTTCCTATTGATTAATAAAGCTTTTATCATTTTAAGCATTAACAGGGTCTTTTCGATTTATTGGCTACTTTCTATTTGAGTGTTAATAGAATCCTTTCGAAGAGTTTATAGGACCATTATATTTATAATTTTTTTAAAAGTATAATCTTATTGATGTGAAAGTATCTTAAAAAAATTTTATACATAATTTACCTCCTGTTGCAAGTGTTTGCTTTATCACGACAAACAACCTTATGCACTTGCTCTATCACGACAAACAACCTTAACAAACATAAACCCAATAGCCTTAACGCCACCACCTCAACAACAATAATCAACTTAAACCTCAACAACTGATATCATAGAATCCACAAATAGCCTCTCTTAATATTGACCCTCAAGTCTCTTTATATCTTTCTCTATAACAACAACCAGTTATGCACCAACGATAATCATAACGACAACTTTAGCAACATAATATTATTGTCATTTTTGGATGTCAAATCCAACAAAACGATTTCATTTTTTCTTGTTTGAGCCAAATTAGGTAGCAGCAATAGTACTAGTATAGTGGTTTCTAGAGATAACAACATTAGCAACAAGGGCTTTATGGATACGTCAATTTAGGAAGGTCAAGTTTAACTCAACATAATTTATAATAAATTTCTCAAAATCAACAAATTGGTAGGATAATAGCACATTGCTGCTCAAATCCACATGACAATGTGTAGTTTTGCAATACCATACAATATCGCTTCCTACCTGACACAACTAAAACAAGTATTGTGCCACGTAACACAACTAATTCAGATGTCATCTTTTCACCATTCTTTGCTAGGTTTATAAGTGATACATAAATAAAAATATAAGGATAAAAGTTAATTTTAGAAAATTAGCAACTAAAGTGAAAAAGGTCCAAATTACATAGGGATTCACTCTAATTAATCCTTGAATTTAAACTCTAATCCACAACTTTCCTCGCTTCTATAAGATGTTTGTGAGCTATTGCATTGGGTATTATAAGTTTTGTGATATATCTTTGGCTTATTAAATTTAATAAGGGTATGCGTTCATACGCTATTAAATTTGCAAAAGAATATTTTAACATACATTTTATCCTATTTATTAAAGATAATTTAAATTCCATTTTAGCATTTTAATACTTGAATTCTTACTCTGTATTAACTGTTGTTTGACGTTAACATTTCATTATTAATTTTGTTGGCATGTGTTGCAACAAATTGGATGCTTAGAAAATTTAGTGCCAAGTGTAGTACGGGGCATTACCTCATATTTGAATTAAGTTGTGTTGGGAATTATTTGAATTCCATAGCTGAACATCAGTTTGTAGCTGCAAGGAATCCCTTAAGAGGTATGTATAATTGAGTCTTTCAAAAATCACAATCCAACAAAAATGAAAGGATTTTTGTCAACCTATAACAAATTTCCTTAGCAGGGAAGACATTATTGTTTCCTTAGCATGTAAGCCATTATCAATAATAGTCAAGCATCTTCTCTTGTTTGTAGTGGTACCTAGTTATTTAAGTTAGATTTTTTTGTTGTGGTTTGGTAGGAATTAATTCACCAATAGTTAAATAATAAGGATGAGTTACCTAACCTTTTTAAGCTCGCTTGATGCTTAAGAGTTCATCATTAGCGCCCCATCTTAAGCTTAGTTAGGGTAAGTTCGACCTTTTTGGTTATTTGGATGTTATGTTAAACCTATTACAATATTTAACTATGATTGAAATGTCATTTACATATTGTATATGTCTTATTATTTTTCTTTTGAAGCTCATTGACAATATTGCACGATCGTTGAGGGTTTATCATTATCATGTGGTCATGTCATTCATTTTTTAAAAAACATGAAAAATTTTAATCATTCACTTGAGATAATGACAAAAGAGGATCAGATAATGTTGTAAAGTAGAATTTCGGTCAAGGGTAGAATTTTGTTTAATGTGATTGCTTTTGAGTTTAAGTTTTTCATTGGTTAATGATGATGATCATAATTATAATGTATGAATGAAAACTTTCCTTACGCATGTATTATTGAAATATTTAAAGGCAGTCACCAAAAATTTCAACAGTGAAAATTATGAGCTTGCACATTTCTTATTTCTGCTGTTCATAACCATTTTTCTTGATCTTTATGTTGATTAAACACTATATTAGTTTAATCTAAATCGTGATTTTTTCAAGCAAGTGGATCTAAAGCTAAGACTTTATTTGGTTTTACTTTTATTTTTTGCTGTGATTTTTATTTTTACTTCTTGATTTTGCTTTCTATTTTTTTCTAAAAAGAAAACATTAGTTCAGATTTGTAATTAAAATAATAAAAAGCTACTTAATTTAGATTTGTAATAAAAATATGAAAACAAAAACATATTTGATTTCATTATCATGTTTTTTAATTTATTTTTAATATACAATTTAATATTAAATTTTAATATATCAATTTGTATTATTAAATTAATTAATTTCATTATCATTTTAAATAAAAAGGTATAAATATTTAATGTAATTAAAATTACGCATCAATTGTATGTAATAAGAGTTTATAAAAATATAAAAATTATATTCACTCATTTTAATTAAATAATAAAAAATGTTTACCATGCTACAAAGTAGTATCACTTATAAAAAAACTTAAAATCAATTAGAATTTTATTATCATAATCATTCCACATTTATCTAACAATTTATTCTTGTTTTTGAAGCATACTCTAAAGTTGTGCTGGAGTGGTATTATACTCCACTTCAAAAATTGCATTTTCATTTTCACTTTTCATAATTTGCTCTTCATTTTCAACACACTCATCAAATAATTTATCATTTTTTCCATGCATTCTAATAAAATTATGTATAACACAAGAAGTAAAAATGATGTATTTTTATTTCTTCATATCATAACTCAACATCTTTGAAAGTATAAGAAATTTTACTTTTAAAACGTCAAAATATCTTTCAATAATATTTCGTAATGAATAATGCATCTAGTTAAACAATTCATGTTAATCTTATGGTCTTGTTTATCTATAATTTAGTAAATGATATCTCTCACCTTAATATGGTGCAAGAAATCCACACATATTAGGATAGCTTGACTCAATTAAATAGAACTTATCTAAAATATAAAGAAAATAATGTTAGTAAAATATATTTAAAATTAATTATAATTGTTGTATTAATTTAAAGTAATGTAATCCTTTGGGAGGCATAAGAACTAGATTTGCTAAATTTGTTAATGTTTATAAAAGAAATTGAAAGTCATTTGTAATACCTTCTCATCCAACTATTACATATATGAAACACATGCCAAATAAGTAACAACATAAAATATTTTAGATTTGATCAATTCTTTATTCTTGTATGATAGTTGCTCATTAAATGGAACATGTACATCAATATGTGTACTATCTATTACTCCTATGTAATAATGAAAAATCAAATTATCTTATTAAAATAATTAATTAAATATATGAACTTAATGAATATAATAACCTAATGTATAAATATACCTAAAAATATGAAAATTATTTTGAATTATGTTAAATCTTAGTAGTTGTATTGATAAATGATGGTAGAGTAATGACTCTTTTTATAAGATGATTAATTGTATATAGGACTTTGAGAAATACTTTCAAATTGTCCATGTCAAATTCTAAAAATGCTGTATAGTGAGTCTAGTTATCTCATTATGCCCTATAGTTATTAGGAAAATTGCAAATTGTTCCTTTATAATCAAATGACTTGTTAGCTTTAAATCTCCTTAATTCTTCAACTTATCACATAATTTCAAAAAGATTATCTTGCTCATTTTTAATTATAAATTCTCTTAAGATTTCTATTCAAAAGTTTCAATATCCAATCATGACTGGATAAAGTAGAAATTCTATATGCTTACTTGTGTAAATGAAAATATTCATTCTCTTCTCGAAGTAAAAAAAACCATAACTTGCTTCATTAATTCATCATCTAAATATGATTTGGAATCTAATAAGAAGGCCATGTATCTACAACATTAGTATTTAATAATTAATTAAGACATTTAAATATACATGCCAAAATAATTATGAAACATTGTTACATTTAACATAAATTCAAGTTCATATCAAACATTTATGTAGGAAAATCCCGGGATGAACATCACATGTTCAGGCAGCGGAAACAAAAATTTTTTATTCCCGGGACCTTC
>JAOTIZ010000203.1:39077425-39093134 GCA_027123425.1 Erythroxylum panamense
TCCGATTCCTTAGAACTCATGGCTTGTGAAAACGTTTCAGGATCATTTTCGGCTCCAACGTTGTAATCTGACTCTTGCAGATACACTATGTAATCACTAGGTATTGCTGACCGTCTAACCCTAGTAGATCTCCTTAATGTTGTATTACTATCCTCAGGAGGAACTTGTTGCTCAACCTGTTGTTCAACTGGTTGCTCAACAATTTCTGGTTGTTCCTCATTTACAACTGGATCCACTGGATTAGTGGTGACAGCTCGTGGAACTTCAGTAACTGATTGTCCCACACCCATTTGACTTTGAAGGATGTGAATGACAATCAATTGATCCTTTGAACCAAAGGGTTGAGCTTCATCATGACCACTTTCAGACCCTATGTCTTGAAAATGACCACTCCCACCGAAAGAGGATAGAAAACTCAGATCTTCATCAACACGTTCAGCAATTTTTGAGGCAATGGCTGGAGGTATTCCTTATCTTCCGCTGCTCTTTGCTTGACATATATATATACGGTTTATATGTTGCATAATGCATGTGTCTTGACGTAAATATTTGTGTATGAGATGCATGCTTGTCTGGTTAAGATTACAAACATCACTTATATCTTTCAAGAATCGCTTAATCTACTTAACAAATTCTTAGTGAGCTTTCTTAGGTTTATCTATAGACCTACTTATCACACTAATAACAGGTGCTAGATACTTGGCAGGTTCTTTTGTCTCCCTTCTTGTCCTTATTGCTACTATATGTAGATTGTTGCTCATGTACATCCATGAAATAATTTTTTATTGTCTTACTTGGAGTTTCAATTTAAAACTCTACCTGCTAGACAACACCTTAATCCTTTTTATTTGTAAGATCACCAAGATCCTCCATCTAGCCAGAATAGTAGACTCATCAAAAGAGACATTAATATTAATAAAAAAATTTGAAGTTATATACTTTTCAGTACACTATAGTTTATATCCTCTAACCCTAGCAACATATCTTAGAGGTATTTGCTCCAATTTAATAATATTAATATGAGTATATGTGGGATAACCAAATATCCTCAAATCAGAATAATCGGAGGGAGCACTGTACAAATTCTCTTAAGGAGTATTAAAATTTATTGCAGTTGACAAAGATCTATTCACCAAATAAGCAACAGTATTAATTACCTCAGTACAAAATTGCCTTATACATTCAGCATTTGACCATACGCATTCAGCATGCAATGCGAGTGTTTAGCTTATCCATTCTGCAACTTTATTTTACATTAGTGTATGGCATACAATATGTTGCCTCCTTATCAATGTTGTAAATAATGTACTAGATTTGGTCATTGTACAGCAAGATATTGATACCAATCAATATTGGATGTCATTTTGGATACTTTTTAAAATTATAAAATAACTCCTAAATTTTATAAAATTACAAAATAGTCTTTCAATAGATTTTAATTATTCTAAATATTACGTATATATTGATATGATATCTAAAGTTATTAGTGATGGTTTATTATAATTAAAAATGGATAACAGACTATCTTATAATAAATTTAAAATTTTAAATAACTATTACAAAATTATGAAAAATTTAAGTGATAATTTAATATGAGAAAAATGCATCACATCATTTCAAGAATAGTAAATAGGCAAAAAATTTCCCGTTTTAATTGATGCCATTAATATATGACACACAGATTGATCGATGATTCTAAACCATTGCCTGTAAATACAAATTAAATAAAAGTTTAGTGTGTTTCCTAGTAGAGATCCATATATACGTTTTAGTATACACCAATTAACAAGTGTTTTGTCTCCTTATGTTCTCAATTTCTTGTTAAGAAATCAAACAACAACATTGACGTAGTCTATTCCTTTTCATTCATTATGATTGGTTTCTCTCCTCCTAAGATGTTGTCATTCATAGTGAGAACTATTAAGCATGAGAGAGGATGTAGAGGAGAGAGGAGGTGCAGAGCAAAAGAGGTGAGATCAAAGCAAATTGAACTTGAAAGGAGGCATAGAGAGACAACAAAAGGCAACAGTGATGAGAAGATGCATAGAAATGGCAAGAGTTGATGGTAACTCAATAATAGAGAGATAGGATTAAGAGTTTGAGAGCGAAGTTGGTCAAATTGTTAAGGTTTTTATAAATTTAATCCACAATTTATTTGAAATTATATTTTAATCTTTACATCTAATCGATATTTCAAACATCAATCGATAATGACTGGTATTGACCAAAATTATCAGTATAGTATAAAAACTTATTTAATATTCAAATCTAATCTTTTTGTATCACTGTCTACCTGATATGCTACATTTTAGACAGTACAGTACCAACCAGTATGGTACAAAAATCATAATATTGCTTATAATAATTTCCTTTTCAAGTGGCTTATTATAGAATTTCCAGTCTTTATTTGTTTCTTAACATGTCTTTTGGGTGTTTTTCAACTATTATCTTCCATTATTTAAACTTTACGAATATTTCATCTTTTGATTTTAGAAAATACAATGATACTCTTCTAGAGCAATCATAAATGAATGTAATAAAATAAATGCATCCTCTATAAGATTGAATCAAAGTTGGACCATACAAATTTGAGTGAATATAACTAAAGATACTAATGAAAGTGTGCTTGCTAAAATCAAATATTCTACCAAAAGACGTATATAACTTAATCCAACAACCCTATCTTAATTAATATCTCAAATCATTTCTCACTTATGTAACCCAATCTGCAATGTCACAATTTCATACTTTGATCATTCTTCCGTACTGATTAAGGTACAATCGCCAAACTTATTACTTTTTTTCCTATTAAGATATAGATGATAATGTCGTAATTTTACTTTTATCACAATCAATACACCCTTCATTATTTTAAAATAGCCATCACCACAAAAAAATCGTACCCTTGACTATTAAGAATGCCTATGAAAATTAGATTTTTTTTTTGAGTTTAAGAACATATCAGGCCTTTAATGTTATAGTAATCCCATCATGCACTTGAATATATAGCCTTGAATGTTACGGTAATCCCGTCATGCACTTGAATATATACTAAGCCACCGTCTTTGACAACACATTTTCTATCATCACCCAATTTGATAATACCATTCCATTCTTTAAAAGAACGGAACTAATCCTTATTAAAGGTCATATAATCAGATACACTATTATCTATTATCCACCAAGATGCAAAATTAGAATTGTGAGTTATCAAAACATCACAACCTTTTCCATCCTCTTCATTGGAACTTTCCTAGATCATATGACAACATTAATACTTTTTGTTCCATTTGTTCCTTTTCCCTTATTTCCCCTCTTCTGTTATAGATAGTCTCCCCTAAAGTGCCCTTTCTCTTTACAATTAAATCATCAAACAACTTTAACATTTGATATATATAATGACTTACTTTTATTTCCAATTCCCTCTGTACTTTTTAACATCTTTAGATGCTACTTTTGATATAAGCAATCTCTTCTGTTACCTACTTTTAATTTGTTTCATAATGAAGCACCAATTGTTTCATCAACTGCCTCTCTCGAGGCCTCATTTTCAAAATCGATAGTAATGCACCGTTTGTCTTTGACAACATCTTTTCTTTCTTTAACAGTTCCAAATTCTCTGACAATTTTTCTTCTCCTTCCAAAGATGCTGTCTATCTTTGCTAAACAAGAATTGCCCTCATCTTCACATTTCATAGAGTGAAATCATTTGATCCATTGAAAATTTTAATATCTAATTTATAGAGAGACATCTTAACAATAAAACCTTAACTTTAATACTAATTATTAAGATATCAATTACTCTAATACTAATTGTCAAGCAAATGAAAATACTATAGAAAGAAAATAAACAAAGCAAAAATACAAAAATTATATAATTTAACTAATATGTTTTTTTTAATGTTTATAAGTAAGGAAATATTTTTTTATTACTGTACGAATGATAATACAAAAAGAAGTATAACAATGAACATACCAATTCTGTAAGATAATTATAAGCTATAATTATATATAAGAAATCTAAGTACCTTAAAACTTTAATTCTACGAAACCATATTTTCACATATATCTAAACACAATAGAATTTTATTTTCACTAAATTTCAGGCATATCTTTTGGAACTTTTGTTTGAGAACGTCATGTCTAAAACAAAATTCTTAGTTTTAGGTGATGGGACAGCAACAGCAGCCGAATGAACAATGACCGAACTGTTTTGTTAAGTCTTCTGGTCACATAATTAAAACGCTTGTTTTATGCATTCTAATTTTCAAGGCTTTCGCACTTTCACTTTCTCGTCATGCCTTTATATCCATATGTAGGACAAGATTTAAGACTTCTAAGGCCAAGCCACATTATAAAACAGACAATGCGGACTTCAAATGTAAACTCTCTTTTCACACTCGGACAAAACATATAAACGGCAAGAGTCGTTCATTCTTGACCAACTAATTTCTTTCTTTTTTTTTTTTTTGGAAATTGAAGTATTGACCAACTATTTATTTTGGACCAAACTTGCTTATTATAAGAATAAAAATATCAGGAAGCATTTTTACCACATACATTCCGAGTATGGTGAAATAGTTTGTAGTTTCTTGTGTCTATGCAGTTACTTGGCATGCTAATCCAAAATGGTTTGTCAAACTAGGTAGCTCAATTTAGTGTCTTGAATTTTGAAGGGTATTAACGGAAAGTCGAAAATTGATATAAAATTATTTTGTATCATACAATCTTTTGTTACTAATCAGTATAATAAAATATCAGATTAAAAAATATATTTATATATTCTAAAATATAAAAATATTTTTAAAAATAATTATTATGTTTAAAAGTAACATTATTTTGTTAATTTTAATAAATGTAATTATTAGATAAAAGTTTATTATATATATTAATTTTAATCAATAGAAGATTGAATTTTATTTATTAAAAAATAATTTAAAATGATATCTGCATTAATAAATATCAATGTTGTACTATACAAACACTAAAATCGGATACAAATTTCAATTTCAATACGTAATTTGCAACTTAGGTTCAATCCTAATGCATTTATTCTCAAATCTCATAGTGGTATGATAACTTTTACATAGGCACAGTTAAGAATCTTTGGGAGTGGGTCACTGGGCTGGGCAGAGAACTGTGCATGGTTTTTTCTACGGAATATCAACATCATCATCAATGATCTAGCTATTTCTTTGTAGTACCAGACTCCACTTTGCTAATTGCACTTAATTACAAGTTGAGGCGTAGTATAATTTGACAGGCCTACTCCTTCCAGCGTTATCGTGTTTCTTGGGAGGTGGCATACGACTGGAGTTAGTCACCCCTAGAACTTATTCTGTCGACCATTCTAAGTATTGGTGATGGTGGTACGCAACTTTCTAATTAATGGCCTTTTATCAGGGGTAAAGGGTACACGTATGAATTTGCACCAACCACACCTCTCTCAAATGAATCTGTTTATTGGGATGTTATTGTTGTTAGATTAATTTCTTTAAATGTATGCTTTTAAACAGTATGCCTTATCTTACCTCTATAGTAAACAACTGTTCCTAAGTAGTTAAAGAATCTTCAGAAGAAAGTGGTTCTTCTTCTAATAAAATATGTATTGATATATAAAATGGCCTTATAATTTTTTTTTGAAAATTTAAAGAAAATATATTACTCACAACGAAACAAAGTATTTACAAAGTACAACCCAAAATAGGGGAAGAAAATAAAAACCAATTTTACATAGAGGCATTCCCGAATGACCTCAACCAAATAACCATCCAAAACAAAGCCACCATCTACACACTCTATCGCCTACGCATATCCCAACTCAAGCTAGTTTGTGTTCTCGTTGCAATAAGAAACTCCCTAATCACATTAACAATGAAATCCACTAATTCATATTTCGGCCTCGCTTGTTGCTTATAAATTCGCCGATTCCTCTCCTTTTATAAATGGTAACTTCTTTTTTCAAATCTTATATCCCTGTAACATAACAGAATATAATATGACTTATTAACTGAGTTGTTAAAGTTGGATTACAATTGAAGAACTAGCAGTTCTCTAATTTCTATGGAAAACGTATCGATAATTACCGTTTCTTTATCACACACTTTGTTTTGTAATTACAGAATGTTTTCTATGGCACGTGAGAGATTGAAAAGGCTTGAAGTTGTTCAAGACGTACAATATATTCTTCGGTAATATAAGATTCGTACTTTATATTATCGTTTGTTAATAATTTGATCCCATTCATCACAATTTCATGTTCAAACTCAAATCACATGTGATAATTGAGGTTGATTTACTCGAAAGAGAAGAGAAAAGAGGGCATTCTTGTTTTCGCACGCAACAACCAAGTGAAGAGCTTTCGGCTGCCTAATTTAGAACAGGGGTAGGTTTGTTCATACTGAAAAAAAAGAAAAAAAGAAAGATTACATCAGCTTTTGAAAGCCCATATTGACCCTCAATAGGAAATGTGATTTTCTTTCCCCTTTCTTTTATACATAAAATGGTGGAACCAAGAAAGGGTGTTCAAAATCATACCGGCCCATATTTGGTTTTGTCGTGCATGGCATATAGGCTAAGATGGTAAGTAACAATGAGTCCTAGACATAGGCCCCCAAAAAGTTTCGATAGCCCACAGTAGAAAGTAGGGGAGAAACTATAACAATGTTCAGTGCATAAACAAAGCTCCTAAGTTAATGTTTCTACGCCATTAAGCCTTCCACATAGTAACTGGTGTGAAGTTCAGGGATATATACTCAAATTACTTTAAGATTCAATTGTCCAGCCTTTTAACAAGTTGGTTTAAGTAGAGCTGTCAATTTTTAGTGTATTTGAAAGAGTTATGTTTCATTATCTTTTATCATCGCGATTTTAAAAATCGAAATTAATTTAAGAATATTTCCAATTGGCCATCAAATCAAATATCTAAAAGTAAAATTTATTTGTCAATAGATAAAATAAAGAATTTGAAGCAGAAAACTTTCTCTATTTGTAGCGCATTATGTGATTGGTCATACAAACTACACATTTCTGATTTATATTACAATTAAATCTTCAAATCTGTAATCTTGGAGGGCTTAACTTTCTAATTTAACCAATTCCACTAAAAGAATACATCAAACCGATTTTTGTTTTCACGCTACCTTCTGTTTTGTTTTCACTTTTTTCTTCCTTGAGACTATCATTTTACACTTAGAACAACAGTACTCCAAAACTACTGAGGCTTGAAGAAGCTAAACTTGACGCCAGTATCAATGATAACATATATGCCAGCTGAAACGAGAGCAGCGGTTAGAAGCACCCCAAGTATACCTAGTCCCCAGTTAAGGAACCACATAGGCGAATAAACCTTTGGTTTCTTAATCTTGAGCCACATGAAACATGGGAACACTAGAGTTACTGGCAATGCTAGACCTCCAATCAGACCTGCCACGCTTGACAAGAATGGGATGGCCACCGCCACAAAGAACAGACCAAATCCAAAAACCACCCTGATAAGTGCCCTTAGCCACCATGCACATGGCTTCTTAAATCTCTTTACGAAGATCGACTCCATGTCATCAAACGTTGGCATGCCGTAGATTTGGAATGAGCTCACAGCATTTATTATCACAAACAAACTTGTCATTCCTAGGAGGAACCGTGAGGTGTCTTTTCCATGAAATGCGTACAAGGCTGTCAGCATTCCGCCATTTTGTGGTATCTGCAAGTTGACAAGAAAATGTTTCTTGTGAATCAACTGGTGCGCAAATTTTGCTACGAATGTTTGTCTAGTTCTCTGTGACGTAAAATGAAAATACATTAGTACGTACCATTTGACCGTATGCCCAATATCCTCCAATTGCAAGGGGAAAGAGGCACATCGCAACGATGAGGTAAGCAAATTTGACTCCATTCCACATTGGTACTCGGGAAGGATGCTTCTCACTTGATGGCATTGTAGCCTGCGATCAATTAATGGACATCTTGATATCAACTTATGTTTTATATATTCCTACTATATATAATTGAAGGATCATGTTCAAATAGTGAAATAAAAAAAAATTGAAAGAAGGAAAGAAATAATCTCTCTTTGAGGTTCGTTAAGAAACAAAGTTCCAAATAGTTTCTCATGAACTTCCAACCCTCTGCATATATCTTCCCTTAACAGATTTTTCCACATGATCACATCCATGGTGATGAATGCGGTGGATTTTCCCAACTTACTTCATTAATAAAATTTATTCAAGTCAACCATTTCAGATATTCAACGACTCACATATTATATATATGCCTAAATTATTCCTGTGTCGAAAATTTATATTTTCAAGTTTCGTCAATAGAAAAAGCAATTAATACAATAAAGAAAGGGCCGAAAAGTATAATAGTTGACGCCTAATATATGGTGACAGGACAGTCACCAAAATTTAACGAGGAACATTCAAGGAGAAGTATTGAAACTAGCATTTAAAATTTGTCATCAGTCGCAAAGATTACACAGCGAATTTTGACCACGACAACAAAAAAGTTCAAGGATTGGTTTCATTACAAAATATAAGCAATGATCTTATATATTTATAGTATATAGTCGAATAGTATAATTATATAAGACAAACATTTCGTAGAAAAGAATAGCAAGTCGATACCTGAATCTCAAGTATGAGATTGTGACCTCTGAAAGCAAAAGCAATGATTCCAAGGGCATTAAGAACAGCAAAACACCTCTCCAAGTCAGTTGGTGCACGAACAGGGTTATATGATACACCAGGCATCCTACCCTCTGCTACAGAGATCACCCATATAAGTGTAATATATCCGACAGCTGTAATTGCTCCGACGAGTGATACTCCGGCAATTGAATTCAGGTTAGGTAGCTGAGACAGAAGCACGGCCGCGCAAGTAAACACCAAGTACCATTCCACGGTTGTTAATGTCTTGAGGCCACATGTTGCCCCACATACAGTCTGAAAGAACAATTTGGACGTGGACCCTCCAATAATGATCAGTGCCACGCATGTTCCTCCTGATAGATATAGAATTGGGAAAGTTGCTAATACCTTCGACAACTTCTCACCTGGATTATATTAACCACTCATTCAGCGTATAAGCACCTAACAAGATGAAAAATGAACCTCTAAATAAAGTTTTAATTACCTAATGTTGCACTTGCAAGCTGCATGTATCTGCTGTAACGGATGCCATTTTCAGGGGATTCATGTAGTTGCACCAGTATATAAAGAGTGTAAAGCTGCCATATAAACCCTAGAGTCAAGCTTATAACACCCCAAGCCCTGAAACAAACGGAGAAGAACGTGTCATGATAGTTACTCACAAATGGATCTGAACATCATCTTATACCGTTATTGATAAGAATATTGTAACTTACCAACCAAGGACGGTGAAGGCAACAGGAAGAATAAGCGCTTGAATTCCAATTCCTGAGCAGAGGCAGTGGAAGGCTGCGTAATATTTGTTTCCATTTCTGGACTCGGTTATGGGAAGCCAAGCATCTTGGGGGTCAAGCTTGGTAAGATGGAGAGCCTTTCTCAGTGGACTACCTAGAGGGGTAATGAACCGAGGTGTTCGAATTCTAGGGGTTGTGTTTTTTGAGGTTCTGTTTGTTGCAGGCTGTATGCGATCCGGTGAAAAGAGCAGCGGTGACCGGGACAATGATGGGGAGTGAAACTGCGACGGAGGAGCCGATATTATTGGTGGTGTTGGTGCCACGGAGGCTAGCCTTGGTGTCACCGGAGTGGAGCTTACTTCAAAAAGATCATCCATTGTTTCTCTTGAACTTTATCTGCTTCCACTCTGCTACTTGTTCCTTAACTACGGTAGCTCTTTGCCCACAAAAACCTAGTGAAAATTGAGACTATATATAGAGGATGCATGAAACAAAAGTTTGCAATTTTAGTAGACTATAACGGGGACGTAAATGGAATACAATATTAATTGGATAAAGATGTAAATGGAACACAATAATTGGATAAAGTCATAAAGTCTAAGTCGACTTATAGGAAAAGGAATAACAAAAATATTCCAACTAATTACAAAATTAAGGATTTTAGCAGCCAGCCATTCTTGTCAATTTGGGCGACTTATAGTTTCTTGACCAGAGAACCGGTCATTACATGGCGTCTGAGGCTTAATTTGGTCAGAATTGAGGCACTCCGTTTACAAGAAGGTGTGGCCTTGGCAAGATGTGCCACCAAGCAGTACTCTTTAACTCTAATAGTGACCTCTTTGTCTGAAAAGCCAATTCATTTTTTGACTGATTAGTTTGTTCGGTCCTGAAGACAGAAGTGATCAGTACATGGGGCAAGCAGGCTTTGAGAGGGGATTTACTGTATCAACAAGTTCAACGGAAGTGTGGAACTACGCTATTACATGATCACGCATCATCCTTTTTTTTGTTTTTTAGTATCCGCATCTTCTTATTGATTTACTTTGGAATAAAAATAGGCAGAAAATTGCATCATTTTATGAAGTAAATAAGACGGTAAGTTAATAACAATTCATAGATAAAAGAATAGTAATAATTTCATCAAACATAAAAGTTTTTTTATAAAAGAAAATGATCATAAAGGGGCCTTCTAATTAATCCTAAAAGGCTACATGGGAACGAAGGACAGGAAAAAAAATCATAACAAATGAAAAAGGTGAACAAAGATATATTTTAAGTAATGCGAACATAATAAGGACATTACGTGCTTACCCATCAACGATTGAGGATGGCTCAATAGTTCTATTTGTTAGTAATAGAGGAAAAATATATGAAATTTGACTATCACACTTCATATTTAAACCCACCCTCCAAACCCCTAACCTTGGAGACACAGGGGAGAGGGCTCAAGCCTTCCAGTCTATAGTTAATTGTTGTATGTTGTTAAATATATGAGGTCTAATTTTGCTTAATCTCATAAAAAATAAAATATAATAAATTTTAAAAAGATGATAATACAAACAACACAATAAGAAAACAGTATGGTACAAACTAATAGAGAAGAAGCTTTGGATTAATATAACAGAACTAAATTTTATTATGACAATTTAAATAATATTATAATAAAAATAGATTAGTAACTTTGGAGGTGTTTGACAAACATAGGATAAGTTGTGCTTTAGCTTATTAATTAAAGGTTAGCTTTTTTATCATTTTAAAAAGTTATTGGTACGTTTAGTGAATGATTTATTAGTTAATTTATTTAACCCCAATAAATTGATTTCTAAAAGTTCTATATAAGGAACTTTTTATAATCAACCAAAAATTAAAAGGTAAAAAACCCAATTATATCCTCATGTCATAATTTTTTTAATTATGCTATAGTGATATTATGGATAATTCAAACTAAAAATCATGCATTTATTCTACAATGATAAATTTTTTTACAATGAAGTAAGTTTTTTAGTTACAAAATTTGGAGTTTTTTTTTTACTAATGAAATAAGTTTTTTGGTTGCAAAATAAAAAATATGCTATGGTGGTAAAATTTTTAAGAATGTTCTACGTTTTTTTTATTAGAGTTAAAAACTTAAATTTTTGTAAAATTAAATCACTAATCATAATCTTATAAATTCTTTTTTTTAAGTCATGCAGAGCATAAGTCATTTTACACTTAAACAGTTGATACTAAACAGTTAATTTTATCAAGCATCTTTAATAAACAGCTAATATTATTCGTTGGTCAAATTAGTTAATAGAATCAATTATTAGTTAATTATTAATAGAATCAAGTAATAATTAATACAATCCGCTTATTACCAAACAAGAATTTGACTCAAATATACCAAATTCAATAATTTACCTTGTACTCTTAATCAACCACGCACAGCTAATGTGTATCTCTGACCCTAGCATACGTGTCCCATTCAAGTGCCTTTCAAGCATTAAAGTAGGTGAGATATATTCAAACCCACAGGCTGTCTATGTTGACTTAAACAGGTAATATTGAACAGTTAATTTTACCAAATATTTTTAATAAACAGTTAATATTGTTCACTAGTCAAATTAGTTAATAGAATCAATTATTAGCTAATTATTAATAAAATCAACTAACAATCAATACAATTCGCTTATTACCAAACAAGACTTTTGACTCAAATTTATCAAATTCAATAATTTATCTTGTACTCTTAATCAACCACGCACAGCCAATGTGTATCTTTGTCCCTAGCATACATGTCCCATTCAAGTGCCTTTCAAGCATTAAAGTAGTTGACATATATTCAAGCCCACAGGCCGTCTATGTTGGCTTGCTGCCGTTTTCCTGTTTTATTTCGGAAAAGAAACCAAGTTTTTGATTTCAATTTTTAAGTGTGACTTCCTGGAAACTTACATGTCCAGTTTATTCCTTGTTTGATCTTGTTACAATGTATCTTTCTCCAAATAATACAGAATGTAAGAGAAAAGCGGCTACAACTTAAAGATAACGGTCGCCGAGTTTGATAACACACACACACAATTATATCAAATTATTAATCCTAATGTGATTGCTTATTCTTAGTCACTCAACGACCAAATTAAAATTCCTTTTTAATCAGCTCAATTGATACACAAATGTAGGACGTAATCTTCAAGAACGAAATTCACGTGATGGAGAGTTGAGGTGTCAAAGTTGGCCTAATTGGGAAGTGCGACACTCAATTAAAAGGTGGTGATTTTCTTTCATTTTTTTTTCTGAGGCTACTTGCAATATTGAAAGACATATTCATTATCCGTCAAAGTCTCCAAAACCGCATAGAATAAATAATCATTAAATCTCACCCCCTTTACAAGCTTATAGTTGATTCGCACAACTTTATTCGTCGTCTCTGACTAGACTGAAGTTATTCAAAGAAAAAAATGTCTAATTTGTCGACCAGCTGCTGAATGGAACTTGCTTGACTACCTACTAGTCCTTTCATTAGGACCGTGTTTTATATGATCAACTTATAGTATATTATATACTTTTAATACTCATCGCAATTCCTCTATATTATCTCATAACTGGAATCCGTATCCTTGGAAATATTATATAAATGAGAGTATATTCTAATTTATAATAATCTTAAATGATTGGTAGAAATAAAGAGAAATTAATCTTCGATTGTGTACTTTAGAATATGTTTACACATATTTTTATTCAAGAAAGATAAAAAAGGTTGACTGGTGCCAATTAGAGGACAACAATACATGATTTTGTTTCGTTACGCCCTTATGGAATCCATGGGTCGTTATGACTAAATTCGGACTCAGCACGACCGACCCAACCAAAATTAAAGATGAGTCGAGTGCTGTGCAAACTTGGGTTTGGATTGGAGAACAATAACAGATATAAAAGATCCGTTATTTACTTCTTTTTTGTCCTTGAAGATGGAGATTTTTGACAAATTTCCAGAAAAGTGTCCATTCTAGAAACTGATAATTGGCATTGATAAAATCTAACCTGTATATTAAACAATTTTTGGATATATTGATCTGCAAAATTTGTTCTTTCTGTTTCAAAAACTAGGTACAAGTAAGTACTGACTACTTCGGCCTTGATAGTGACCGTAAGACGATGAACATCTGGTACTAGTGGAAATAGACATAACCAATACCTTCTCCATATCTTTATCAACTTTCCTTCTGATCAATGAAACTACATATTCCAAGAAAACTGCATCGCAAGGTATTGTGAGCGGTCCATTGCCAGGAAGGCCAAATTCTTCCTCAGACATAGCTAACAGCTCTCTGAAAACTTGATTGTTAAGGTACGACATGGGGAACATGAATCGTATTTGATCAGCCGTATAAACAACAAAATGACCCTTCTCAGCCACTGACGTCATGTTGTTCCTGCTGCTTGGATCTGCATCATTTCTCTCCCCTCTTGGAAAGGAAATTCTTTTCCTGTTTAGAGCCGCTAGTCTTTGCCACTTCTTGGCAATCTTCAGGAGTTTCTTGGGACAAATCATTGTGAATTGCGTTAGTGAACTTAAGAGATTGAAGACTTGGGATTCTTCTTGAAAGAATAGAATGATCCTGATGAGTTATGGAGAGAAGTGGATGGTAGACCAGCTATATATTGAACCAAAAGAGACATCGCTTGTGTGTATGTTTCTTGGTCCGAGTACTCGTGGGCTCAAAACCATTTGGAGATTTGTGGTGGCAGGAGACTTGAGATATGCCTGATTCGAAAGGGTAACAACAAATTTATGTTGCTTAGTTGTTCAGTGACATGAAGGGTCAGGAGCGGGAGAACCACAAGAGCACAGCAGATAAGAGGAAATCTTCGTACACATGTCATGATCACGAACATGTATTTTGTATACCAGATTGAGATTTGGCAAGAGTATATGGTTTGCAATTGGAAGGATAGGGCATTATCAGGACCTGGCATTTTCGGCCCTATGTGTCAGGTAATTAGTTTGAGTAGGTCGAAGATCATAGGCAATACAAGTTGCGATTCCTATTAAATTGCATTCAGTTCACGTTGTCCTGTTCGTTGGTTTTCTTCTTTATTTAGCTCTTTCTTTGTGTTGCACATTCTTCTGTCTCCTAAGAAATGGTCCAAAGGGCCCAGACGATTGGCAGTTAGAAAACTAAGGCAAGCACATGCATAATCCTTCTTTACTAACGATTAATACTCCTAACCTATGTTCTAAAACTCAGACCGGTCATCGAACCGGTGGTCTTACTGGTCACTGGTTTGATCAGTGGTGTGACGTAATAATTATGCAATAATTATATTTAATTATATATAATATTAAAATAACAAAAATTGTCGAACCGGTCCGATCGGACTGGTCCGACAGGTCAATTGACCGGTTTTGACCGATTCAGACTGGGTCAATTTATAGCCAGTTTTGAAGAATCAACCGGACCGGACCACCGACCGGTCGGACCGGCCGGTCCGGTCCGGATTTTAAAACATAGCTCCTACCCTATTATATGATAATTATGACATTGTTTTAATACATTTATTTTAGTGCACCCGTAATTATATGGTAGCGTCACAATTATTATAAGATAATTAAAGATGAATTAAAACTTTTTTAGCTAATAGTAAAACTTAAAATGAACATATGCCATAAAAGGTATTTCAAAGGATGTGGGGAATAGATGAAAGGGGGGATCATGTGAAGCTACAGACAAACACATAATCCTTCTTTCCCATCAAATATAAGGGCAGCATTACTGATCTGAAATACATACACGGACGAAGCTTCTTTGTGCAGCATTCGTCGAAAGCAGAAGCAACTGATTTCCTTTTAGCTGAAGATTTTGAACTTACAAATTGTTTTTTATTTCATCTATAAATGCATTTTTTTCATTGGCAGCTTGCCAAATAGTTATGGAGGAGCAAAAATAACTTCATGTCACTACAAGGAAAATACCCAATTTGCGACATTTTATAAGCGTCGCAAATGTTGAAAAAACGTCGGGGAAACGTTTTTTCGACGTTTCTAAAAACATCGCACCAAACGTCGTAGAAGGGGAGTAAGCAAAAGTTTTTATCGACGTTTTTTAGAAAACGTCTAGGAAGCCTGGGTTTTTTCCCGACGTTCAGGGAAACGTCGACAAAGCTTAAGAGAATGAGCGACGTTTAATCTAAACGTCGTGGAAACAACATACCTTTCTACGACGTGTATTAGACGTCGTAGAAAGCATCACAATCTTCGACGTCTTCTAGGCGTCATAGAAATCCTGACATTGTTCGACGTCTTGTAGACGACGTAGAAAGAGTGGAAAGCTGCGACGTCTTTTAGAC
>JAOTIZ010000203.1:39100920-39111889 GCA_027123425.1 Erythroxylum panamense
GGTCTAGAGAAGAAGTTATGGACAAAAGAATCCAACATGTTCATATCTTTACTCGTACTGTACATGTCTTGGCGCAAATGCTATAACTCCCACTACAGATGTCGGATTAACTTCTTTTTAGACTATTGGAAAGAGGACTTCCAAATCTGCAACTTTCATGAAGACCTCGAAGGCCAATTCTATCATTTGACTCCTATATCGTCTCACATTCCTTTCATCTCAATTTCCATCGCCTCAATTCTATCGTCTCATTTCTATCGTCTCATTTTCATTGTCTCATTTCTATCGTCTACTTTTATCCGTCTGCTTTCTATCGTCTACTTTTTTTCGTCTGCTTTTTATCGTCTACTTTTTTCCGTCTGCTTTTTATCGTCTATTTTTTTCGTCTGCTTTTTATCGTCTACTATTTTCCGTCTGCTTTTTATCGTCTACTTTTTCCGTCTGCTTTTTATCGTCTACTTTTTTCCGTCTGCTTTTTATCGTCTACTTTTTCCATCTGCTTTTTATTGTTTACTTTTTTTCGTCTGCTTTTTGCGTCCAGAACTTATCCACTTATAAGAATCATAATGGTTGACTCCAATGTCCAAAATTTTCAAACTTTATACCGTTGGAAAGATAAAAGAAAGATCTACAAATTTTCAGAAGGAAATTTTGTCAAAATATATCTATATCAACACTGCACCCAATTCTTCACTTCATGACAATTTTTGAGACTCTTAGAAACATAATTGAAATTCAATGTCTTCATACAAAATGTAGCCATATATATCTAGTTTAATCCAAATTAAGAATCATCTCGTTTGGATTACTAGAGAAAATGTTGTGGCTAAAAGACTGAAGCATATTCAGTGAATATTTTTCCAGATCACTAACAATCTTGTTTCTAAATCTTTCCTTATCACAACTCATACCAAGATCACTCTTTCTACTCCTTCTACTCCTCATTTTCAATAACATCACATTTAATACCATTTATACCCAGAAGTTGTCAATGAATGCATGTACCACTTTTTATGTGAAAACATTCCGTATTTATGTGCATATATGCTAATATGATGCATGAGTAAGAAAATGCATTGTCTTAATTTCTCTTTGAGCTCGCATGTACTGAAATTTCGGGTCACAACCCTTAATATGGGGACGGGATGTTACATACCAAGTTCTTGTTTGAATTCTGGTGGCCTAATAGTTTCTCTATTGCTAATGAGTCAATCCTTCATATGAGGCATTTGTTGAATAGCCTTCCCATATGGTTTGATAGATTCACTTTTCCATAATCAACTTGAAGTATACTCTTCAATATTAGCCCTTTTATCTCTGATAGCACATATGGCTTATACACAAAGAATGCTAGAGAGGGTATATCTCCTACAAGAGCATATTTTATTCTGAAGCCTCACCACATATCTGATCTCAACAAGATCAATCTCGCACTCTCCTCTATTATGGTGTACTAAGCAATATTGAGCAATAATGACACTCTTATCAATAGCTTTTCGTATTCTTAGCCCTAAATTTCCTTTCCACTTGGTAAGCTCTTTTCTTCTTCTCACAATTCTTTTCATCATTTCTTTTCTAATGTGCTCAAACAACCCTAAAACTGACATTTTCTTTGGTTCAGCAAAAGTCTTATTGAATGATTCTCATAAGTTATTGTCAACCAACTCAATAATAGAATCTTCCCTTTGGAAAACCCTGCATTATTGCTGAATTGGTGCACAACTCTCAATATCTGTCGCTGCCGTTTCCTTCTTGACTCTTAGCTATTCCAAATTTTCTTCAAATTCCCTTACTGTGAAGGATTTTGCAATTTTCCAAAAGTGCTCCTTCATCTCTCCTCCTTTATTCCCTCTTCTATGCTAATTCACATAAACATGTTAAGCACAAAATCTTTGCTTAATGTTTGGATAAAAATCTGCAATGGCTTTATGAAATCCCTGTAAGGAAAAACATAACCATTTCAATAAGTATCTGGACATAAATATGCATATTTCATTACAATAATAGTAGGCACATAAATAGTAAAAAAGTAAAAGTAAAAACAAGAGTGGTGTGAAACTTTTACCTTCTGTTAGTCAGTCATTATAGTCCAACCAATTTTAGAGATCAAGTGAGGTAAATCTTCTTACATCCTCTCAATGAACCACATCCAAGTGATAGCAGACTCAACTTTAACCAGAGCCCAAGCAACAAAAAACATTTGATTGTTTCCATCTCTTCCCACTGTATATAAAAGTTCACTGTTAGTTATAGTTTTGAGCCAACATCCATCTAGGCCAAGATAATGTCTGCACCCATGCCTAAACCCATGTTTAATAGCTTTTAAACATATTTATATTCTTTTAAATACAGTTGGAGATGTTGGAATTGCCCGAGACATTATCAATATAACAGTGCTTCTTGGGTTGGTTTGCTTAACGACTTCAACATAAGACCAAAGCTTCCCAAACTCCTTTTGAATGTTGATCACAACACTGTCTACTATTTTTTCTATGCTCTTCTCACTATACTTATGGACATTTCAACATTAAAACAATCCTTAAAGTAAAATATGATATCATCATTCTTAAAAAATGGCTCCCTTTTAAGCTTATCCTCAACAAGTCAGATAAGATAATGGTCTTCATCCTAGGATTTGTAAATACCCTATTACAATCACGGGTGTCCCTAAATTTCCTTACTTGAAAAGATTACAGCTTCCTATCAAATGCTCCATATATATACCAAGGGTAGCTCCCTGTCCTACATTTAACTTGGACAAAGGGCTTATTTTTAGTAAACATGACAGTGCTCTTCGTTTTGATGGACAACAAACTAACTTCACGCTTAAATTGCAAATGATTAAGAAAAATTATTGCTAATTCAATGTAAGGCTTAGCCACATTTTCATCATAAATAAGGCATTTTCTTTTCCTCTTAGTAGCATCATCTACCATATCATCTATATCACTAATAAGTTCTCCATATTCATCACTATCACAATATTCAGACAAAACTACCTCATCTTCATCATCTGCATCACCTGCATCTTCTTTATGTTCTCCATGATCTCCATCTTTTTCATCTAGACCATTATCTTCATCTTCTTGATCTAAATCCTCTTCATCCTGCAAATTCGTATCATCTTCATCTTGCATATTTGCATCATCTTCATCTTCCACTTTTGAGATATTTTCTAAATTACCTACATTACCTCTAAACCCTATATTATTATCATCTTGACCATTATCTTCAACTACATTATTGTGATTAAGCTCATGACGTTCATCCTCAATCATTTCAACAGGGATATTTACACTATGTTCAATATAAATATTAATACCACCTGTACCCATCATCTCACTAACCATATCTAACATACCAGCATCATCTTGTACAACCCAAAAACCATTAGATAGTTCAAAACTAGGCACAAGATAAAAATTCTTTTTCACATTGTTATACCCACTTCTCTTACATCCATTAACCAATTCAAAGGAGCTGAGTAAGTAAGGATCAAATTGAATTTCATTCACAAAACCACCCTCATACCTAACATTATCAACCACATTAACAAAACATCCTGCATGGTGAAACCTTGGAGTTACCTCATCAAATGCCATTTTGCCAAAATAAAATGACCAACCCCAGGAAAAGAAAGAGTCAAAGTTAGAATGGTGAAAAGAAACACTAAAGTCAAATTGAGAAATTGAAGCATAGCACAACACATGATGCTTAACATATTCATAGTAATTCAATCAACTAATTAATTCAATGCAAACATATGGTTTAAGAAGTATATATGAACAATATAGTGTATAAATATCTTAGAAGTGGATGTGTATGGTGAAGGAATAGGGATAATGATTGTATAAGAGTGCCACCTAATAGAAAATGTTAGCAATCATAAGTTGAAAAGTTGATATAATTGTTTCATGCATAGTGGCATTACGTACTAACCTCATATAAATGTTTCATGTAATAGCTTAGTGAGGTCATTCAGGTTGGTTAAGTATGTGTAAGAAGTTAAGCTTTTTTATCATAAGTTACAAAGAGATTTATTTGAATACGTAAGGAATGCAAAATCTATTAAAAGAATAAGTATCAGAAAACAACTTCTCTTACTTTACTTCAACTACTACCCATTCAAACTAAGTATAGACCGACTAAGTATTCTCATTATTTCCTATTGCACACATATATATAGTAATTTTTAAAGGTCATCATTATAAAATTAAAGGCAGTTGTAAAGTCTATTATAAAGCTTACTTAAGGGGATTCATCATGGAAAACCCAATGGGGACAATATCGTGAAGGTGTAGCATATCTAGGTTGAAAGATAATACACAAAAGACCAAAGTATTGAATATATCAAACATACTTGGGAGTTAGCTGGAAAGAAATTAGAAGGCGGATCGGTGAGATGACGAGTGAAGTAGGCAAGAAAACCTCTTGAACAAAGACTGGAGTGCGGATTAGTCAGCAGTGAAGATGCTTGAAAGAGGCAAGATGGAGATGGGTGAATATTTGAGGATTAAGGATAAATAAGGGTTTTGTAAATTTTGAATTAGTTTACCATTCCACGCGGCCTTTTAGTTTTTTTAACATGGCATTTAAAAATATAGTAATGAAGCCACATTATACATTATAACGGCATATGTATGACTCACCATAATTTCCATATGAAAAAGCCTAAAATTCAGGAAACTTGTGAAAGTTTAGACCTTCATTGAGCAAGTTAAAAATTTTAGTCTAAAATTGATCAAACTAAAAAATGTTAGGCCCCAATTTGGGCTTTTAGCCATCAAAAGCATATATAGAAGTATGTATATTGCAAACAATACCCCTTAAAATCACTACTGTAAAGTTAGTGGTAACTGGCTTGAAAAAATAAAGTTCAGGGGAAGCTAGTCTTTACTGAGTAAGTCCATATTACCCAATGACACCTAATGAAATACTCATATAATATATCATTTATATTAGTATAAACACACATATATGATGCATGACAAATCACATACAAGACACAATAAATCAAGAAGAAGAAATATTTTTAGGACCTTAATCTCTAAGGGTACATCCTTATAATGCTACACCTCGAATGGTTACGAGGAGCTAAGCATCACCAATGGCCTAGCCATACAACTATACTAATATAGTCATAAGGCTTTCTTAGCCCAAAGAGGTTATGGGGAGTTAAGCATCACCAACATACCACCCGTCACTTAATACATCTAAAGTCATGATCACATCGATGATAAACATATCAAAAAAAAGATCTGATCGAGAGCCAAATATCAAATATTGTTGGTCTACATTATATACCAATTTCATATAACAATCACCTCTTATAATCAAACTAGTGCTTTTTTATTCCTAATGCATACCCATCATATATGTAAAGGGGTGCAAATAATAACTAATAGATTAATTGAGTTAAATTTTTTTTATTCTTACAGAGTTATAGCAAGAAAGAAGTTAGAAATTGTAAGAGCAATACATTAAAGGTAACATTTCATTACAGTTCTAAACTGAGCCTATAGATTTAAAATGGTAAATCTAGATTTCACTTTTTACTTGTCTATAAACACATAATGGCATAATCATATTGATGGTCATTTTGTTGGAAGCTGTAAAGGAAGAAGAAAAGAAAAAGTTATTTGAAAAACTAGTTTTTATATTTCCACTTCTTGTCTAACCTTTATAACAATTGATTATATGACTTTTTATAAGCCTAAAAATTACCTATCGATAAAAAGGAGCATAGGATAGGATTCTAAATAGCAGGCTTTATATCTGAGTAGCATTTAATAAAATAACAATAACTTTCTTTAAAAATTTCCAATGAATATAAAACTTATGCTGTTTAAAACTAAACTTAATAAGCTTTAAATCCATATTTAGTTCGCCAATAAAAACATTTGTTTGCCTTCTCGAAACATCCCTTACATTCACCACTGCTAAAGACCTGAAATCATATTTAATTAGTTGAAAAACTCTTTAACGGCCCAAGAAAACTTGACTTCTTCATAACTTCAACCATCTCTCTAAGTTGTTTAAATCTATCTTTCCTGATGGGCTTTGTGAAAATATTAGCTATTTGATCAAGAGTTTGATGTATTCTACCTCAACCTCTTTTTTGGTAATGCAGTCCTGAATGAAACGAAACCTTGCAATCTATATGCTTACTTCGTTCATAAAACCTCATATTTTTTACAAGAGTAATGGCTGATTTGTTATCCATCGTAATTTTAGTCACTTTTTTTAGCAAAATAAAGTCCAGCTAGAAATATCCTTAGCCATATCGCATTACTTGCACTTGCAGTTGTAACAATATACTCTGTTTCATATGTTGAGAGTGTTACGACTGATTGTTTCTTTGAACACCAAGAATTGAATTTTCTCTAAAGAAAAATATAAACCTAGTAGTACTCTTCTGTTCATCAATATCACTGACATAATCATTATGACAATCTCCTTTTAAGTGAGCCTTATTTAAAGAAGTACAAAAATTTTATAATCAATAATACCTTTCAAACATTGAAGTATACTCTTTATGGCTTATGTGTTCTTCACTTAGATACTCTATAAACCAACTCATACTCCCACAAAAAATAATATATCAAATTTAGTACATGTCAAGTACCTTAGACTTCCCACAAGGCTTTGAAATGTGGTTGGGTAGACTTTCTTTACTCCTTCCTCTTTAGAGAGTTTTACCTCACACTCTGTCAGAGTATTCATAGGATTACAATCTATCGTTGTAAACTTTTCTAAAATCTCTCTTGTGTACGACCCTTAAGAGAAAAATATCCCATCACTCTATTGTTTTACTTCTATCCCTAAATATTATAACATAACCCTTATATTACTCATCTCTTGTGCCATTACCTTCTTAAAATCATTATACGCTTGTGAATTATTTCCTATAAGAATAAGGTCATCCATATAAATGCACACAAAAATATCTTCTTTCTTTTTTTAAACATAAAGTGCATATTCATGAGCACATTTTGAAAAAAAATTATTATGAAGATATTTGTCGAGGCAACTACTAACCTCGTGACGCTTGTTTAAGGTTGTACAACACCTTCTTCAACCTTAGCACTTTATCTTGATGACCTTCATCCATAAATCCTTTTAGTTGTTCCACATATACTTCTTCTTCAAGAGCACCACTTAGAAAAGATGACCTCACATCCATTTGATGAATTATCTACTAGATTTAGCTTATAAGAGCGATCAACAATTGTATTGTCTCTAAACAAGCAATGAGAACAAATACTTCTTCATAATCCACACTATGCTTTTGTTTATACCCCTTTGTAACTAGTCTTGCCTTATATCTTTCAATTTCTCCTTTTGCATTTTTCATTAGCTTATAAACCCACTTAACCCCAATTACTTGATGACCATTTGTCATTGTGATAAACTCCTAAATGTCACTTTTCTTAATGGAATGAATTTCTTCCTCCATAGCTTGCACCTATTTCTTGTCTTTAACAATCTCTTCAAAACTCAAAGATTATCATTTGCAAATAGACATAAAAGATTCTCACTGTTTATTCTTTCGGTAACATCATAGAGATCTCCTATGCTTCGAAATCTTTGAGGTTATTTGCTTGAGCTTGTTGAGTAAGAAGTTGGTGTGGAAGGATTTAAACTCTCACCTTCATTTTCTTGGTCCTTATTCTCGTCTTCCCTTAAATATTGAAGAAAACTATATGTTTCTTCTTCTTAAGCACTTCAATCCCATTAGGCTTCTTCCTTAAACTCCATATCTCTACTAATCACAACTTTCTTATAAATGGGATCAAAACATTTTTACCCTTTAAAGTTCTCGATATAGCCAATAAGCACTATCTTCTTGCTCCTATCATCAAGTTTTTCCCTTTCTTATTTGGATATGTGAACATAGATGATAGATCAAAAAACTTTTAAATGCCTCGTATTTAGCTTCTATCCACTCCATGCTTCTTAAGGGGTTATTGTCTCCAAACTCCTCATAGGTGAACAATTCAAGGTAAAATGCACATGCAACTATCTCGGCCTAAAACTCCTTAGGCATATTCTTACTTTTTAGCATCATCCTCGTCATATTAAGAATTGTCCTACTCTTTCTCTCTACTACCTTATTTTATTGTGGTGCTCTTAAGACTATCATAGGACATCAAATATTATTTTCCTCACAAAGACATTGAATTCATTAGAAGTGAACTCTCCACCTTTATTGGTTCTTAAAGCTTTAATTTTGTATCCACTTTTCTTTTCAACACGAAGCATTAATTTTTTAAATGTCTAAAAAACTTCACTCTTATTCTTAAAAAAACCCCACAACTTCCTCTTGTAATCATCAATGAAGAGCATAAAATATGATAACTTACTGAACTCGTACACACATCTATATGTACAAGTTATAGAGGCTTCTTTGCTTGTGAAAGTGATGCCTTGGAAAGCTCTTTCTTGCATGTTTTCCATGCCTAACACAATTGATTTAGGTGGTTGATTTTGGAAACTCTTTTCACCATATTCTTTGCTCTTAGCATTATAAGTCTTTCAAAGTTGAGGTGCCCTAATCTCATATGTCAAATCCCTAAAGAAGCCTTGACACAAACTTATAAACACTTTGCTTTTGTTGTTTTCACATCTAATATGAATATTCAATTCTATGTCACGACAACTTTAGCAACAAGTCTATCATCTTGATTTTGAAGCCATAAATAATCATTCTTTATTTTCACTATGTGCCCACTTTCTAAAAATTAGTTGATGCTTCAAATATTGCTCTTCATTTTTGGGATGTAGTAGACATTGTGGAGAAGTTTATGGTCTCCATCTTTTATGGCCAAAATCATCGAGATTTTTTCATTATTCTCTACCTTTGTATCATCTTTAAAACAAAGGTTCCTAATTGCTTTTGTATCCAACTCCACAAATTCGCTTATGTTTCCTATCATGCAATTGCTTATGCCATTGTTAAGATAACATGTGTCTTTTTTCTATGGAGCCGTCCTTTTGAGAAAACAAAATAGTATTACCTTCCACATCTTTATGCTTGATAAAGTTCATCTCCTCATTACAACTCTTAGATTGACATTCCTAAGAATAACGACCATTCTTCCCATATGCATAACACCCTACTTAGCTTTTATCCTTTCTACAATTATTATTTCTTTCTCTTCCATGAACTTTGTAAGAAATCTCATTTCCACTTTCATGAAATGAATTTTGCTCATCTTTTCCTTGACTGCAACTATGGTCTTGGTCACAACCTTGGCCTCAAGGACGATCTCTTCCTCTTCCTCTTTTGTTATTTCCCTTATATCAAAGGAAAATTTTTCTTACAAAACTTGCGCCAAGGTTCTTGTTAGGTCCTCTTTATTCTTTCTTCATGAGTTAACAATAATCCATTTAACTCATCAATAGTCATGGACTCTAAGTCCTTCAATTCTTTAATTGTTACTACTACATATTGAATTTCACATTGAGAAAGCCGAAAATCTTCTCTACTACTCTTCATCTTCCATCTTTTAATCGAGCTGCTTCATTTGATTTATTATCACCAATACTCAAGTAAAATAATCTACTATAGACTTATTCTCCTTTCTCAAAATCGACTCAAACTCAGCCCTTAAAGTTTGGAGTCGCACCTTCTTCACACTATTAACTCCAACCATGAAAATTTTTAGAATTTCCTATACATCTTTGACTCTTGTTACATTGACCACTGATAAAGATAAGATGTTAGGATTAATTAATTGAAAAACTGTCATTATATTGGTCATTATTTGACTGATAAAAGTCAAATAAAACTAAATCAGAGTCTATTTTTTATTCTTTCTCGTCTAAATTTTTCAAGTACTTGTCGATTGTGTTGTACTAATACAAGAATCAGTAATATTTTATTGGAAGGTGCATATAGCACTGATTAGCTTATTCTCGAGAGCAAAGTATCAACAAGAGTGAGTGCACCAAGATTTGTTGTTGTGTGAACAAGTGTTAAGGATTTCTTCAGCAGATTCACCAAAAATTGGATACGGCGATATATGAACTCAAACATGAAAGTCTAGCATATCTTGAGATCAGAAATTGGGCCTAGCTCACATTCCACAGGATAGTGAGTGCATAATAAGATAAGAGTCCATTGACTCAAGTGATGATGCCGACTAACAAATGCGCCTGTTGAAAACTACAAGCTTTTGACAAAATGTGGCAGATTAGCATATGGATCCAAAAAAGAACCCTTGTTTAGGCCTATAACTCAGAAAACAAAAAGTCAAGGTGGTTGGTTGAAGAGATTAGCAGAATCACGAATGTCTATTGGCCTGTAAAGTGCAATGCTATCATGTAAAATGTTTTTGGTATTGTGAGGCCAAAGATAGATACTGATCTTGATTCCTATGCATATAGGAGGGTTTTGCTCAAATAGTTAAAAATATAATATGCAAAAAAGTCAATTATATCCTCTATTTTGCTCTTAAAATTTTTTTGTTTCTTTTTTTTTTATCATTTTAAGTTTAATTATGTAACTATTAGTTTAAAAAATAAAATTAACTTTAATTATAAATGTTGGGACCCGATCTCGGGACCGGACCCCAACCGGATAAGAACGAAAAACGGAGACGAAAACCAAAGTGGCGGAACGAATCAAAAAGGACAATCGAATAACAAAAATGCAGAAACGGACAAACATAACGAAAACAAAGCGGCAAAAATCAATTCATAAAGCGGAAACAAATCGAACGCAGATCTGACATCCGAAAACGTGTATCTTATAAAACTATCGCGTTGGAAACCTATAAGACAAAAACTAAATCCGAAATCGGTATAAATTTTTTTCTTTCTTTCTTTTTCTCTTTCATTCATTAAAAACTTATACCAAGCAACTTAATTTTTTCCCAATATGATTTCCGTTTTTGGAAATTTATCCTTAAACAAAAACTCAATTTATTCGATTCTTCTTAATCATGTAATATCAATAAACACTTAT
>JAOTIZ010000203.1:39111989-39124282 GCA_027123425.1 Erythroxylum panamense
ACACCACTTTAGACCATAATTAGTCATAAACATTAATAATCTATCTTGCATATTCTTGACTCTTCTTTTTCTTTGCATACAATTAAGTCACCATAAATTTCCTCATTTAATGCCCCTTTATAATTCAAAAATTCCAAGAAAATTCGGGGCCCAACAATAAATATGCTACTATTAATTTTTTAAAATTAAAATAAAATGATAAAAAAAGAAAAAAAAAAGAAAAACTTATTTTGGTTTCAAGCATGACACTTATTTTGATTTTTTTGTTTTTATCATTTTAATTTTAATTTTTAAGATAAAATATTTAAAGTTTAAAAATTGATTAAATTATTAAAATGGATTAATTAATTTATAAATTATAGAAAATATTAAATTAAATTAAATTATTATTAATTTTTTGTATTATTATATAATCTTTGTTTTTATTAGAGTTATAAACTTAATTTTTGTAAAATTAAATATCCAAAATATAAAATCTTATGAAAATATTTAAAGAAATACTAAGAAATAATATTCATGTTCTTATAATTTTTTAAAACGTTATACCCTTATTAGTCATTTTATATATAAACAGTTAATGCTAAATAGCTAATTTTATCAAACATCTTTAATAATTAACTAATGTTATTCACTAGTCTGATCGGCTGATATAATCCGCTATTAGCTGAGTTGATTGCCGAATATGACCCATGTCAATTTTATGTTCATGTTAGAAGTGAATCAACTTCAAGAATTAGAATTTTGTTATTAATTAACAACAAAGTCATCCCTTAGCAACTCCTAGAGGCTAAATTAGTTGTTGGAGATGAAGATAAAATGAGATGAGTGCTATTATGTAATATCTTGTTTTCTAGTATATGCTTAGAGTTCAACCCTAGATTAAGTATTGCAAATACATGCATAACATTAGCATTCATACATGAATTGATATTTGTACACATTAGAAATATAACATATGTCTTGAATTTTGGTATGCTCGGATTTCAATTAGTAAACTGGGATTAAATGTTATTAATTGAGAGATTAATGGATGAAATGTACATTTGGTTCAAAAAATAAAAATAAAAATAAATGCCAAGTGGTAGGACAAATGGATACATAGAAAATTAGGGTGATTAAGGCTAAAAGTGAGTGACATTTGGCATAGTAAAATATGTGACAAATGGACTAGTAATTAATTGACAAATGGACAAATTATTGTGTGACAAGTGGACCAATCTTAGGGTGACATGTGGAATACTTAATTAGTGACTAATGGCAGCATCTTGAGTGGATTAGTGGCAACATCTTAATTAGGCAAATGTAAGACATGCCTTAGGACAAGTATTGTGCTTTTATGGTGACACCTAGCATATGAAGTAGCAAGTTTGTGTAGCAGAGTTATGTTGCTTCTTTCTTTTGTTTCCATCACTGAAAATTGCTCCTACTTTCTCCTCTGTATTTTTCCTGAACCTTAGCCAAATTGCTGCACCAAAGCTAGCTTTTACCTTACACAAAATTGTCAAGAAAACTAACTAAACATTACCTTTATCTTGCTGTCTAAAATCAACCTATTTTCATCTTAAGTTTGTGATGAATTTTGCTTGCACGGAGACTTGATTTAATCTAAAGTTTAAGTTGAATTGAAAGCCTAACAAGTAACTGACAATCTAGGTTTTATGTCATGTCAAATGATATAAGAATGATGCTTGAATTGGAATGAAATGTGTGTGTTATTGGTGAAGATATGTGCTGGAAAATGTTGCATGAACTTGGGAAGTTTTTCTATTTTATTTTTGGTATGTGGAAAACGTGGAGTATAAGGCATTATAAGGATGAATTGGTCTGGAATTTAATGTATAAATAAGGTGGATTTATGCTAAAGAAAGATGTTAATTTGATGTTCTTAAATTGGGAAAGAACTAGGACTTGATGCATATAATAATGTAAAAGTTTCTAGTTTGATTTTTGATGCATGAAAGACTAGGATTTTTGACCTATTAATTGAATAATTTTTAACTAAAATAGGAGAGGTTATTGATAAGGAATTGGAGTATGATTCAAGCCTAATAGAGGTATAATTGATGAACTGTAAAGAGGTTATTTAAAAAAAAAACTGGAAAAGTGAAAGAAGAATTGTTGGAATATGTTAGCTGTAGTGTTTTCACTGAACATACATCGGTATTTTGGCAATAACTTGATATTTAGACATACAAATGAGATGATTTTAAGTTTATATTAAACTAAAGATATATGGCTATACTTTTCATGAAATGTTTGAATTTTAATTCTATCTCTAAGAGTTTCAAAATTTGGATTGAAGTTGAGTTTTTAGATTCTGTCACTGTTTGAGAACAGTCTATAGTATTTTGGGCATAAATTTAGGAATATTGAACCAAATTGTATAAACTTTAGTTCATAGAAACTTAAGACATAGATAAACATTGTTTTAGAAAAACATATTATTTATAAACCTCAATTTCTATGTCACAATGGCCACACAAAACTGATCCGAAACCTGTTGAGAAAAAATTTGGAAAACTAATGAAGGAATTGGATGGGAACTTTTGGATAACCCATCCCACAATTGTGGGAAGCCATATATGATTTTGGAAATTGCATGGACGTAAAGAAAATGTCCTTTTGTGTGATTCTTGAAATGATTAAGGATAAGGTATTTAACTACGACGCATTTGGACTTGATTAAGGTTTTAAAAGACCAAAATTTGATGTCGGAAAAGTTTGTTAAATGTGTGATAAGTTTTGATTGATAATTTATGTTATACTTTAAGGAAAATAATGTTGGATAATAATGCATCTAAGTTTGTAATGAACAAGTGTTAAAGGAATGAAGATATTCATATGAATGCAAATGTATTCCAAAGGATATTAATAATGCATTAAAAATGAATGAATGAGAATTGTGAATTATGTGAAATATTTGTAATGCTAGAAAAGAGTTAGTAAATGTATGGTTAATGAATGAAGCATGATCAAGTCCACTTAAGGTATTAATCTAAATGCAAATAAGATATATCCAAATGACAATATGTGAATGATTATGAATTATGATTAGGGAAACATACCAGGGATATTCATTAGGCACGCATTGATCATGACATATGAATATGTGCACAAATGAATAAGTATTTGATTGATCGATTTTTGTAATATTAATTATGTATGAATTGTATGATTTTAGACGCTAAAGTTAGACGCCATTCAGACATTATCAGACCATCCAGGCAATAGTATAAATTAGAGTGTACTGTGAGTCAACTTAAATGATTTCACTACGATTGATTTTGTTTATGTTTAATTCCCATTTATTGAACTGATAATGACTTGATTATGATGACTCCGGATATTAATAGTCCGAGAAGTTTGATATTTAGGAATGTATTGGAAGTGTCTATTTGCATTTGAGTTCCGACGGATTTTTAAATACTTAACGAAAGTTGAACGCCGGACTAAGGTCTGATAAATATGAGATTCTGTATGTACATCATAAGTAAATGTTTTGATGGCATATTTTGTTATTTTATGCATTTCATAAAATACATGTTCAGATAAATGTGTTGTGATCAGAGTAGCCTGTCTGAAAGAGCTTTAAGCTTAGAATTCTTCACATAGAGCTTTGCTCCGTGATTTTTGTATCTAACTGAGCCCAATGAGCCAGTATCTGTATCTTTATCTATATCTAGAAGGCACTCGATCACAATAAATAATAACCAATTTGGAGTCTCATATACATATGCATATGCATTTGTAAATTTGTGATTATAAAATATATGATTATGAAACCTTTTGATGATAAAGTGATATGTCATGATAATGTAATTGAATGGGTTATACATGTTTTGAAAGAATGTATGTGAAATGTGTGACATTCATTATGTCTTATTGAGATGGAAAATATTTGTGAAATTTGTTGGTTGTGTGATATTTGTGTATTTGACTTGAGTGAGATCATCAATGATGGTTCACTCATTAAGTTCGTAAAACTCATCAAAAATTACAACGTGGCTTTTTAGGTACGAGTCAGGAGACCTAGTTTATAAGATTTTTTAGAAGAACATTTTAGAATACGATATGACTCAAAGGTCTGTCAGCTAATATCAGAAAAGTTATAAACTGTATTTTGTAGTTTCTTTGACTTATAGAACTTTTGTATAAAGGATTGTAAACTTTCTCATGTTTGGTAATGTAAATATTTGTTCTAATGACTACAATATAAACTTTTGTGAATGAATGAAATAAAGTGTCGAGGCTTCAAGTATTGTGTATTTTTTATGATGTCATTTAAGAGATTATATTTGCTCTAATTTACCATTATCATAGGACATAATCTTAAATGTCCTCTGAATATTTGGATATATATTCTATGACAGTGAGATGTTACATATTAAACATTTTTTCTTATCTTTCGAAGCCCAAATTATTGCTGTTGAAATTTGTCCAATATTCTTGCTTCACAAATAGTACTTCTTTATGGGTTGTGTTTATCGCCCTCAAGGGGTGTGGCTCGATGGTTGAGAGCGGGGCTTGACTTTGGTTAGGTCCCAGGTTCAATTCCATGCTAGCCCCTCTTGTAAGAGCATGGGGTAGCTGGGGTTTTACTTGTAGATGGAGAACTAGTTGGGCCCTTAATGATGAGGTGCGCCCACTTAGCCCGCCTGTGGGGTAGTGCGCCAGTTGGGCCCTCAGATAGGTGTGCTCGCTTGGCCCGCCTACGAGGTTTCCTCGAATCCAAAAATTAAAAAAAGGTTGTGTTTATCTTCACAGTCATCAACAAGCAATCATCTCTTTCACCAAACGTTGTCACAATATTGTTTGCTTTGCTTTTCTCTTTTTTCTGCTGGGGGAACCAATTCACGTAAGCAACTCATAACTAAGACTGCAATTACATTAAAAATATGTTTTGATTTCTGAGCAGAAGAATAGATGACAAAACAATTTCTTAATGCAAAGATTTAAAGGGACTAGGGAAATACAAATTGAAACTTTGAACTAATATAAGTATATGAAGAAAAGGTATATATAAGAGAAAATTCATCATCATGGGAATAGAAATTCTAACACATGACGACTCTGTTGAGGCATCGAAAGTGTGAAACTGTATGGACCAAGGGAACAAGGAAGAAGCACTCTCCAAGAAATGTAAAGAAAGTTTGTGCCTTTCCCTAACAAAATGGACTCTATGAATTAGAGAGACATAGAAATGGTGGTCTGCTGTCATCAGTTTACAGACCACAAGTCTCATGTCCTCACTTTTAATTTCACAGCTGTAAGTCCATACACAAAGAGTCGGTGGTGGCGTGTAGACGAACCCCAATCACTTTCCTTTGCCTTTTTTCAGCTTCTCCCCGTTTTGGGGCAAATACTAGTCCATTCCTCGTTATCTAAGCCTCCTCTGATATACATTCGTTATTGCGTCTATGTCTTTCACACAATTATCAATCTTCCTGTCCGGGAAACATACTCAAAGCTTCTTGTATATATATATATATATACATATGGCATGTATTTTTTTTCCTTGTGATATGCTGACCTGTAGTCAACACTTTTAATTTATTTCTATTCTGTCTCAGGTTACCAGTCTATTTATACCTTGTTCTTTCACTTCATTCTCTCGTCTCATTCTTACCATTTGGATTGCACTGGACTTCCGATCCCATACTACTTTCTCTTCTTCTGTTTTTTGACGTTTCCATCCAGAATAACATGGTTCCTTTCCTTTCCTTTCTATCCTTTCTCATCTCTTATGCAACTGCTTGTGATCGTTGTGTACACCAATCAAAGGTTGCATATTTCTCCGAAGCCTCTGCGCTTTCTTGTAAGTGTCACTTCTTTTTATTTCTTTATTTTATAATTTGGCGTTTTTTCTTAATAACTTCATCGACATGGACATATTTCAGTTACAAGCAAGATGTTGCAATGACCCCGGAAGTGTTTCCAAGAGATTGTTGACGGCTAATAGCTACTTTGTGAATTTGTTGCAGCTGGAGCTTGCGGATATGGTTCCAGGGCGATAGACTTCAACAACGGATACCTTGCAGCTGCTGTTTCTTCACTGTACAAAGACGGAGCTGGTTGTGGAGCTTGTTTTCAAGTTTGTATTCCTTTCTAATTCATTTGACGATAACGTACTGTTTTTATCGGTTAAATCCTTATTCAATGATGTTGATTGATTGTTTTGTGACAGATAAGATGCAAAAACAGCGATCTCTGTAGCACCATAGGAACTACTGTGATTGTCACCGACCTCAATAAAAATAATCAAACAGACTTGGTTCTTAGCAGCAGAGCCTTCAAGGCCATGGCCAAGGAAGGTAGGGCCCAAGACATTTTGAAACTTGGAATTGCCAACATGGAATATAAAAGGTCAGCACTTCTATGTGATTTTTATGCTTTCTTGTTCTTCTCTTCTTATAGAAAAAAACACAACGGTTCAATAATAATCCTGAATTAAGTACCAGTACCTTCCGGTAATGGTTTCATTGCACCAAACCATTAGAGTGGGCCACTTTGACGTGTAGTCGTGTACAAACATCCAGGAGTTGATTGACAAGATTTCTTCAGGTTCACAGCCTACTGAGCTCATTAATTCGCAACAGCGTTATCCAATATAGACTGATCTAGGCGATTACAATTATTGGATTCGATACTTTCTGTTTTCTTCTTAAGCTCGATAAGGAGCTACAAAAGTTCCAGTTCAGATCTTGAGGATCATTATGTTCTAATTTATTTTTCCTATGTTGTTGCCGGAACCACAGGGTACCTTGCAAGTACAACAGGAATTTGGCAGTGAGAGTAGAGGAATCAAGTCAGAAACCAAATTACTTGGCCATTAAAGTGCTGTATCAAGGTGGTCAGACAGAAATAGTAGCCATGGATGTGGCTCAGGTCAAATACATTCACATTGCACATGTAATTGTTACAGACAAATGCCACTCTTAAATTGTGCTGATTTGTTTAACTGCTACATGATTTGCAGGTTGGATATGCAAGTTGGGGATTCATGAGCAGGAGTTACGGGGCTGTGTGGGACACAAGCAGAGTTCCAACGGGAGCATTGCAATTCAGGTTTGTGGTGACAGCAGGATATGATGGGAAGTGGATATGGGCACAGAACGTTCTTCCTGCAGATTGGAAGCCTGGAGAGGTTTATGACACGGGAGTCCAAATCACTGATATTGCACAAGAGGGCTGTTCTTCATGTGATGAAAGGCAATGGAAATGAGTGATATTTCCTATGCAAATGTGGATAGATAGAATAATAATAATTATGTAGATGTAATTAATAACTTGGAAGATTGAAAATGTCAGGACACGCAGGACTAAATTCTGGTTCAGAGTTTCAAGTTAAAGAGATAAATTCCTTCCCCACATTTTGGTTTCTTGTGCTTAAATTTTTTAAATAAAATTCTCTTTAATTGATAATACAAGGCAATTACATTTATTTACACCCACAATAACTCCAAAGATGGATGTTAAGAAACAAACCTAAGTTAGACGGCGTGAAATCCTCTGTCTTAAAATTTGTGTACCAACTCTGTCTCATTGAATCCAAGTCATTTATTTATGTAATTATATGGGTGACAGGGTTGGTACACAAATTTTAGGATAGAGAATCTGTCCCCAAGTTGGACCACCGTGCACCAGAACATGTTATCAATACGTAAAAGTAACTCTAGACTTGCCTACAGGTCTACAACCCCATAAATTGGGCCTTCATATATTGGGGAACAATTAAATTTGGGCCTAAATGGATCAATTATCATTCAAGGCCATTTTTTTTATTTATATTTATAATTATCGTATATTTTTAAGAATATATTTAAGCCATACTTAAAAAGTAAACCATGTTTAATTTTTAATATAAAAAAGGTTTCTATACGATCAAATGATCGTAATAAGCCATTAATGTGCCTAAAAGGTTATAATAAACTATTATTGTGCCTAAAAGATTATAGAGGAAAGCGACGCAATTCCTTTCAGCCACATTGGAGGGGGGACGGGATCCTCTGTGCCAGCAACGCTGGCCCTATTCTGTCCCAATTAATCCTAGCCATCTATTTATGTGGGACCTACATAAATAGATGGCCATGATTAATTAGAACAGGACTGGGCCAACGTTGCTGGCACAGACAATCTGAGGGGATTGGAGGGAAGCTTTTGGGTAAGCTGAAAAAAACCTTTCGAATAAGAAGTAAATTTAGGTAGAAGTCAATCTGATAAGCAAGCAGGTAAACATTCCACCGTTGACCAACGAGATGTCTTTACTTATTTAAATTTAATTTCACTAATTAGGTTTTATCTTAATTGATATGAAGTCCTCCTATTGAGTTAGGAATGTAATTAGGATAATAGTGAATTTTAGTTGATATGATAAGTCCTCCTAGCCTCATTTTAGTCCTCCGTCTTGTTTTATGGGTAAATTACAAATATTTCAAATTTATCTCAATTTTGTAATATTAATTTGAATTAAAAAATACTAAAAGATTTAAACTTTTAATTTTTACAAAAATAACTCAATGTTAAAATTTTTATTTTAAATTTCTGTCACGTGCTAACTATTTATCTAACTTATAATTAATTATACTTTGTTTTTGAAACATGTCATTAACACCAAATCCACGCATTTCACCAATCTTCTCATGAGTCCCATTGCCAGAACCATTCCTAGATTGCATCTGCAAACACATATCCCCAAGTGCAATCAAACCAAAGCCAACCCTCTGTTCATAGCCTTTATCAGCATTCAAAATCTGCTTTTGTTTATGAAAAAAGAGATGATAAAAAGATATATTTATGTTAGAATCCAACCATCGAATGATGGGTACAGCAGAAAATTATCTTTTATGTGCAACCAATTGCAATGATGTACATACGAAACGTCTCTTCCTTGCACTGTTGCTCAACCCCAAGCAACGAGGGCCCAATTCCTAGCAAACGTTGCAGCACACTGCATATAGTCAGGTTTAAGCATGTGGGACAAATTTTGCACACTGTTCATCACATCGCCATGTGACAAGGGATCGATCCTTACCTTTGGGTATAGAACAATCTTAAATTTTGAGCTAACTATTCTACCCTGTGAGGTGCCTTCCTATCAACAAAGAGATTAGTTACTGAATTCGCCGGTGGATACCCTGTTCTCCGACCAAAAAATATAATGTCAATATAACATAGTACTTTGCTTAGAAATTGTTGGTAGGGACGTCCTCGTTTTGCCGCTTTTGATATGCTTTATAAGAAATAAGGAATGGTTGATATGTAAACCCCCTGAGGTTGGTCTTGTGATAAATTTATTAAGCGAGTCTGAAATTGAGAGAGAGATAATTATTAAAATAAAATCTAAGGGAGAATAGTTGATCTGTTAATTCTATTGATTTTAAAAATTTTGATGTAAAAGAACCTTAAAATGGGAATATTGGTATGTGTGTATGCCGTTGAATCTCAAGCGCCTCTTGCTATCTTAGGCTTGCAATTAATAAATATGACATATATGATTGCAACATGCAATGTGACTTGAGGTCATTTTCAGCCTGAAATCTTCTGTCCCTATTTTTGTGTACTTATTTTGTCCCATTGAATTCAAGCCATCTATTTGTGTGAAACCCGCATAAATAGATGGTTTAGATCTAATAAGACAGGATAGGTACACAAAAATAGGGACAAAGGATCTATCCCCGTCATTCTACACTATTAATTAGGACCACAAGATTAGACATGATCAGATCCAATTCCGTAGAGATGGAAAGCTGTACGGTGAATCGACTTTTTTTTACTTCCATTATCCTCTTAATTATAATTTCGTCTGTTGGATAAAAGAAGAGAAGTTCAAGACATTTTCTTAAAACGATAAATTATTTCAACAATCCTCACTTTCAAAAAAATAAAATATAAAACCACTTTCAATAATTCATACATGTCTATGTTAATTAACATTTGTTAACCTCACTAATATATCATCTTATTTGACTTTTTCTAATCAAATTAGTATTTTTCCATCTATAATAATAACATCTAAGTAAAAATTTCGTATAGATGCAGAATTTGTAAAAGTCTATAAATACTTAACTTTACCTCTAATTAGTATGAAGATTATTCCGATATATCTATTGAAAAAATAAAAGCAAAAAATATAAACAAATAACTATATAAAATAATATTAGAATAAAAGAAGAATAAAGAAATTCAAACCAAAATAAAAAGATAAAGAAATCAAAATAACAAAAGGTAAAGAATAAAATAAAAGATAAAATTATAGATGTTCGAGCGAATCCTGATAATTGATTAAACTTGAATATAACACAAATCGATTTAAAAATCGTACCTTATTCACTTTTCGTTAAAAAATATGAGAAACCTTTTTTTATTGATCAATCACTAGCTGTCCAATTGTCCAGCCTTTGATAATATCTATAGAGCAATTCCCAAACTACTTTGAGAGTAAGAAGACAAAAAAGTGCTAACTTCTAAAAAGCTTTTCCTTTTAAATATAAAAATCATGACAATCTTTTATTAAAATTAAATCTCTTTAATTATAATTAGAATCAAATTATAATTCTAATTAATTTAATTTAATTTAAATCAAATCAAATATCTCATATTTGATTCCGAAAGTTTCTCAAACTTTATAATTAAGTCAAACTTAATTAAATTGATTTTTCTTTCACAAATTGCTTTTTAATGTGTGACCCATTAGGTTCATAATATATTAGCAATGATTAGAAATTATACTTCTAATTCACAATTAGAATTAGATAAATTAAAACTCCTTTTAATTTATCTTTAATTCTTCAATTAAAAAATTTATAATCATAAATCATGATTGCCATCTAGCAATATATAATGATTACCTAAATATCAAGAATGTCAAAGTGATTGACTTAACCTGTCCATGCATGGCTATAATGTATAATTTAATCATTTCGTCATTCAATATTCTAATTGAACAGAGTATGGATACAATGTCTACTCTTATCATTTAATCATGTTTGTTCTTACTAATTAGTAATTGATTTATTATTGAAATTTGAAAACTCATTTTCAAATATCAATTCACACTGGCTAGAGAATTCTATAAGTCATTATCAAGAATAGTAGAATATTCTCTCTAATTACTTTAGAATGACGAATCCTATATTGACTTACTTAACTATCTACATATGGTTTATACTGTATCAAATTACTACTGACTGAATTATCCCAGGACGATTCATAGGTAGCAACAAAACACAGTAATTCCCACACAAGATACCTTGGTAATCTCAAGTATGAGGATTAATTATATAACCATCATTATGAGATAATCCATAGACATATAAGTAATATTCCGTTCGGAATTCTCATAATCTGGTCAGTTTAGTGACTTATTCTCTAATAATCACCCATACATTAATTTAAGTATTTCTACACTTTAATTTATGAGATCAATTACTTTCTTCATAAGAAAGAAACATAATGTGTGGTAGTTTTACTATTTCAACAATATCCAGTCTTGATGAAACTACAACTAGGAATATTTAGGAATAACACGTAAGTGTAAATTGAATCTCATAATTATGATCTCATGATAATTTTAATTATACAGTAATTATTCCAATGATTTTATCTTTAGTATTAAAACATAAAATATTAATGAAATTAATACACAAAGATAAATAAAGCCTTTTCATTAATTAAAATATAATGTCATACATTAATGTGCATCCAATTACTGGGTTGCAAGGGCATAAATTAGCAATCTCCCACTTGCACTAAAGTCAATCACCTATGAATCTAATGTCATATCCATCCATATGTTGATCATGTCTCTTTTGAGATAATGACTTAGTAAGAGGATCTGCTAGATTCTCTTCAGTGGGAACTCGCTCCAATGTTATATCTGATCGATAAAATTTGCAAGCACACAGAATCATTCCTAGTACCTACAAATTGAATATTCTAAGGTCGTCTCCCACAAGGACTAAAATGCTGATTGAATATCCTACAAATTGAATATCCTAATTGACTACAAATTGAATATCCTAATTACTTAAACGAATTTGGAAATAAACTTAAAAGATGATTGGAATTGGGTAGACCAGAAATTATGAAAACTACACAAAATAACAAACAAGGATAATTTGATGATTTCAACTTATGGCTTAGGGTTCGCCAACTTAAAAGATTGATTAATACATCATAAATTTGTTGGGCCCCGAACCTTTCTTGGAAGTGAGGACCACTAAATGAGAAGTTGTTCATGATTATTCATGTATAAAGAAAGGAGAATTCATGAATTTGAGATGAAATGAAAAATA
>JAOTIZ010000203.1:39172050-39182286 GCA_027123425.1 Erythroxylum panamense
CTATACGTGCAATTCAATTATGAATGCACTCACTGCTCACTCATCCAAATTACCGATATGCCCTCACATCGGTAACGTGATGTTACAAGTAGGATATCTTTTCTTATTTTTCTGGAGACAATGCATATATCAGGTGACATTTTACTTTAGCATTTAGTTTTGCATTTCTCCTGTCAGCCTCAGTCCATACTTCTACGCTATCGAAAGTGGGAATTGTAGCTCCAACTTTAATTGCTTGTCATACTTTGATATCTATAGATTGGAGATATATGATCATTATCTCTTTCCAGTATGAGTAGTTGTTTCCATTAAAGTAAGGAGGCTTTGAGATAGATTATCCTTCAAAACTTCTCAAGGTGTTTGTCATGATCTATCATATGCTGTAAAACACAATAAATGTAAAACTCACTCTGATACCAAATGATAAAGCAAACACAGGCGAGAAGGGAGGTGAATTGTGTGTGTGACTTTAAAACAAATTGCAAGTTACTTTCAATTCGTACAAAGACAGGAGCTTGTTAAAATTTAAAAACAATAGGAGCTTATTAGACGATAGAACTCTATTATACGACAGGAGCCTGCTAAAGTATGAGTCTTGTTAAAACAATAAAAAGAAAATGCATGTTAAAATGTAAAGAACTGTCAGCAATTCGAAAACAAAATGAACCGATTATAAAAGTGAATGAGCCTCTTGCTGAAATGAACACAAACAATATAATGTTGAAAAATAAAAGATAAGGAGAGAAAGAGAAGAAAGAAGCGGTCGATTCATACTAGTTCGGCTTACAAACCAAGCCTATGCCTAGTTTCCAATTATCCAACTTGAGTATTTCACTATAAAAACTACGTAATAATTTGACGAGTCTTTTTAAGCTTACGAGTACATATTTTGCAAAATTTTTCAACCTTCCAAATTAGTAATATTTTAACTAGCCTCTACAAGCTCTCAAATATGATTTGCTCGATATAAACTTCAATAATCTCAATCTCAAAAAGAATTTTCACTTTCCGAAGCACAAGAGATTTGATAATAATATCACTTTCAAAAGTACTGTTGTCGTGATTGTATTTCAAAAAATTTTCCTTGCTCACGCTTATCTTTGTCACACTTCTTGATTGCAACTGTAGTAGTTCTTTCTTAAGTAGGCATTTCTTTCAACTAATCGTTGCATTATTTTCCTTCTAGGTTGATTTTTTATCTTCGATATTTCTGTTGGATTCTTCAATCTTCAACTATTAAGAAAAACATAATATGACAATGTTTTTGAAATATAGGATTAGCAAGATCCTTTAAGATATTGTAAACAAAATAAGGTAAATTCATAAAAGGAGGTCCTGCCAGAAAGGAAACATATATTCTATAATTTTATTTTCTTCTGACAAAATATATCCTTACCTATATAAGAAAATAAATTTAATTTAAATTTTAAAATATTATAAGGTCGTAAAAATCATTAAAAAGACTTTACTAACATTCCTCAATGCTCGTAAACATTTCTGAAAACGATTTAAACAGGAAAGAAAATGAACAGAAAACAACCAGTCGAGTTATGACCATTATGCTCTTACAGTGGCACTCATAATGATATCCCCATCGCCAAGCTGTTCCTCAAAAAAATCTTTCTGTCAACATTGAGGCGTACGTGTTAATTGGCCTGGAATGTACAGGAGTTGTATTTAAGGTGCCTCAGTAGAATCCATTTAAGCTTTATATAGATTCTATGAATGGTTTGCTTTCTGAGTTCTAAACATGTCCCGGCTGGTATTACCTCAATATTGATTTCCAAAAGCGGCCAAAGATGTACACAGGATTTCTATTTGTTAGATAAAATTATTATTACTGGTGCTTCACAAAGCGGTCATATCACTCTCGTACCACGGATGCCTTCCGGGAAAATGCATGGAAAATCTGTGCTTGTCGGTCAGATATCAAGAACGTTCCAGGAAATTGTGGGGGAAAGCTGTCAGTAGCCTACTTCATTAATTCCTTTTTCCTTTTAATGGTTAATCCAACCAGTTTTATAAGATTAAACTGGCTATGGTTTGTCCATTAGGTATTTAAGCCTATAATTATAAGAATAATTGAGATCCACGCAGGATTACGATAGCTTTCATCTTGGGGAAGATGGAAAGACTTTTCGGGGTCGTCTTTGGAGAAGACTTCCAAGTCAAGCAGTTCATCAAGAGCCAATAAAAACAGTCTGTAGTTTGTGTTCTAAACATCATAACATGGAAGGAAAAGGGCGCAAGTTAAAACAACGCGGAGTTTGCTTTTGAATTGACAAATTCGATAAACGATCTAATCTTTTTTTAATGTTATTTTCAGTCTATTGGAATTTGAGAGATTGAGCCACTCCAACAACAAATCCTCCGCACTAATTGATGGATATCAAGTTCACAAACCATTGACCTACAAATATCAACATTTATGGAATCCTCAATTCGTTCAATATCTCTCCGCAGTAGTATGAACGTAGGAATGAAGACAACTGAAGTTATAAAATCAGGAGTCATGTTCAATTCTTGTAATTAGTCTTGTGAGATTGCTTCAGTTAGATTTCACAGTAGAACCTGATATTGAAACTTAAAACTTTTAAATTACTTAAAATGAAGTATTGCTGTCAACTGATTATCAATAACTTGCTATACGGACTGAGACTTTGATTTTCATTTCATATTAACATTTGTGGGGTAACCCCCTGTTAATGGCTGGTTTCATACATACTTTAGTTTGGCAGTGAATGTTAGAATTATCATATGAACCAAGTTCTGATCTTTATTCAAAAAGTTTGAACTTTTGGGAAGAAAGAAAGAGATTAGTAGGAAGTAAGACAAATGTGCATCTTGAACCGAATATACCATACAGCACTACAGGGGAGGTTGCCAGGACATGGTTATTGGGGCAGGTTTTAGGTCTATATGGTATGAAGTCATGCTGTAATAAAGTGAATTAGATGTTAATAAACAAACGGGAATGTTTGTTTGGAAAAAGAACTAAGGTATGGGTCTGGAGATTTTAGATATTGGATAGAAAGTAAAGTGAACCAAATTGTTTTCACCAGTTTCTGGATTATTAAAAACTCAACTTGTCAAGCTTAGTCAGAAATTTCTGCAAAACTCAAACCGAAGTAGTCTGAACTGAAACACACACAATTTAGATAAATCGGACATACGTGTTATGAATTAGTATCTTAAATTAATCACACATTTATCACGAATGGTGTCAAACTAATTCGAAAGGTAATATTTTAATATATTTTCAGTTAACCAAAAATATTCATTCTTCAAATATGTTTCATAAGAGTATGAAGAAATTATTCAATAGAAGCTGGAATGTAGTCGGAGCAAGTTTCTTCTTCTGTATACTTGGGAACTTGACACAGTTCATTGAATACTGAAAGTTGAGAAGACCAAGAAGCTGGAATGTAGTCGGAGCAAGTTTCTTCTTCTGTATACTTGGGAACTCGACACAGTTCATTGAATACTGAAAGTTGAGAAGACCAATTCAATATGAGATATTTTAAGATTGAGGAGGCAAAAGACCAAATGACCACGTTAGAAGATCTAGAGCATCATATATTTTTCTGTTCAAAAATTCAAATTATGTTGTAGAATAGTTGCTTGGAAAGAACCCTCCTTTGTAAGTTTCCAAGTAAAAGTCCAGATCAATAGAAACAGAGGTCAAGCTGTCGATCAACGTCCACCTCAGGATATGGGGTCACAAGTCTCTGGTGACTTTCTGATAAACCGTGTGGGTTCCACCATTTGAGTGTCCCCCATTAAACCCATAAAACTCCTATTTTAAGACTTTTCTGTCTTTGTTCACGACCAAGTCTTCCTTTTGAAATGATTTCTGTGTCAGCCAAAATTTTGTTAAGGTCATTAGGAAATCTAAGCTTGATGGCTGCACCTTATATATACATATTTCTACCAGCGTAGCTGTGCATGCAACAACTTTCAAACATTTATAGTTTGACAGGCAGAAGGAGAACATAAACATCAGCAGCATTCAGCTAACATAGTACCATAGCTACTAAACCACTAACCAGCATTGGCTATCTTTTAATAACATGGATGAGCGAATACCAAAGCTAGATCTTCCAGGCTTCCGTTTCCATCCTACAGAAGAGGAGCTTCTTGATTTCTACCTCAGAAACATGATTTTTGGAAACAAATTGCCTTTCGACATTATCGCATACGTTAACATCTATCATCATGATCCTTGCGACTTACCTGGTACACATTCATGTATTATGCTTCGTACTTTGTAATTGAAGTTCGTGTTTTAGTACAATCAGGCACATAACAACGTGTGTAAATTGTTTCAACGTAGGATTGGCAAACACTGGGGAGAGAGAGTGGTATTTCTTTGTGCCTAGAGACAGAAAACATGGAAGTGGAGGGAGGCCAAACAGGACTACGGAGAATGGATTTTGGAAAGCTACTGGTTCTGACCGCAAAATTGTGAGCTTATCAGACCCCAAGAGGATTATTGGTCTGAGAAAGACTCTTGTTTTCTACAGAGGAAGAGCTCCAAGAGGCAGCAGGACGGATTGGGTCATGAACGAATATCGTCTGCCAGATTCATGCCCTTTACCTAAGGTACCACTTCGATATGATCATATATACGATTATAAACTATCTTTCAATACCATATACTAGCTCCTAGAGGAAGAATTTTCGTATGTCTCTTTTAAGTTTTTAACACAAGTCGTGTAAATTATTTTAATATACCAAGAGGTACTAATTCATATTAGTTCTAAATAAAGTGTAAAACCAACTATAAAACACAGGAAATATAGATGTTAGCATACAAATTCTGGTAATAACCAGGAAATTTATGAGTCTTTGTTGACTTCCGAGGAACAGTTGTTCTTCATGAAAAAACAACAGAACTATTTAAAGGACGAAACTTGCTTCCCACAAGTCAATTTTGATGATGTTGAAGGGAAATGAATCCTGAATAAGATCGGTTTATTATATTATGATGATGACGATATTCAATGAATGCAGGACATTGTACTGTGCAAGATATACAGAAAAGCAACGTCCTTGAAAGTGCTTGAGCAAAGGGCAGCAATGGAGGAAGAGCTAACAATGAAGACAATCCAAGCATCTCCATCATCATCCCCACCATCCTCATCTTATGAAACCATTTCTTTTTTTCATCAACATGAAGAATCGGTAGCTCCAATGTCTCTGCAACATGTGGTATTCAAGGAAGAAGTGGAAGAGGTGGCCACTTTAAGAGATGATAACAAAACTGAAAAACCAAAGGAGAACATTAGAGGCTCTTCACTGCAACTAAACATGGATAAGGACAAGTTACCAGAGCTCCAAGTGCCGAAATTAGGATTGGATAACTGGAGCCAGGACACTTGGTGGTTAAACAGCCCATGGCTTCAGAATTTGACTCCAATCACTAATTATTGTGAACTTGTGAAAAATTTTTGATCCTGTAGATAGCTTTCTTCGTATAGTATGTATCTATAGGATCTAATGTCATCCCCGGCTTGGCAAGAATGGTTCGTTTCTGTTTATCCAGGATCTGATGTTCTGAAGCTAAACTTTCTTTTCAACTTCTAAAAGAAGTGGTGGATGTGAGCTGCTTGGAGTACGTGAGAGTCTTGGCTTTTATCTTATTTTCTTTTTTTTTTTTTCATCACAGGTGTTTCCCTTTTCCGAGGTAATTGCTTCTTTATGGCAATGATGGTTTCTTTGTCAATAAACTTGTATCTTCCAAGTTTCACTCTTGTCTACTGGAGCATACTTACTGTTTAACGATTATTTGTAAGTAGGTTGCTTCAATGTACTTGAAGAGGATTATCATGTTCAAGTTCAATCTTTCTACAATTTAAGTTGTAGTTGAAGAACATGTACATTTCTGACTTCCACAAATGACACTCTTTCGTTTTCTAGACTCTTTGACCCCAATAATTGGGTTAAATTATAAAAATTTTAATTTTAAAATTTGATTTAAAATATTTGTATATATATATATATATATATAATTTTAAATTAGATGTAGATCAAAATAATTCAGGCTTTTTAAACATGATTAAATTTTAAATAGAATCAAACCCAACTCCATTTATTTAAGTTCGGTTGAATTCGAGATTAAACTTTTCAAATTATTTTCTGGTCCACCAAGATTCAGGAAACAACCCAATCTGAAGCATTGCTAATTTACTATTGCTATACCCAGTACACAGCTGAACCCATTTAAGCCTGTACTCTACAAGCTCGAGAAGGAGACCAAACTTCTGCTTAAAACTGAGCCCATACTTTGTAAATAAAGCCTATCTAAAGGCTCTTGCTCCACCATAAAACGTTCGAATGAAATTAACAAGGCCTAAATTATTAGACCTACTTTGGGCTAGGCTTGCATCTAATTACTCAAACCCACTGTACTTCCCTGGGCTTCTTTTGCTTATTCTTCGGAGTAATTGTCCTTCCATAGATAGAAAGAGAGAAAAAAAACCCTGCAGGGGTTGGTATTATATATGTATATATGTTGTTCACATGTTCAGAATATCATATATATTTATTTGAAGGTTTACGTTATATGCAGTAATGGGTTTATTGTGGCAAGATGGATATAAAAAAGGTAGCAATTAGCCTGTGAGGGTGACTAATATCCACGTATTTTAGTGATTAATAAGCACGGAAGTTGAGCTAATAAAATACACAACTTCAAGTCTCGAAATCAATCAGATGTGTTGGGACACAAGGATTATTCAAGCCCTCCGTTTTTGGTTTGTTTGCCATCTGCTTTTTGTAGTAGAAACCATTGATTTCTTTTTTAATCTTTCCACTTGCTCCTTAACACAAAAGGCGTTGGGAAGTTGAGACGAGATTTGATCTCGCAGACAGTATAATAATAACAAATTTTTTTGATTTTTTGAAAATTAAGATCACATATATTTTATAACATAATTAATATATAAAATATAATAAAGTGTTAATTATAATTCATACCTTGTAATGAAACTTAATCCTTTTTGTTATTTTTCTCAAAGTATTTTTAAAATTGTTCATTTCAACCACTATAGTCTAATACATGTCTTGTCTTTAATGGTATCTACATAATGTGTTAAAAGAATTCTACAACTGATGTAGAGAGAGTTAGGAAAGAAATAATAGGAGCCTAAGCCTATTTATAATAAATTTTAGATATTTTAACAATTTAATTGAAATAAAATTATAATTTTAGTTCAGTTTTAATTAGAAACACAATTGATTCTAATTAAACAATAATTATGTCTAAATAAGATTCAATATCTAATATTTAATCATAAGTTTATCAAACTTTACAATTAAATTTAACTTGATTAAAACAAAAATTTCTTTTTTCAACTCGTTCTTTATGTATGACTATTTAAGCTCCTAAATATATTGACAATAGATATAAATTATAACTATAAATCATATTCAAGATTAGATAAATTAAACTACTTTAATTTATCTTTAAATATCTAATTAAATAATTTATATCCATAGATTAAGATTGACATCTAGCAACATATTATGTTCACTGTAAATATTTTGGCTTGATTATAAATTAATGTTACATTGGAACTTTTCCAATCTTAAAATAATATTGTTCTAATTACATTTATACTTGGACTAGAATAGGTAAATAAATTTGATATCTATCTCTATAAATCTGATTTCTATAATTAAGTTATTACCTTTTCATATCCAATAAGAGTTGTTTATGAATATAATATACTCAACAATTGAAAAAATATAAATTTTGTTCTTTATGAGCATTATGTCTCTATATAATCCTATTAAAGAAGATAATTATACTCCCACTAACCTTCTTACAATTATGATAAATCCATAATCATTTCCAAAAAAAAACTCTTTTAATTTATCATGAAATTGAATCTTTCAACATCTTGTAGCCTTTCAAATATATATATATATCAAATGTATCGGCAAAGGCATTTGTTATAAATTTGCATAAGGTTTGGGCTTGTCAAATTTGATCTTACTCCACTAGTTATCTTGAGAACCATTGTGTTCACTGAAACAAACAATTTGTTCAAAGGAGTTTGTAAGGTTATATCCAACCTTTGGATAACTCATAAACTTTTATTATCTAATTTGTTTTTGGACTTAATGAATAATATATGCTTCAAATAAACATCACATCTTAAAATCATTAACTTTCAACTCTATTATATAATAATAATTAATCTAAAATCTTACTAATTGATTTAATTGGAACTTTTAAAGATAAATCATTGTACTGGGCATAATTTTCAAAGAAATAAATATTACGTCATAAAATAGCTCATATTTTATATTCCTCCTTACACAAATCCATACTATTATGAGATTTACTTATTGAGGTATTCACTATAAAATCTTGCTCCCTACAGATAAGTAGAAATTTAAATCTCACCATATTGATCTTATCAAAGTGCTTTAGTATTCTGAATGATTATTTATACTTAGATTAAGCACTTTTATCTTTTGAAAATTTAAATTATGAATCCATTAATGCATATGACTAAATCCCTTAAAGTCATTAGTACATATAATGAAATACAATAATAATCCTTTTATGAATTGTTATTACATTTAATATATCATATGTGTAAATTTAATAATTCGAGACCATTATCAACCTTTCACTAAAGACTAATTTGGTTATTTTCAACTCAACATGTTTTATAAGTTTCATATGATTGATAATCAAACGGATACATATATCTTTATATTTAACTTTATAATTCTCATTATGTTTATTAAATCAACCTAGCATGAAAGGATAGTCTCTATTATCTAACTTTGTATTCTTGTCACTTATGTTAAGCATAAGTCACCCTTGATATGATATATACAAACTATTTGTATAAAATTGGATCAAATTCTTTTACTTAACAACCAATTTCTAGTTATGCCTTAAGCATTTTAGTAATGTTGAATTGAAATTCAGCATTGAATACTCATTAGCATTAATTAGAAACATATATGATCTATATCATATCTTGTATAGACAAGAAAAGTCCTAGAATCATTTTTTCCTTCTAATGATAACTATTATCTCATTTAAGCTAATGCCTTCAATTGTAGTCCATCAATTTCATCAAGGTATTATATCTTTCAGATCTACTTTATTCAACCTCTTGCACTTTGCTATCATGGTGTTAACATATATTTTACATAATGCCAATGAATTTTTAAGATGTTAGTCAACTCAAAATGACATTATATTTTGTCATCTATATAATATTGACATATCTTTAAAACTTTATCACCAAATCCTCAACATAGATTAATAACAAAATTATACAAAGGACATACAAATTTTTAATCTGAATTTAAGAACTCTTCTCAAACCAAAATTTTGTTTAAGAAATTTGGTTTACTAACTTAGTATCAACTATAATAAACAAAGGTAATTTTTATTTTTAACATAATATAAGTATAAGAAAAACAAGTAATCGATTATATGTCATGACATCCAAATAAGATCAAAACTTTAATAATTTATTTGATAACTCCCACTTTTTTATTCAAAATAATATCCTTCACTGCTATTCAGAAATATTACTTTAGCCTTTCCACTAAGCTAGAATCCTATTTAGATTTAGTTGATTTTGAGTTTGCTCAACTAACCAACTATGCTTAAATTAGGTAGATAGCAACTTTATGAATCACATCGCTTATGACTCCTAGATCCATTAGGTAACAATTCTTGCCAAAGTATAGCTTATATGTTATTTCTATCATTATCTCTAAATTTATATAATCATGAGTTATTCTTCCAATTCTCACAAATTTAGTTAAAGAAGATCCATTATTATAAGTCTAAACATATTCGTGACATTTTTGTTATTTAATTGAAATAAAATTCTAATTTTAGTTAAATTTTAATTACTTAATTTGACAAAATAAGATCGAATATCTTATAGTGGTCATTATTTATTAAATATCTTATATTTAATCATAAAATTTCTCGAACTTTACAATAAAGTCTAATTTGATTAAAACACCTTTTTCTTTATTCAATACGTTCTTTGTGTGTAACCTCTTAGGTTCCTAAATATACTGACAATGAAAATAAATTATAACCATAAAATATATTTAGGATTAGATAATATAAACTTGTTTAATTTATCTTAAATTATCTAATTAAATAATAAATATCCATAAATCAAGATTGACCTCTAGCAACATTTCATGACCACCTAAATATTTAAGAATGTCAAAGTGGTTTTA
>JAOTIZ010000203.1:39246249-39284178 GCA_027123425.1 Erythroxylum panamense
GATTGGGGTGAGCCATCGATGATGGTCGCTCATTGAGTTCGTAAAATTCACCCAAAATTTGCAATTATTTTTAAGGATCAGAAGAATACCCCGTTCGGCCAACGGGAGTTTGCTTGCAGCTTTCAGTGAAGGATAGGGGTTGGGATCAGTTTGCGTCTGCATTTGTGTTTTTCTCATTTTGCATTGAAGTGTATTTTCCACGACTTTTGTATAAGTTTGTTATCCAAAATGACTCAAGTGTTTTGTATTTGTGAAAGGGCCCAGTTGGCTATTGAATTTTATTGATCGTATTAAGGACAAAAAATGTTTATGAATGAAATGGGCCCAATTTGATTACTGACTTCCACCTATTGTGTTTGTGATTTAAAAAAAATCTATACTGATTTTGGAATGTGTTAAGTACTTTAGTACGCCACCCTAGCGGGGCACAGATTCGAATATCACTATCGATGTCAGGTTTGGGTCTTGCGGGAGTAGGGTGCTACAATCTTAGTATTGTTTCACTTCTTTGATATTGGTGTTTAAACTTAAAGGCACTTGTGGACTTGAATCTATTGCACCCTTAATTATCCATTCTTTGGGCAGGTTGATGTGTTCCACTTTGTGGATTTGTAACTACATTGTTGGACTTTGATGGGATTGTTTGTAAAAATAGAGTTTCATCTTTTTAGCTATAGATTAGTGTTTTAGAGGCAAATGCAATGTTCATGGATTTATAATAAATTTATAAATTAAAGCTACAAGGATGGATCCTGTGTTCATTTTGTAATTATGAGTTTCGATTTGCAAAGCTAAGGCATTTAAGATGTTTTTGTCTCTAAAGAGAAATTGTTAAATTTGGATAGCAATCAAATGATATGGGACTGATGTAAAGATTAAACTATATTGAACTTAACAAGGAATCCTAAAACTTTTAGAACCTAGCTTCTCTTGAAACAAAGAGAATGGAAGTGTTTAATTCTTCTTTTATAAGGGACTTCTCTCCCTCTTGCACTAATCTAATATGGATGTATTTGAAACATTTTTTTAATAGTTATTCATTAAGCTCTGGGTTAAAAGATTAATAGTTTTAAAGGGCTTTAACAAAGAGATATCGGGTTCTTTGATTTTAATGGTATAATCCATTTTTCAATATGGTTTTGGATTTTTTCTTAATTTGTCGAGGTTTATAAAGCCTATTCAAGTTAGGATAAAAAATTTAAAACATAATTCAAAACCAAGAAAGTTATATACACATGGCCAATTATTTATATTAATTTAAATAAAATTTATATTTAAAATGGTACAATTGATATCATTACAAAGGAATAAACAGATGGCATAATCTATAGTACTGTGTTTTATAATAGAGTGTAGTCTCATTTGCTCTTTTTGGTGTAAAAATGTGCTTTGAACTTGTCAAAAGAGGGTTTTCCTACGTTTTGCCTCTCCTAATCATTCTTTTCAAGGTAAAAGTAGTTTTGCCTAGTTTTCCATCCTTTTTTGTATGACACCAACTTATATATTAACTATGTTGAAAGGTGGAAGAGTGAATTAGAGAGGAGTCAAATTTTGGCTTGCTTGAAATGCTTGGTATAAGAGGTATTTATATGTAGCTTAGGATTACTTTAGAACTATAACTTAAATGGTTAACAACTTTCTTCCTTACTAACTTATTAAATGCCCCCTAGAAAAATCTAGTGCTTTTGGCATTATTTATTCACAAGACTATTCTATAAATAAATCCTAGCCATTCATTGTAATTCTAGAATAAAAAAAGGTATTTTTCAAGAGAACTCTAGAAACTCTAAAGTTTAAATTATATTTTTAACACTCTCCCTTAATTTGAACTTTTCATCTTCATCCTAAGTCTTGATATTAGTCTTTGAAAGTATTCAAACTTGAGTGTCTTTGTGAACATATCCATAACTTGGTCTTGTGACTTCATGCACTTGAGCTCTACTTCCTTTCTTGCAATGCACTCCCTAAAGAAATGATAACCGGATTCTTAGCAAGTGATTGGGCAAAACTTATTGTCTACGTAAATCTTCATTGCTTCTTCTTGAATTAAATGAAGTTCCTTAATAGTTGCCTAAGCCAAATCACATGATAAGTACAAGAGGTTATTCCCACATACTTAGATTCACATGTAGAGAGTGTAACAAGTGGTCACTTCTTTGAACTCCATGAAGTTATACAATTGCCCATGTAAAATGTAAATCAGGTAGTACTCTTTCTTTCAAATATCGAAGTATTCCTTTTATTGTTTTATATGAGTTGTTGTAGGATCTTCTATGAAATAGTTCACTACTCCAATAACACAAAGAATATTAGGCCTTGTGCATGTCATGTACCTCAAACTTCCCACAAGGTTTTTAAATAAAATGGGATCTTCATTTTTTCCTTCTTCAAACTTTGATATTTTCATTCCATACTCCATGGATGTGTTCATGGGGTTGCGATGAAGCATATTTAAAATTTTCAATACTTCTTTTGCTTATTCTTCTTGAAAGATAAAAATTCCTTCATCTATTTGCTTCACTTCTAGGCCTAAATAGTATGACGTGAGCCCTATGTCAGTCATCTATAACTCATAAGACATCTTATTCTTGAACTTTTCAAACAATCTCTAATTGTTGCTAGTAAAGATAAGATCATTCACATAAAGGCAAATTAGTAATATGTCTCCATTATCATATGCTTTCACATAGGAGCATACTCATTAAGGCAAAAACAAATCCATATTCTTAAAAGGATTGGTCAATGTGACTACTCCACGCCCTTGGTGCTTGCTGCAATCCATTTAATGTCTACTTTAACTTTAAGACTTGATCTTCATACCCTTTGACCACATGTCTAAGTGGTTGTTCAATTGACACTTCTTTTTCAAGATAAGCATTTAGGAATCCTTACTTCACGTCCAATTGATAAATTCTCCATTTCATTTAAACCTCCATTGAGATAAGCAATCGAATAGTCTCCATGCGAGCAATTGGGGCAAGCATCTCTTCCTAGTCAACACTGTAGCTTTGCTTGTGGTCTTTTGCAACGAGCCTTGCTTTGTATCTTTCTACTTCTCATTTTGCATTTTTCTTCACCTTGTAAACCTATTTAAGGCCTACAACTTTATGACCCTTGGGAAGAATTGTTAGTTCTCAAGTATCATTCTTCACAATCGACTTAATTTCCTCATCCATAACTTGTTTCCATCTTTTATCTTTCATGGCTTCTTCAAAGCTTAATGGCTCACTATCAACAAAGAGGCAATACAAACCAAGAGTTACTTCTTCACTTTCAGCATAAAGAATTCTCATTCTTTGTAGTACGTCGTTTTAACTTTCACCTTGAGTATTGGGAGTGGGTGAAGGAGGCGGAGTTACATCTTATGTTGATGGCATGGCTTCTTTTTCTTCCTCGATAAAGTAGGGAATGAATTCAAAGTTGTTTTCTTCTTTTTTTACTAATTCCATGCTCCATCTTCATCAAATTTTACATCACAACTCACCGCTACCTTGCCATTGCTTAGGTTGTACAACTTATAGCACTTTAAGTTTGTGTCATAGCCAATAAAGACATGTTTGACACTTCTATCATCAAGCTTGCTTCTCTCTTGTTATTGGATGTGCTTGCAAGCAATGCACCCAAATACTGTCAAACAATTCATGCTAGGCTTGTGTCCACTCCATGCTTCTAGTGGCATACGATCCTTAATGCTTGATGTTGCTAATCGATTAGATATGTAAACTGCACAAGAGACAACTTCAATCTAAAACTCCTTAAGCATACTCTTACCTTTCAATATACTTCAAGCCATATTAAAAAGTGTTCTATTCTTCCTCTCCATCACACCATTTTTTTGTGGTGATCTAGGGACTGTTAAAGGATGTCAACTTCCATGATCTTCACAAAATTCATTGAACTCTCTTGAGGTGAACTCGCCTCCTCTATCAAACCTTAAAGCTTTGATTTTGTAGGCACTTTTCTTTTCTACAAAAGCCTTGAAGTTCTTGAATGTAGCAAATGTTTCATACTTTTGCTCTAAGATGTAAACCTATGTCTTTCTACCATTATCATCAATAAAAAGGATGAAATATTTGTTGTCGCTAAACGATGATGGCTTAATTGGCCCATAAATGTTGGGCACCGTTGTCGGAACCCAACTCTTGCGAAATCATGAAGCCTGAGCTTATTATCTTATAGGTTTGTTTCCATGAACCCTTATTAGGCAGCATCCCACAAGGGTGGTGTGCTCATGACAACCATACATCAAACAACTTATTACTTTAATGTTGGATCCTATTTTTGAATACGAAGTCCAACTCTTACGGAAATATCATAAGACTCTCATATCTTTACTTCATCATACTCTTTAATACATTAAATACAACTAATTTTCATTGTTCACATTTCAATACCCTCAAAACAAAGGGTTTTACAAAGCTATAATGGCCTTTCAAGCAACATTACAACATAATCCGAAATCTCAAAATACAAAAGTTACATGAACTACAAATTCTTGAAATGTGACTAAAGCCTTATGTTTTCCAAAACTAACTCAAAATACAACATAAGCAAATTTGGAATGATGCCTTGACTCTTTTTCACTCCATCTCTTGCTCGTCACCTAGAGGTAGGGACAGGAAGGGGGTGAGCTTGAAAGCTCGTGGGTAACAGTTTATAGTTAAAAAAATAAGCAAAAAATTTTTGAAACCATTTTCCTTGTCATATAAAACTTTCATTGAGTCTATAAAATACATGTTTTTCAAAATTCTTGTCTTGTCAAGTAATCAAAATCACAAGCAACACAATGTATGAATTTTTCAACTTATTCGCAAATCATAAACACATAAGCACATAAGAAGGGTTTGGGTAAGTCCAAAATATGACACACTACACATTCTCATATAATGGTCCTGTGTAGTCATAAACTTGAGGGAGTCCTTGAAGGAGCTTTGTGCCATTAGCGGGCAGGCAGGAAAGGCTTATACTTAGGTCAACGTGACGTGACGGTTCTTATTGGACTACCACAATCCTACATAACACATAGATTTCAAAATCTTGTAAGCTTGATGCCCAAAATGGCACATTCTCATAAAAACTTGCTTTTTACATGCTTGACGTATATCTTGAAAACATGATTTCATAAACATGCATCTTTTCCAAAAGATATCACTCAAACCAAGTAACAAACATATAGAAGATTTCACAATCATTCATGAACAATTAATGTAGCACTTATGATGCAAATGAAAATCAGAAAACTTCTTTGATTTAAAGAAAACAGTAGTGGCTTATTTACTCTATTATAAACATGTACCCATCTTGATTTCCTTGCTTATAGACTTTCTCAGAATGTCTCTTCTCTTTGCAAACAACCTGAGATCTCTAAGGCTCTTTCCTGGTGTATCTTTAATGTATGCTCCGTAAGCTGATCTAACTGAAATAGGTCTCTTCGACCCCTTTGATTCTTCACTAAATGAAGAGATTCTTGGCTCAAATGGGAGCTCTTATCTTCTTTTATCTTTTTCTCTTCTTGAACAACCTCACAATCTCTCTTATAGGATAAGGAAATTGAAACCCTAGCTTGTTTTCTCTTCTTTCTCTTATTCTCTACTTTTCTTTGTATTTCTCTCTCTTTTTCATGACATTCTCTCTTTCTCTTTCATCCTCATTTTGTTAGTCTCTTCTGCTTATCCCTCCATTCACGTTTTTATTCTTCATTTATAAGCAAGACAACACTTCTTCCAATTATGCCCTTAATGATTGAGAATTGTCCCATTTGGCCTTCCATTTATGCCTTATGTCTTTTATACTTAAGTGTCTTGTCAAAAGCACCCTTGAATATTCTGACATAACTCTTTCTTCTAGAAAAGTGTCCTCCCCTGTCTTAAGTTCCCAAGGATACCAAAATCAATCCATCTGGTTCAGTGATTCAAAAAATACACTTCAACATTTTTGGATTGCTCTTGTCCAAATCAGTATACTTATGCACAAATTCTATCCGAAATCTAAACATCTCAGAAACTGAATGACATTTCAACTTCTTTATACCATTTGTATCTCCATTTCTCTAGTTTATCTTGAAACAAGAATCATCTTATTCAGAGCTCTACCGATCCAGAAATCATTAAAATACTGAAGCATGTTCAGTAAAATATCCAATTCCTACTCTTCCAATCGATGCCCTTACTTGATTTAATACATATTTTCACGTCAATACCAAAATCTATAACCTTTCATGGAGATGTAAAAAGAAAAATTTTAGGAATCTAAGGGTTCAAGAATCATTTCATTTGGAGGTCGGACAGCAAAATTATGGCCGAAAGAATAAAACAAGATTTGGTCCTCAATCATATCAAACTTGTCTTGGGACAAATGGCATAACTTTCACTAGAGATGTTATATTAAGATTATCTTCGGATGATTTCAAAGAGAAATTTGAGATCTACAACTTTGAAGAAGACCTTGAGGTCAGATTTTATCATCTGAAAGGTCAAAATGGACTAGATAATATGATTAGACGAAACCAAAGGAAAAAGCAGAAGAATGAAAAACGATAGAAGAAGTGGAAAACTGCTATAACTTTCCCTACAAATATCGGATTAAGATGTTCTTCATATGGTTTTAAAGAAGACTTCAAGATCGTCAACTTTTACGAAGACCTTGAAGACAGATTCCCCTTTTTATAAATATTTTACAAGGATGATTTTATCTAATATCGAATGGACCCTTCATCAAATTTAGAACTTTGAAATTCTTATTATTTAGGGCAGTACCAATTTAAACCCTTTCTTACTTTTTATGTTTTATTAATATTTTATGTATCTATGCTTATATTATGTACATTGAAGACAATTTACAATTTTAAGTAGGGGGAAGGGATTTACTAAGCTTATTATAATCTTTGTTATTAAATTTTATTAACCAATATCCCAAATTAGTTAAAATATGTCCTAAATACTTTAGATCATTATTGATTACTGAAGGATAAAAGTTATAATAAACTTGATTTTATAAGTCATATTTTTAGTAGTCATTGAAATAGTCAAGTTGAATGAAAATTGCATATTATTTACACACATAAGATCTTTTGTGAGCTTTTGAGCCCAATAGCAAATAGGTCACATGTTTAAGCTCTTTTATTCTTTCATGCTTGTTAACATACATAGTTAGATAATTCTAAAACTTGCTTTTATTGTTCATATTGAGACCACATTTGTTAAATTAGAATCACTGAAATGATAAGGCATTTAGATTGAACTTTTTTTAGCCTGTTTTCTTTATAATTACCCCACTATATTTTATTCCTTAAAAGCAACCAATTTTGAGACTTAGTCTTTTCATTGATTATAATCGCATTATTAGCCTTTACCTAATTTTTATTAGGAGCATTTTTATTATTTTGAACCTTAAATGCTATTTACATTTACTTCATTGCTTGAAACTTAAATTTTGAAAAGGTTTAATGTTTCTTTAATTTTTAGTAGATGATGAATGCTTGAAAAAACAATATATGTCGAGAGCATGATTTAAAAAAAAGGTGTTAAAATTATGGTACCAATGGACTTATGGTAAGAAGGACTTATATTGTGAAAGACTAAGTTTCTTGTATTTTTTGTGTGAATTTCTTTCAATTTTAACCCCCCCTTTTTATTATTTGTATCATACCTTACCTAACCCCCTTAAAACCTTATATTAAAACCTTTTTGATTTTGCTTGTTTTTACTTATAAGTGATGAAGGTATGATTTTATTGCAAACTTATGGTTAAGAATTCTTCTATACATTGATTCGAGAGTTCTTACACTTTTTTCCCTAAACACTTGAGTACATGGAGTGAAACTTTAGTGAGGGTGTAAAAGTTTGTGCTTTTGATTTCAAGAAAATTATCCGTGTGATTATTATTGATATCGTTTTATGAAGGTTAGTTCTAGGATAACTTGAATCCCATTGTTTGTTAATTTGATCAATATGATATGATGATTTACAGTGTGAATGGACAAGTTGAAGTTAATAAAGGATGGATGTTTATAGGATTGATAATTTAGATTATGATTTGTTTAAAGATAAGCAAAAACTGGAGTGTGAGTATGTTTGATAATAATAATTTGATTATATTTATATACTCATATTCAACGTGTTTTGCTTGTTATTTAATAGTTTTATAGTATTTTTAGTACTTAATTCATTTCAAGTATATTTGTAGGTGATAATTTCTTGAACCAAAAGGAGAAGAATTTAGATAAAATCGTGGCATGAAACAAAGATTTAAAACAAGTGAGGACCTGCATGACTGTGTACAGTGGCTATGTAAGTCTCTATAAATATATGGAGATTTGAAGAATAATATTTCTAGTTGTGTGAAGATACATGCCCATGTATGTGGATACATACAACTGTATGTATTGCCTATGTAAGTCTCTATATCTGTAAATTTAGGTGCTTTTAGAGTTACACGGTCTCTTACACAACCGTGTAAGTGACTGTGTATATTCTAGAACTAGTTTTTACTACAAAATGACGTAAACAGAAGCACATAAAGTGAGGCGAGTTTTATAGCATCGTTGAGTTATAAGAACTATAGAGAAGCACACAAAGTGAGGCGAGTTTTATAGCATCTTTGAGTAATAAGAAATATAGAGAAGCGACATTTATGAGCAAAGGATGAGGTAAAAATGAAGATTATGTCACAAGATCTGATAGAGAGTAACATTCAATCCAAATTATAAGAAGATTCATTAAAAGAAAAAGTGAGATTTATAATATGATTTCTTTACTCTCTAGTTGTTCTTCTAAATATTTGTCTTTGGTTTTATTTTCTATGGATAGGAACTAATTTGTAAGTGCTTAGGTATGATAATGAATCTTAAGTTGTGATGACAATATGATTTGATCTTTTATTTAATGTAGTTTTATTGATAAATTTATTGAGATTCAATTATGTGCTATATTTTTGTTCTAATATATCTGAAATATTAGTTCATGATTTGATTTTATATGATTGAGATTGAGAAATCGTTTTGTGTGAATAGATCTAAGATAATTGGAAGGAATTGTATATAAACCTAAAGATATAAAGAGTTAAGGATATTTATTGTTCTTTTATTTGATATTTTGATGTAATTATGTAATGAAATTGTAATATTTTTAATACTTTGTATTGTTCTCAATTTTATATTTATATAATGATTAAATGATCTTTTTATATTAATTGTAGTTATTATTTATATAATGATTAAATGATCTTTTTATATTAATTGTAGTTATTATTTATATATGAAAATTAATGTTAACAAAAATAAATAAATTATTTTTATTTTAGTGTAGCTTTATCTTGTCTAAGTAATAAAGATTGAAGCTTTGAAGCGTGTAACGGTAATACAAAAGGACTATAGATGTAAGAGACGGCAGTACGAGGAAGATGTGAGTTAGAAAAGGAGGAAACAATCAACCTGTGGAAATGGTGACTCTCTCTCTCTCTCTCTTTATCTCTTAGTTTCTTCAGTAGTTCAGTTGTGAAAGATATACAAGGTGAACAGGGTAAGAGCTCTGAGTGAATATGAGAAGGAGGGGATCAAACTGTTCTCTTCTTTCTCTGTATTTCTTCCAACAGTTTCGGTTGGTCTATGTTTCTCTTTCTTATTAGATTTTGGTGTAACTTACGTTGTTTGGTGCAATGCAACTGATCTCAACAGCAAATGAAACAACTTTAGCTTAAAATGTATGAACTCCAGCTTAAGTTGTTTTTATCTTTTTCTTCTGTTCTTTTACTTTTCCTTTCTGTCTTTGCCGCCTCAGTTTAAACATTTATTCAGTGGACCAAACGAAAATGGGAAAACAGAAGCCCTGATTGTTCATGATGCCCAATGGCCCAATTCTTGACTGACAACAGGCATTGGTGTCTGGAGATGCTCTTCTTTTCTGTGCTGGACCAACATACGTCTCTATGTAATGCAGAATTTGGACTTTTAGAGAAGCCGAATGGTGTAAAAATGGTCTGAACTAGCCTATTCTATTCTCCTAGTAGACAAAGGGAAAGGGCAACAACGCAACTACTGGAATCAAATGACATGAAAGAACCGTTGACTCTATCTTTTCAGGTCCAAAAGCAAGTCTCTCTCTCTCTCTTCTATTCTTATTATTCTTTCTCCTTGTGTCAAGTATAATAATCTCGTGAAAAACAGAAGATCTGTTCTGCTTCAGAAGACGAGAAAGAAAATATGCCACCAGTATGTGTACGTGATCAGAGGGATCTGAGGATACGATACCCTCCCTTCAGAGATTTTCTCTGCACCTAATCATACCACAACAGTGTTGATATAACAGACGCGCATTTCAGCTGTCAAGCAACACCCGATTCACGCCTTGTTTTAGTTTCAAAGTTTTTGCACATAAGTGTACAATCATTTCCAGTATTTTTATTCGTAGCACCGACAACTTTCTTTCTGCAGAGGAAAAAGAAGACCTCAATTATGGAGGCCTGAGTCAATTATCTTCTGCATCTGTGCATTGGCGCTGTCATTTTGCTCTTAAATCTATGCACATTGTTTTGTTCCTGCTCTTAAATCTATGCTGATTATTTTGTTCCTGCTCTTAACTCTATGCTGATTATTTTGTTCCTACTCTATTTGAAATAGATACTGATAGATAAGAACAGATCAGATAATTTGCTGTGCAAAACCCTGAAACTTCAACACAAGCTTGGCACTTCTTAGAAAGGAATAGGAACACCCACTTGGAATTTGAATATTATGAAATTGACGGTCCCAATCATCGGGAGCGTATCCAACATAACTCTTTTATGAAAAAAGAAAAAAGAAAGCTGTACAAAATTGGTATCATAAAATATCAGAAGGGTACAAAGAGCTCAGTGTCATTTCGGCATTACAATAATGTCCTGACTTGCGTCGTTCTAAATTGCATATATGCCTTTATTGAACTCGTGCCAATTCTGGCCAGGTTGTTTGTCTCTTCCATTTCCTTCCATGTACTAAAACTGTTAAATCTCAAAAGCCGACCTGTTTTGGTAACCCGCCGCGCATCTTTGTTTGTGTCAATCTTCGCATGCATGGAGTTCTAAATCAGTAGAACCTTCTTTTAAACCCCTTTTTTTTTTTCATTTCCCTGAATCATCTGTGGTGGAAACGATATGGTTTCTTTTATCGGACTGCTACCAAATTACCAATCCATCAGTGCAGCTCATTACTGGGACTAAATTATTCCCCAGGGGGTAATCATCTGTTGCATGGAATGCCTCCAGCAACCAGAAATACACCGTAATCGTGCAAGGGTCGACCCAATGACGCCACAAAAATCATGTTCCACTCCACTAAGATTTCCAATTTCAAAATGATAGTATGCAATACCAACATGCATCCCTATGAAACTCTGTCGTGCTCTTGAGCAAGCCTTTCTTCTTCACCACGTTGCATGAGTTCCTCGTACACTTTCATTGAGACAGTCGTGAACTTTTCCATGGCCTCAAAGATGCGTTGTAGACTGTCCTTCAGATTACTAGTACTAGTATCGCTTTGATATACAACATTTCCAGTTAATGAGAGACTATTACCATCTCCAACAACCAGAACAATTTTCTTATCTAATGCCTGAATCTCCTTCTGTATTTTTTGATCCTCCCTATCCAAATTCTTGACTTTTCCCTCCAAACCCTTGCTCATTATCATCCTTTGCATTTCTAGCTTATCTTGTTCCCAAAGCTGAAACACGGACAACGCAAAAACCCGCATAGCATCAATTACTTCCTTTTCAGATATTTGTTCCAGAGTTTGTGCCCATTGATTACAGATAACAAACACTGGAGGAGCACCTAACCTTCCAGGTGAAAAGGGAACTATACCATCTGCTGTTACTTCTGGTTCGTATAGAAGACATTTTAAAAGCCAATTATTCAAGACTCTTATGTAACCCTTCTGGGCACGTACCCAAGAAGTAAAGCTTGAGGTCCAATGGAGAAGCTCATGCTCGAGCTGCAATGTGGCTTGAAGATGATCATCACTCATGATCATCTTCTTTCCTGACCCAATGGGACCAAAACTTCTTGCTTCCATGATTAACTGGCGTTGATTATGATGACACTCAAGCATGCTTTTCCACATTCTACTTAACCTAACAAGGTGGAAAAACTACATCAACCGCCATTGTAGTTGAGGATAAATCAACAAGTCATGAATCTATCCTGCCTAAGAAGGAAAAAGCCAGTGGCATCTAAATGTCAAATGTAAAGGAACTAGTAACAAGAACTGGATATGCAGTCAAAGTCCAGCCACATAAGTATTAGAATTAACAAAAGCAAGCAACCTCACAGATAAAATAAAATTAAAACATCATGATGTCAGAAATGACAAGTAGCTAGAAAAGAAGTTATAGAGGTAAAATAAAATGGAATCCTCAGCAACAAACCAAAAACCAGATAAAAGTCAGGAAGAGATAAACGCTGGGATACCAGTGTAACAAGAAAACTTGGAAATAAGATGGAAAGGTTGCTTGAAAATCAGAACATTTCACAAACCCTTGTATCAGTTCATTTAGTTGTGGCCATAACTCTTCATCCCTAATTTTGTTAATTGTTATAGATATCTTGTCAACAACTTGGATAGCTATTCTTTTTTTTGTCGATAGATCCCTTATTATAGTTCGAGTTGCATCAACTTTGTGAGCCTCAGCACCCCTCTCATCTAAACGCTTCAACTTCCGCAATTTCCTTTCATGATGCAATCGCATTTTCTCCTCTGCCTGCAAAAGCAGAAAGGAATATTGGTAGGAGTCGCAATTAGACAGCAAATAAAAAATTTTGGTGATGAATTATAAGCCAAAGGCAGTATGATTCAGAACAGAAAATCACTTAAACGAGTGCTAAGCAAAATCATAAAGTTAGACCGATTACAATCAACAGACTTTAGATTAGATCGAAAAAAAGAAATACAATTCTTCACAATAGAATGTTCCAAAAACTACCTAAATGAAGAAAGCTTATTGACCAAGAAAAAGGAAAAAGCAAATTTCAAAACAAATAATACTTAACACACCTTAACTTCATTGTACAGTTTCTTCTCCCAAAGATACAGCTTCTGCAAAATAGAAGAAAGATTTTTGGACCTTATTTTTATATCTTCATCAACGTCAAAGTAAGATGGACCAGGTTGGTTAGTTGGGGCTAATGCCTCGGAACTTTTGGATGTAGGAGACCCTGAGGATACTACAGATAAAGACGGAGTACCACCATGCAACATCTTCGAAACTGCTTGAACAAAATCATAAAGATATTTTCAAACCTTTGCAAAAGAAAAGGTCCAGTTTCCCTAAGTTGGGCATATAAACATAACATTAGTGGATTAAGCAAGCCAGAATAACTAAAGAGAAGAGTAAAGCTTCAATTTTTATGGGCTAAACCCACCGTGTTTGTGCTCATAATGGAGCTGCCCTGCTTCAAGCATCTTAGCTATCTCATTCCCTGACTCGGAAGCTCTCTCAAACTGAACCTTAATCTCAAAAGCCACTTGAGCTATATCAAGTGAGCTATGACCAGCTCGACCCTTGAACCCACCACCTCCAGTTCGCTCCTCCGACCTCTCATTATCAATAACTTTCTTCCCCACAACGTGCATTTCGTACGCGGTACCGTCATTCTCCATCGACACCCTGGGCCTGGTTTCATAGAGAGAGGCCTCAGCCTCAGCACTACTACTAGTAGCACCCTTGTGACCCTCATCATCAATCATAACCGATTTGGAGTAATTCCTATTACTGCCATCGACTTCCTTAACCACCTCATGTTGATAATCTTCATCTTCCAAATCAGGAATACCCTCCTCTTCTCTTAACTCCTTCGAGTCCCTACTCGGGGTATTGGATGGATAATACTTGTCATAACTCTCAAAAGGATTCAGGAAATCCCAACCACTCGGCGGGGACGGCGGAGGAGGCGGCGGCTTCGAAGAGGAAGCAACAGACCGTTGCGGAGATGAAGATCCGTTGTAACCAGTCATTGCTCCACCACCACGGCCAGCACCGTAGTTAGGATATCCGAAGTAAGGATAAAAGCTCGAATTACCCATAGCAACATATTGATTGCTAGGTTGAGTATTATTATTGTTATTATAAAAGTACGAAGGCGAAGTAGAAGATTCACTAAAGTAAACAGTCTCATACGCTGGCCTCTGCTCGTAAACAACAGAAGGCGGAGCCGCTTGTTTCTTCATATAATTCACATGCAGAGACCCCCCGCCGGCAAACCCAGCTTGATGATCCGAGCTCATGTAACTCATATACTCATCACCACCGCTGTTATGGTGCAACGGTGAGGAGTGACTGGAATGGTGAAGATGCCAGATTGGATCGTCGGAGTCGGAGTCGGAGTCATGGTGTTCGTCGCCTTCGGAATGGAAATGAAGATGAGAATCGGCGGAGTTGGAATGAGAGTGATGAGGCTTTTGAGGGGCCTGGTCGGAGAAAAAGACAATCGGATCACCTTTTCTCTGCGGAGGCAAATTGAGATGAGGAGAGAGCGGAGCTCCGCCAGAGCTCGAACAGTCTTGTTGAATGAAGCTGTGAAGAGAATTGCCGATTCTTTTCAAGGAATGAACATAAGCCAAGTGAGCTTCGGCGAGGGCAAATCTCTGCTGAATAGCTTCCTCAAGGAAGCCGCATCGTTCTCGGCAGAGAGCGACGGCGGGGAGATCGTCGAGCTTGGATTTGGCACACCCCATTTTAACTATTTAAGACTGACAAAGATGGCAACTTTTTAAGTTGGAAGGGAATGAAACTCTCAATAAAAATAGAGACTGCGGTGGGGATTGGTCATAATTTGGGATTCTCGTTGTAGATTTGGTAAAACGGGGAATGATTAGAAAAGGGAAGGAAAGGATTATTTATTTATTTATTCATTCAAATATATACAGAAAGAAGAGGTGGGTTAGGCATTGAGAAGATTGGAGAAAGATAATGGGGTTGTGATAATGATAGTAATTAGTGAGATAAGAGGAGGATTGGGGTAAGAGGAGTGTTTGTTTCTGGAGAAAATATCAGAAAGTGTGTGTAACTAAGAAGCGGACAGATCACAGATAGGGGAGGGGGAAGGGGAAGGGGAAAGGGAAGAGATCAGGAAGAATATTGACAGCGAGGAAGAGTTTGTCGTGTGCCTGTAGTTGAGTTGTGCTTGGAGCAGAAAGAGAGAGATTATTGAGTAACAACAGTTAAGCGTATATACGACGACGAAGAAGGAATGGGAGAAGCGTGAGACTGACCTGCGTTTCATTTTCTCCATTTCATTTCATGGTTGACCATAATCATAAGACTGACCTGCGACAGTTACAAATGCGTTCATAATGTATTTGTAATACTCTGTTCTCGTTAGCTCCAATACTATGTCGTAGACATGTCCTGAGATGAACTATATTATATAAATAACCAAACCCTAAACTAATGATGGAATTACTTCATTTCATGCATACTATGAGGCGGCTGTTACGTTTAGGCATTGATCATGGTCCCCGTGACTGAGGCGGCTGTTATGTTTAGGCATTGATCATGGTCCCCGTGACTGTCTCCATTGGTAGGAATTGGATCCTTATATTATACAAGGTCACAATCGAAAAGTAGACCTTGACGGTGACGGACCTATGTAACGGATGCACTTTACACGTAATACTTTGTACATTTGTATGCATACGCACAAGACGTGTTGAAGTGGATTAACAAACTAGTTGGACCTGCAAATCTACTTATGGCTATACTGTTTTTCCATTCAACTTCATATTCTAAGACTATAAAGCACATGCTTTTCTTTCTGGCTTTGGAATCAGTCAGGAATTGGAAACGGGAGAGGGTTGAGTACAAGTCTGATCCACTGACCTGTTAACCCGCTGTATCAATGACCTTTGGTTACTTAGTCAAGGACCAGTTGGACTTGGTTCTCACGAATTCACTGTATACTACAGCTACAGCCTACAGGCTCACCTCGATTCTACCATCTCTTAACTGTTGAGTATACTGTTTTGTTACTATGGGTGCTATTATATTGTTTTCAAAGTGGGTATCATGAACCTGTTGACAAAAGTTGCCTCAGCTTTATGACGATGAAGAATTTAAAGAGTCCAGATGCTCTAAGCTTTTCTCCTTTCAAATTTAAGAAGTGTATTGCTTTCGAGCAGCAATAGGTGGAATGAGTTAATTTACCTGTTCAAGGTCTTTTTGACATTCAAATGATTTTCCTCTACAACCTCTATTCGTGTCTTATGTGGATAAAGTAAACAACATCCAATCCAATCCAATTCATTATTTGTGTCATTCATAATTAGGTACAAAGAAAAGAATAAAAAAACAGATGACAGAGACTTGTAACACTGCTACATACGTGATTTCTAAGCTAAGGAATGACTTATTTTTACGGTAGTTTATCTAATTATTAATCTTGTGATTACTTTTCTGGTGATCTTAGCTATAACTCTATGAGAATATTTTCAAAAGTTGGAAATTTGTGAAAAAGGGTTGCTTGCTTATACAATTGGTGAAGAACAGAAGCGAGTATGCATGTTAGGTATGGTACAGAGTACATGAGAGTAATGAGCAATCAAGTTCTGGAACAAGCCTAGAAATGCATAAATGAATTGTTTTCATGGAAAGATATGCATGCATGTAGGGTCTTGATCTCCTCACGCCTTATGTTAAAAGGGATACATGAAAATATGGTTGCTTTAAATTATAATATTATTTTCAATTAATAAAATTATATTATCATCTGAAATCTCGTAAATTGGTTCAAACTTCTTTTATTAAGAAACTCTGCAATGGAATAAACTTGTCATGTCGGATGATTTTTGCATCAAACTTTCATCTTGTTCTTATCATACCTCTTCATGTGTTCTAAGTTGTAGTCACTCATTTATGTGGTTGTGAGAAATATAACTATGAAATAGTTGTCTTGGAGCTAATTCGGATGGGATAGGAACACTTTGGTTTCAATGGAGACAGTGCACGAGTACTGCATTTCTGTTGATGAGTAAACTGGGATCAAAGGCTCTTCTTTTGCTTTCTTTCTTTTTGGTTTTGGAAGAGGCAGGAGCAATAGCTTCGTGTGATTGGCCTATGATGAATCAAAAGGAAAGGAAATAATGAATGTAATCACCTGATGAGATTTGGAGAGTCTCCGGTTGTGTATAATCTTTATACAATCTTTGGCAATGGCATTGAGTTGTTTGGTCCCCACCTCTCTGGAAGACATTGGGTCAAAGCCATGATTGCTAAGAGACCAACCAAAGCATTCAATGCTCATTTCCATTGTCCTTTTCACCTTTTCCGTTATTGCATTAGGTCAGGGAAAACACAAACACAGCTTTATGCTCATTATTTGCTTTAAGTAAACCATGGATGCATGCAACTTTAATGGTTTGACTGTACCTGACGATCTTTGGACATTGGACTCCTCCTAAAGTTGAGAACGGGAAGAAAACTAAGAACTCGAGTGAGAAATGGAGTGATTAAAATGAAAATAAGGACTCGAGACTCATATTTGTTTTAAGTTTTCAGTTTCTGAAGGAAGCTATCAAATTATTTCTTATTCAGTACTTTAGAGCCAAACCCACCATTGCCCCATTTGCTCCTCCTCTCTCAGTCTCAGCTCAACCAACAGTATTCAAAAAATTCCAACTTGGCTACCACTATTGGTCCCATCACTGGTAGACACTTTAAGAGCATTCAAGATGCCTTTGTCAATCTTATTTTATTTTGAGCCTAACCTCATTTTAGAAAACAAGACAGAAACCAATACACTATGGGGAGTACGACCATTCCTGCTCAGAAACATTTTGCCCCCATCATGTGCTTTGTACTGTAGCATTCATGTAATTATATGACCTTTAGAATATATAAATATTATAATTCTGTTTCCAAGTTCCTTTCTGTTCCTTGTTAAGTTATAATCAATCAACTCTAATTTAACATTCACACTTTAAATAAAATAGAAAATAGACTTTAAATAAGTGGTCACTGGAGCCTCTTTTACACTTTAAAACTACCTGAAGAATCCACATGAGAATGGGTACGCAACATTTATGAAAGAACATGTTTTCCCTTTCATTCTCATGTAAATGGAGGTACTGGATTCCAATGAAAAACATGTTACGCAGCTTCTCCCTTTCTTCTTTTTTGTTTTTCTATCCCTTTCTTGGCGTATAGGTGTACTATAGTGGTAAGTAGTCTGAGTCAAATTTGTGCCAAGCATCACCTAATTGTATTGTATCAGAACCAAACTGAGGTGCCTTCTAATTCTAGTTTTGGTTTCAGACAAGATAATTAGCCATTAATTTGTGAGATATGGATAGAGTTGAGCAAGATTAGTGAAGAAAATTAGATTTGAAAGCTTTGGCCTCATTCATTATGGAGTGATAGTTAACCTCATCGAGGCTTGCTGCGAGGGCCCTATTACCAGTTAAAGCTAACGATATAATTGCAAGAGAGAGTTGTCAACTTCTTTCACCATTTTGATTTACCGACTTGTCTTCTTGCTTTCATGCTTTATGAGCCTTTTTTGGTTAAACCTCATGCTGTAAGGACCATATGCTTCCATCTCATTACATCAAATTAACCCCTTCAAATATCTTCTTAAGAACTGGGAAAAAAAGGAGTGCTTAATTTACAGATACAGATGTGTATACGTTGGTGGGGACGAAGAGACTAATCTAAACCCAATTGATATATCCTAAAGATTGAAGCTTGAAACCCATGAGCACACTGCGAATCGTCATTGGCTCAGTTCAGTACACAAGGACACACATAAATAAGAAATCTGTGTCCTTTTGGGTACAATTATGGGAAGCCAGGATTGACTGTAACACACTGCATGCATATGTATTAAGGGGTTGGCGGGGTCCTCTCTGCTAATCATGTGACAAAGCATATACATGTGTTTTGTATACTAGTCTTCTTTTTCAGTGAGAACTGATGAGACCCTTTCACTTTTTTCTGCGTGAGTATCAGTAACCCTCCTCTCTTTCTCTCATTTCAAGTGGGGATACATTAAACTGGCATCAAATCTTGTTAGAAAGAATGTTAGGTAGTCCCACTTTTCAAAGTTGATCAATTTTGTGGTTCCATTTTTAATATCTGCTATCTGTAAACCTTTATGGTAGTGTGGCCAGTGGCCACTGCATCTCTACATATATGTGTAATGTGGGGAATTAAAAAATGTATTATATATTGTGCAAAAGGAATTAAATATGGTCTTGGAAAGAAAAGAATGTACGGTTTAAATTGCAGTCAGAGTACTGATAAAGGAGACTCATGTCATGTGTATATATGGAAAAGCCAAGTTGGGCTACTTAAAAAGTAACTGGAGTAAGGTCGGTTCTTTCATTCTCATTCAACTAAAAAGGTAATATTGTCTGGCCACCTAAGTTTTGCTCAAGGGATTAGAAAGTTAATGAGTCAAATAATATGAATAAAATCAAATTCATTACAGGATAAAGAGTGAGAACTTCTAGGCATACTGTCATACCAATCTTTAAAGCCTAAAGCATTGGGGACTTTTGTGCAGAATATCCCTGATCGAGATCCAACTCCACTGAATCAGATGGTGAGAAATATCATTAAACTCCGAATTGTAATTCTCATTTTATTTTGAAGAAGCAATGGCAAAAGCTGATAAGTCGTGTCTCTATCTACATACAAACATTTTCATTTCTAAATGATTTTGTGATCATCAATCATGGTGGTTGTGGAGGAGGATGGCAGTAGGTTGGCTTTGATCTCCATAAAGTTGCATATAAGAGGAACCCCACTATAGACACAGGGAAAGGACGCGGCACTCAGTCACGGTCCACTAGCACAATAAATCCGTATAAATAATGTGTTTCGCTAGGACACCACCACCACTACCTTGGTGTTTTTCAAGATAGTTCTGTTCTTGCTAAGTTCGGTAATTGTTCATGTGATGATGATAGAATGCAAACAGTTTCCCTGGTAAGCTTGGACTCTTTGTCACTCCCTCCCGGCATGTGCGTTGCTCAAATCACTTGCATGGAGTCAAAGACATGTATAATCTCTTGCATGCCTATGGCTATATACAGATAGCCAACTATAGTCAGTTTACATGAAACTTTCTTTGGATTAAGCGTAATCCCTCTTTCCCATGCATTCATCAATACAATCGTCCAACTTTAGACGTACAAACACATTTGATTTATGTCATGTCATTTATTGCCAGACAATTGATCCCACCAGAACCTTTAGGCAAAAGAGTGAAAAGGGGTAGTTGAAGAAAAAGCGTATAAAGCAAAAGAGAGGAAAATGAGGTTGAAATTAATTTGGTGTTGGTCCAAAAGTGAAAGAAACAAAACATAAATGCACGTGGTATGTCCCATAAAACATTTTCTACCAGCATAAATATATGATGCTGCTTCTCTAAGCAAAAGTAAGTGGCACATCCTCTCTCACTCCTAAGCAAAATGGTCCAATCCCTCGCAGTAATGTGCACTGATAATGTGAAAACCATTTGAGATTGATGATGAGGTTAGAGCCCGTACCAATAAATGATCCCATCAATACTCTCTGTCAGTGTCATCAAAATGAGAACAACCAAACCAAAAAGATTTGACAGAGAAAAATAAGTAATGAGTGGGAAATCTGTTCAGAAGTGGCATTAGACAATATGTTTACAATGATAAAATGGTTAATGTCTTTATAGGTTTCCATATCTGTATTATTGTTGTTCGATTGTGGACTGCAACTTACAAGCAATCATTCTCGAGATATATGGCGTCAGGATCTGTCAAAGCTGATGAACCAAGACAATCTATAAGTGTAGGAGATGAATTTTATGCCATTCGTGATCTCTACAAACAGCAGGAGATAAGATTGGAGGATCCAGCCCCATAATTACGTGTCTTTTGCTTTAAGAGTTGCAAAAGATCTCCTTAAAATGGGGCACTAACAAATTTTCACCCATTTTGCAGGAAAGAAGGAAGCATTCCGCAAAATTTTAAAATTATGATGAGAAACCACTGTTTATCGGTTTTTTTCCCCTCTTAGAGCCATAAGATTTAGTGTTCAAGAAGTTCCAGTGCTGGCATTGTATCAGTTTATATATTTTATACTTAAAGTGCAAAAATTCAAAAGTCTCTTGAATAATTATAGTTTCAGGATCGTTTATTTATGTATGACTCAGATATCCACGGCAAATGATAAAATCCAGAAAAAAGCAATTCTGTGATATACGGAACATGAAGGCCCAGGTCATGAGCCAGCAACAGTGAAAAGTTTTCACGAGATGAATCAGCTATTTGAGAATATAAGTTAATTGCTTGTCAACCTATGTAATGTATGCTTATTTCGCTCTCAAATTTCTGGTTTCACTTAGCAGTTAAGTCAACTCTAGAAAAGCGAAGATGTGAATCAATAATTGCCTCAAGACGTTACCTGGGCAAGATAGAAAAGTTCTGGTTTTTTTTTTTTTTTGTTAATAAGAAGGAATAAAACAGATTACATGATGAGTCGAGGGAAACAAATTCCTGACATATCTTTAAGTAGGATAAAGTAACACCGAATGGATGTAGTATCTAAGTAAGTGGTTCCTAACTCAAAATGTTCCGTATAGTTCGCTAGCCAGTCAGTACATCTATTACTCTCTCGATAGATATGTCAATATACAACAGTCCAGTTCTGAGTAAACAGTTCGTTAATTCCCTGAACTGTGGGATTGAAAATCATTGACCGTCTCACCGAGGAATAAATGACTGATCACCGCAATAGAGTCCACTTCGAGTTCGATCCGGCGATAACCTAGGTTCTATGCGAATGTGAGCCCTGTAAATACACCCTAGAGTTCCGCAGACACCGGGGAATACCAGCCAAGATTCTGAACAAAGCTTCTAAGCCAATTGCCTGAACTGTCACGTAAGATGCCTCCTGTTGTGGCTGAGGATGAGGAAGGTTTGCATGCGCTATCTATGTTTAACTTGACCCACTCTGTGGGCAGTTTGCTCCATCCAACGAGTTGCTCGTGTCGAGACCGATGTCCTGTAACAGCTTTACTTTGCTAAACGGCTGACTTATGGATCTAATTTGCAAAAGACAAAAAAAGAGAAATGGGTGAATACGGCCAACTAAAATGTTCATCAAATAGGGTCATATTGCGCCAAGTCCACAGGAGCCAATAAGTAGCTCCAAAAATGATCGACCAATCATGTCTAAAAACGTGTCGGTAGTGTTGGAGGTTTGTACTGAGCCATTGTCCAGCCGGCAGAGTGAAAAATTCGTCATTAACTAATTGAGGAGGAAATGAGTTCCACACTTGGTAGGCTTTGACGTAGTCTCACACAGTATGCAACGTGAATTCTTCAAGTCCACAGTGATAACAAGATCTGCCCGTAGTGAGGTACTTACGAACATGATGTTGGTTAGTGAGTAACCGATCGTGTGCGAGGAGTTAGAGGAAGGCTCGAATGTGTTGAGGGCCTTTCCATTGCCAGATTACCTTCCAAATTCCATCAATCACGGTGTCCGCATTCTCCATAAGCATAGAGTAGGTAGAAGCTACAGTGAATTGACCGGTGTCAGAAATGTCCCAGATTAACTTATCCTGGCCTAGGTAGGGCTTCGGGAGGGAAGTTCCTACAATTAACTTGCAAACCGACAATGAGAGGCAAGCTTGAAGTGCATCCCAGTTCTAATTGCCATCAACGCCCGCAATATGTTTGACACAGAGGGTACCCAATAGAGCAGGAATGGTGGTGGTTGCTTGGGTAATAAGAAGTCCCACTACCTCAACCCAAATATCCATCCAGAATCTAGTCCTAGCTCCATCACCAATCATCCATTTCATGCCCTGGATCACCAGGTGCCAAGTAGTTTTTATGCTCTTCCAGATCATTGAGCCTCCATTTGTGCCAATAGAGGTGGGTAGGTTATTGACATCAAAATTATATTTCGCCGAGAAAACTTTTACCCAAAAGGCATTAGGTTTAGAAACCAGAGTCCATCCTAATTTAGCTAAGAATGCATCATTGGTTCCACAAACTTCCTAATGCCAAGACCCCCCATCTCTTTAGGTTTACAGACGTCTTCCCAGCTAACTAGGTGAATCCGCTTGTTGCCATTACACGAGTCCCACAAAAATTGTCGCATTAACTTCTTTATGGCATCACAAAGACTACAGGGCAATCGAACCGTCTGCATAGTATAGTTATGTAAGGTTGCTATGACCGATTGAGCTAACGTGATACGTCCTGCAAAGAACAGTAGTTTGGTTGACCAGCCTGATAAGCGTTGGTGAACCTTGTCAAGAATGTACTGGTAGGTTTGCTTGTTCACTCGGTCGTGCAGGAGTGGAACTTCAAGATACTGTCCAAAGTCTTTCATCTAGGTGAAACCTAGGGCACTGCTTAATAAGTGAGACGTTGAAGTAGAAATATTCTTTGAATAGTAACACCTAGATTTAGCTTGACTAACTCGTTATCCTGAAGCTGCACAGAAAGAATCTAAAGTATCCCGAATAATGGTCACTTGATCAGTAGAAGCTACTGAGATAGGATGAGGTCGTTTGCGAAGAATAGGTAAGAGAGTGGCGGTCCATTTTTGCTTAATTTAATCAGCTATTAGCGTCCTTATACCACTGCGTAAGTAATTGATTGCCCGAGAAATTCCATGCATAGGACAAAAAAAGTAAGGTGATATGGGGCCACCCTATTGAATACCTCTAGAAGGACTAAAGGTCTCGCTAAGTTCACCATGCCACTTAACTTGTAGTGAAACTGAAGAGATGCACTTCATAATGAGACTAATCAGGGATTCAGGAAGACCTATGTCAAATAAGATGTCTTGAATGAAGTCCCATGCCAGTCTATTATAAGCTTTCTCTAGATCCACCTTTATAGCCATTATGCCTTTTTGATCGGTTTTCCTTTTCATGGTGTGGATGATTTCTCGGACGATAATAATATTATCCGTAATCAGGTGCCCAGGGACGAAGTTGCATTGGATGGGAGCTATCAGGTTTTTGAGGTAGGGTTTAAGCCTATTAACAATAATTTTGGTAATTGCTTTATAGGCCACCGAACATAAAGTGATTGGCCTAAATTGTGTAATCGACGTGGGAGACTAAATTTTTAATATGAGAACCATGATGGTGCGGTTAAGGTCAGAATCTCAAACTTCTTGAGAAAAAATGTGTTGAAAGAATAGAGTCAAAGAAGGGCTCACAATCAGGCCGGAGTGTGGGGGCGCCTAGGGTGGGCGTTCCACCTTTTGAGTCCAAAAGAAGGGCTCACAATATCCCATTGTGATTGGTATAATAAAGCGGGTAAGTCATCAAATCCTGGTGCCTTATTAGGAACTATATTGAAAATAGCCATCTTGATTTCTTCGAGTTGGAGTGGGCTGTCCAATTCAGCTATAGCTCAAAGGGATAGGGGAGAACTGACCATAGATCAGACGGTCAGTAGAATGTTGGCTATCATCTGAATAAATTTTCACTAGATCTTAAATCATTTTTTTTTACATCCAATTTCATCAAGGGTTCTGCATTTCAAATCCTTATCTAGTTTCTGAAATGGGTTAGGTCAATCTAGAAAATTAGAGGTCAAAAGCAACAAATTTTAAATGCAATGAATTGATAGTGGGAAGGTAATGAAATCAACAGGCTATAGAACGCTACAAATGATATCAGCAAGTCAGCAAACGAGGCCAGGTCCAGTGAAATAATAGGTCACCAAATCTTAGGAATTGATCTCGCCACTCACTCTATAGCTCAGAGTGGAGACTCATCGTCCCGCTAGGAGGTTTTAGCTCTTGGGATCTTCCTGAAACATCATGTTAAAAGTTAGGCCAATAAGGTTATCAGAAGCCTCTATACTACTAATTAGTGGGTTGGGGAACGTCTGTTCCAAATAAACATACAAATAGTTCGCTTACGTTGTGTTTCAAGTTTTAGCCAATAACTAGAAGATATATGTTAATGAAACGGAGGGAGACCGACTGTTGTCTGCTCCCTTAACGCTTTGCGGCATGTGCAATTCTACCCATCCAATTTATTGTAACGGATGACTGAGATGACTCCGACAAAGGGTAGTGGCACAGGATAGAGGCAACAGAAAATCTGTTGCCAATGAAACCATAGTGGCGTAGAGTCATTTTCTGACATTCTCTCAACTCTTTTTGTTCAATCAGATCATGAAACAATTTACACCGCAGTTAATAGAATGACAGACTAGCAGGAATTACCATGTCCTCATAGTCTAGAAAAGCATATTTTGGAATCCAAGAGAAACAAAACTAAAGACAGAAGAAGGAAAAAAAATGGATAGGCTCGAGTAATGAAATTTCTCTACATTTTTAACGACATACAAATTACAAGAGTAAGGTACATGGGTTCTGTCTTGCGAACTGGGATTCAGTTTTCTTCTATAGGAAACCAAACAAAAAGTGGGGAAAGGATGACAGGAAGAGGAAAGGAATGGAAGAGAACGGAAGGGGATAGGATTCCAAATGAATGGTGTCATCTCCTCATTAATTGTCACATAAATACATAGCTCAACTGACCATTTGTAGACCCATCGTCAAAAGAAAATATCAGTTTGCTTTGATTGTGCTTTGAGATCTTTCAATTTCTTCAATATGTTTGTGAAGTAATCCTGCAAATACTTCTCCAGTGTGACAATATCTTTGGAGTCCACCCCAAGAAGATCATATGTTTCCTTCATAGGAACAGAGAAAACAATATCACTTGTAAGAACCTGCAAGTGGTACAAAAGACATCAGTACTTTTATACGAAATCAAGAATGAAAACTGATATCTATTTACGATAAATAATGGAAAATTATATCTAAACCAATGCGTAAAACTACACACACATATTTTATGCACATGATATATAAGACTAATGAAGAACAGGGACCAGTAGTCCTCAGACAGGAGAATAATGATGTGCATGCCATTGCAATTGAATACAAGAATATCCTACCTCTGAAAATGCCAGTCTATCCGCAACATCGTTTGTCCACTCAAAAAATCGAGTTAGTCTACGAGTCAACCTCAAAATGGAAACAGGAACAGTAGTAACATTTGCGTCCTGCCCAGCGAGCCTCTCACAGAGTGTTATGACCTACAATAACAATAAAGCGAGAATGCTCAGCATAGAGAATAGCATAGTGCACTTCACTCTAATAGCGCGAAAAAAAGAAAACGACAAACTTGGAAGCCTTAACAGCAGGCCAACCTTGTTTTCGTTCAAATTATTAGATAGGATGAAGAATAGATTAACAAATACAAAAATTTTGGGAGACTAATGGTATCCCAAATCAAGGAACAAATATACCAAATTAAATATTTACCTCTTGAGTTGTCCATGCTCGAGGACCTGCAAAAGTAAGAAGCTTGCCGCTGATGTTCTGATTCCTTAATGCTATCAATGTCAATCGAGCAATATCCTAATACCAGGCAAAGAGGCGCTTAGACAGCAATAAGCAAAAATATTCATCAGATACAGGAGCTAGCTTGGGCAGACTAGTCATGGAAGGAAGTATGAATGCAGGAGCTAGCTTAAGCAGACTACTCATAGGAGGAAGCATAATGCCAAACCTGGGTATCCATGTAAGCAATTCTGGTAGGGGCATCCGTTCCCCAAACAGATTTCTCTTCTAGTATAGGCACTGCATATTGCCCAATAAGGCCCTGCCAAAATCACAAGCATAACGTCAAAGACGTGTATGTATATATATATAGGTCGGGGCTGTGGGGTTTGGGGTGATTATTACTTGCATGAAACCACATAATCGAATGACAACGTGAGGGAGGCCAGAGTCCTGAAGAAACTTCTCAGTGCAATGCTTAATCTCCATCAGAGGAACCTCAGGATGCTTGTCACAATTGTGGATGGAATAAAAGACAAACTTCTGGATTCCCATTGCTTTTGCACATTGAATAAGAGCAACTTTTCCTTCCCAATCTACCTAAATCAAATGAAGTAACAAAAGATGATGATATATAAGCCAAATCGAGGCAAAAATAGAACAGATTTTTACCATGAAAAGAATAAGAAAAAAAAAAAGGAATTTAAGCAGTACCGTTTTAATGGGCTCTTCAGGGCGGCCGGTAGCACAGTCAATGACAGTGTGAATACCGACCAAAGTGGCCGGTATGGTCTCAGGTTTGGTAAGGTCGGCCTGGGACGACATTATTTATTTTATTTATAGAAACAATTAGCATAAAAACAGTGTAGAAGAAGAAAGGCGAGAAGAGGAGGTTAAATCAAGTACATTGACGACGGTGGCGCCCCAATCGCGAAGGAAATCGGCGGGGGCGGGACGAGGCCTGACAAGGCAACGCACATCGTAGCCTTCGTCAAGAGCTCTCCTAACAATCTGTCTCCCCAGTGTCCCTGTGGCTCCTACTACTAGGATGCTCGTCGGCCTCACTGGTGTTCCCGGAGCTAAGTTTACAGCACTCGCACTCGCACCGGCACTGCAAGTAACCACCGCCCTCCCCCCACCACACCGCTTCCCTCCTGCTACGACTAATATTAAATTCACAATACATATTAAATTGAAAACGGAGGAAAAAGAAGAAACAGATCAAGTTGTACCAGTAGATATGCGAATGATGGGAGAGGAAAGAGTATTCCGCCATGAGAGTTGAGTTATGGTGGGGTTAGTGATGTGAGAGAGATAATTGAGCTTGCCGGGTGTCGGCAGCTGAGTGGTTATCCTCCATGCCATTCTTTCTTTCTGCAACTTAATAATTTTGTCTGTCTTATTTAATTTATCGATTAATTGAAACAGAATCAGCGAAAGAAGAAGAAGAAGAAGAAGAAGAAGAAAGGACAAGTTCGTGTGAATAGAAAGAGAAGAGGCTCTGAGTAATGCCACGTCGCTCTCTTCCCCCCCTCATTGTGGATTACGCTTTCTGCCACCTCACCCAACCAACCACTGGAATGGATATTTTGCTCTATTTGCAAATTGCATTTGTCTATTTGACTGTGAAACTTACAACTCAAAACCTATCCATTGTCACTAACTCTTTCTACAATTAACCAAATAACAATAACAGTAAAGATCTCTTCTTTTTTTTCTTTTTTTGCTAACCCTCTGCTCTCCCTCGTGGGCTTTGCAACTATGCCACCATTTTATGCAGAATCTTGGAGGATTGGTGGAACTGCTTGCCATTGCCAAGTCACTACATACACAGTACTTTCTTTCTAAACCCGTGTTATGTATTCAAGAATTGGACGGATGCTGTAGAAGAGAAGACTGAAAGTGAAGCCCACATCTTTTGTTACTCCAAGTTGCAGCCTCATTTTGCTAACTCCCAAAGCAACTCCTCCATCTCTGATTGTTCTACATTCAGTTCCTCAGTATTCTCCATCAATATCGCGTTACCCCTAACTTTTCCTTGAACCCCATTTACATTCTCCAGGTAACCTGTTTCTGCCAAATCCTGCTCACCGTCATCCTCCATTTTATGGTGGTCATCACCGTTCTCGCCCATCTCGTTATTCTCTTCACTATTAGTGTACTCTTCGCCTATTTGATTTTCAGGATTTGTAGCTCCTCCTCCCTTGGACTTTGCTTCGGAATCCTCACAGATGCAGCTCCAAGGGTTCTCATGAAACTCACCCCACCCAGGCTTCATCTCATTCGGTGCTCCCATGAACCCGATTTGATGAGTTTGGACTTCGGATGCAAATCCTTCCCAGCTCGTGTTACTGCGGTTCATGAACAATTTGTGGAGTTTTTTGGCATTTGGACGAATTGTCGGTTTATGCCCAAAGTACCTCCTGCAATAGGTAAAACTTGTTCAACTAGCGAGTTACTGTGTGAATAACCAATGGCTTAAAGATGTGGCCTTGAAAAACTTAAAAAGTTTCTTTTGCCTTTCACTTCAGAAGTACATCGGCTTTTGACCATACTCCTAAATCCTATCCCTATGTTAGAACGCAAAAATCACACTTCAAGGGTGTAGAGAATAACTGGGACAGATACACACAATAATTTGAATCGGCGGAGAAATTTTTTCGTTTCAAGTTAGTTGAAGTTGCTTCTTAGTGTAGCAGAGCAGCAAAGAGGATTAGGCATACCTTCTTCCCGCCAACATTCTGGCCATGTTGCCATTGTTGTTGGTGACAAAAACATCACTTTCATCACAAACAATGAAGTCCAGAGCAGCCATGCGCGAAGAAAATGATAAAACCGGTCCCAACTCCTCCTTGCTAGCTAAAGTCTCTTTTGATTGAAGATTGGGAAATAGAGATTTGAGTGGCGCTAACGCCTCCTCACCTCCATATATTGCACCTGAAGCAACATAAACATGAACATCACTGCCATAACCCAATGCTCTCAACATAAGAGCAACTTCCTCAGGTGTGAGTGGACATCGTCCATGCCTCCGTTCTTTTTCAGGGTCTTTTGCCTGCATTCCACAAGAAATAATCATCAGCTCAGTCATTTTCCTAAACCGTTTACCCACTGTCCATCATATTCTTCGAAGAAATCTGTCGGGCCTCACATGTAAACTTTTCCACCTTGCCCGGATTGCACCAAGTTCTGCCCTTTCTTTGTCTCCTCCACCGTAGTAGCATCCAGAGAATGCTAGCATATCAGGTTCAAACCTATGCGTCAAAGTTAAAATTAGCTTCTCTACCATAGTGAAGATCATCACTCACATTTCTGAAACATTTATCACATCATTAAATTACCAAACTCACTTAAATGCATTAATGTATTTTTGAAGTTCAACTTATAAGTTCCATCATGTAAGGACTATCCAGTTAACAGAATAGACCAAAACTACTAAATGAGAATTGAGATAGTCTTACCTCAAGTGAAGGGCAATGAAGTGCTCGCCTTTTCTTCTCATCCTCTCAACTAACTTTTTACCGATTTCAAGAACGGGATCAGTGAACCTCAAAGCATGATAATTTACTCTACATCTCAGCTTTTGTAAATGAGAATCCAACTTATTTGAGAGTCTGTAATCAAACTTCCCAAGCTGCACTGCCTACAACATAAAAGAATACTGATTTGTGATTAACACTGAAGATTATTACTATATAGAGAACATGGTAATGGATAATGTAAACTGCATTTATTGAACTTGAGGCACTGTTCTAGGATGTGCAAGTAATTGCATAACAGAAACTGCCTTTATTAGAAAAGTATAGAGCATTGGATTTTACGAAGCACAGCTGATAAGTCATAAGTCCCATTAAATAAAAGGTTTCAAACTTACATGCTTCTTAATGAGGACGGGTAAAACTCGATTTTCATAACAAGTTGGAGTACACTTCCTTGGAACACGCATGCTATGTGGAATCAAGACTTTCCCACCTTTACTTGGGAGCTGTTTGATGATTTCAACATCTCTTGAAAGGAATGATATGAACCGGTCAACATCGAAGATTTCAGCAAAATCGCTGCACCAAAGATCCAAATCAATATCAGTGCCATGTAATTTCCCGGAGTAAGAGTAAGAGTAAATGCATGGCTCAAAATTAGCACCATACCTAGCATCTTTCCAGAAAGATTTCTTATCCATTTTTGGAACAACAAGAGTGGCATTTAAAATATAAGCTGCAACGACAGCATCTGTTATCTGCGCCCATCAATGATTAAGCCAAATTACATCTGAATTTTTTTCTTCAGTAAAACAATAGCAAGTTGAAAAAGTCAATGGGCAAGAGCCAGAAGCCAAATTGACTTTTAAAAATGTCAGGTGGAAAGAGAAAGAATGCCAAATAGGTTTAGAATTGAATAAATTGTTAAACTGATGGGACAGCAACAACACAACGCGTGAGTAGTTCAAAAGCCTGTCCAGGAAACTCACCCCTGTTCTTTGTTGATTCAGTCCTCCACTTGTGGCCATCAACAAGTACCTATTTGGATGTGTTTTCATAGCAGTAGCTGTACCGCAATCAAATCCGTGCTTCAGTGCATTTAACTACAACAATACTAGAATATAGCAAATAAATTCTACCAAGTTAAGTTCATTTTTTCTTGCTTTTAACGTCCAAAAAAGGGGCAGATATTACACCCATACCTTAAAAAAAAAAAAGAAGAAAGGAAACCCAAGAACCCTACCAAAATTCAATTTTACTAAGTTGCTAACGCTTTAGGCCATCTAACCTACAAAAGGAAGAGAAATGATGAATTATTGTAGTTTGCATGGATAACGAAACGGAGTCAGATAAACCCAAGTCCAAGTTTGTTAACCAACACCAACCAAAGCAGTTTGATCGAAGAGACTAACATGGAAAACTGGCATTGTAACAGCTAAACAAGGTAACAATAAAGCCTTTTTCTTTTCAATTCCAGTCGTTGTCTGTCGTTATGGTTTCTTTTTTTCTAAAAAAAGGCAGCAAGATAATAATAATTGTTTGAGATCAACTACTAATCAGTTTCGAACTTAAAACACATGAATGAAGATGTTCCACAATGTAAAAAGACACCATGAATTATTGGTAAGAACTAAAAAACAAATAAATAAGTGAAATGCATGTAGTAGAAGCTTGAGTAGTTTCTTACTTGGAAAGGTATTAGTGGCGTTACTGCAGCCGTAGTAAAGGCTGGAATGGCGCGAACTCCATAAGTGACGCTCCGAGAGTGAGCTTCCTCCTCCACTTGGCTAAAAATAATATCCAACAAACCAAGAGAATGAGAGAAAGAGGGAGAGTATAGGCCAAACAAACAATAGCAAGTTAGTGTCTTGGACTGGCAGAAGCAAAGAGACGAAGACAATTATGATAATAAATATACGTGGAGAGAAGGAGATAAGTATTACAGAATTGTGGTGGTGGAGGATGATAGGAGGCGGAGCGGAGAAGAGAGATACCGCCGCTAGGAAAAGGAAGAGGAAGGCGGCGAAGGCGGAAGCGAGGGAGAACAAGTGGTGGCTGCTGCTGCGGCGGCGTATGAAGAATACGTGGCGTAGAATTAGCAGAGAGCTCGGGACGTTCTCTCTCTTTTTCTGCTTCATATTATTGAGAAGAAACAAACAAGCTTAAAGAAAGAAGAGCTTATGATGCATGGACACTTTTGTGTCTCGCGACCAATCGATCTTTTCTCTTTAGTCTGTTCAGTGGAAGACGTTTGTTAGGTCTGGGTTAATTCGAAGTAGAAACGGAAGCGGGTAGTATTAGTATTACTATCCACGCCAATCGCGCCTTTGGAGGTTTGTTCCCGTGTAGGTTACTCCTTCTCTATTTTCTTTCTGGTGTCGTATTGTATCGAGTATTGCCACTCGCAAGATCCTATGTCGCATTCGACCGCTCACACTCTGACTAGCGAGCGTGATTGATTTGATTGGGTTTGTTGATGCGTCAATAACTTAAATCCAAGGATGAAGATGGGGTGTCATAATTTGAAGTTGAGATAAGTACGAGATAAGAAAATTGAATCTTTTACTAAAACTTACTTGGACATCGAAAGATGTTTCCAATTTAAATTTCAGCTGTCCTGTCATCAATCTTAATCCCCGCAAAAAAAAAAAAGGATCCTAATTGGTTATATTTCACCAATTAATCCTAATTCCACAAAGACTGAAATTAACGGAAAGCTGCTTTCCGATTGCTATTGTTGGCACCACCACTTCCTCGTACCACCGGAAATAATAAACTATATTCCCACTTTCCCGGAAGTAAGTTTATATTCGTGTTCTAGTCTGACATCGATCACATGATTTTTCCCCCCCTCATTTCTGATATATGAAGTAATAGCCTTTACGGTTGCAATTTTTTAAGAAACTTGTTAACGAGGAGGTGTTAAAAGTAATAGCCTTTGATGATATGAAAGCATTGGATCGGTCATAATTTTCTAAGCAATACAATGGCTACTGACAAGATGTGCTCTAGCTAGAAATGAAAATGCAGAGTATTTGTTCTCTAAGGTAACCGGACGATTGATCCTAATTTATCTCTTTCTTCTTTACTTATAATTCATGTAGATTACTTACAAATGTGCTTAGTCTCTTCTTCTTCCTTGGTTGCTATTTACTAGGAAAATGCATGTTAATACTTTATGTTTTTGGTTGGAAACACATCCATGAACATTTGTTTCAAAGGTAAGGGAAAGTGTGGACCTTATTTAAAAGAACATTTCGCTATGCTTTCTTTTTTGTCATGGTGAAGTATGATTCCAATTAACAATCCACTAAAATTTCATTTGCTGTTGATGCGAATGAATCATGATCTTGTGTATGTCACTCGTTTACCTTGTTGGTAATATTGTTGAAATAGCTTTGTTCACTCATCTCGTCTACCTAAAATTATTGTTGCATTCTTCTCAATGTTCTATTATGTTATTTGTGTCAACATTTTAACTACTAACAATGTAGCAGTAAAGCTTCCTGCTCCGTTTCTTTTTTTTTTCCCCCAAAATTTTGGAAATGAATCTTGAAGATGAGGTTGGGGAAGATGGTGCAAACATTGATTTAATGGGTTGTGCTCAAAACATCTACTTGTCAGTTGACCAATCTTACTCCGCGTGCTTCCTAATTATCTTTATTTTTTGGTTCAAAACATTCTTTTTTTTAGATCTGTTGCAAGTTTTTAAGTGAAAATATGAAATTATCACATTGTGCAGTCTGGTTATTTAAATTCTAAGTTTATGCTTATATTATGACTAAATTTGCTGGCAGCTGAATGATGAATTGATAATTTAAATGTTTGATTAAATTAGATCATGGTTTCATACTTAAACACATATTAGAAGTGTGTACGAAAGTGAGATGAACTTTGTATAATTCGCATTTATTTGTGTGAATCAATCTTCATTCTTCCATTTCTTGAATTTTGATTTGTCCTATAAATTGATTAATATTTACTTGCATCTATGTGGCAATTTAAATTTGAGTTTCAGCTAGATGTGCACTCTAATAGCCAATTTAATAGTAATTATAAAACTATTTTTCCAAAAAAATTTGGATTATAAAAAGTAACTTTTTGTTGTTGTTATTAGATACCTTAATTATGTTTGAATGGATACTGGGAGATATTAAAAGGACAACAGGTTATTGGTGAGGTTTGAAAATAAATTTCCTAATCTAAAATTTTGAGTATGCCTAATCTTATTACATAATTAAATTTCCAGTAGATTGCAAGTTGATTTTCTTAAGTCTTAACACTACACTTCCCTTATCTGCCATTTGTATTTCTCTTCTTTTCTAGGTTTGCTTGTGATTACTTGCAGGATGTTGATTCACAGTTACAAATCCAGAGTCTGTTAGCTTGTACGAGGTTAGGCAGATCAATAAGTACCATCCTTTTCTATCGGGATTCGATTTGGTTTATCTTCAAAGGGAAATATAATTATAGATATGTAAATTTTGCTTGCTTGTGCTCTTAATTATTTGGCCCCCAAACTTGAAAACTTTTATGGAGGTTTTAGTTTTGGAAGAACTTGATGGTTTAACGTGGTTTTATCTACAGTTCTGGAAGAACATGATGGTTTAACATGGTGGTAGTGCTTATTTTGTCAACTGTATGATCTGATCATATTTTATTGAATGCTAATTTTTCAAATGGAAGAGATTAAGAAGCAAGCCTCGGTTCTTGAACGATATCTTGAACATAGGGTGGTTGCTCTATCAAAAGGATATTTGTCTTACAAAGTTGTTCTTCCCAACTCAAGATTTTGGTACCTGTTTAAACTTGTTAATCATTTTGGTGATTCTTAGCTTCCATATGCACTTTGCATCTTTGGATCTTTATACTTGTTCCTTTCAAGTGTTTCCTTATTGGCCTAACTTATTCTCAGTAGATATCAGGGCACCCATATGATCTTTTGCAAGAGATGATAGAGAGCAATTTAGATTTATGATCATTCGGCCTAAAGAGTCCGACTGTTAAGGATTTTGGTTAGGAAATTCTTGGGAACACTAGGTATTGAAACTAAGAAAACTGTTCGATATTATTTATATAGTTTTAACCATAGCAAGGCCTAAAAATGTCATGGTACACAATTTAACCTAGGTTTCAATCATTTTGTCATTTAAGGATGTTTTATTCCTTATGTCTAATTTAGTCAGATGTCCTCATGTTTAAGTCTAAATGTATGTGACAACTAGTCAATGAAAGTATAATTAGTTTGGAATGCCTATTATACTATTTCATCAATGGAGTTAGGAATATTGGCTTTAGATCTTTTTGCACTAGATTTTTTCTGAATTTACTATTCTAGTCTTAGAAGCTTGCAATATCATTCTTGCGTGTTTTCTATGAGAAGTCCTTACACACTGGTTTTAAATGTAATGAACATGTATTTTTAAGATTTCATCCATATGAAATAATGTGCAGGTTTCCACCATTATATCTCATATTGAATAAAATATTGTCCTTATTATAATTGGATATTTGCCAATAAATTGCAGCTATCATTCAAGAAGTTGGAATGCATGTAGTACAAGATTCAAAAGGGCTTTGAGAAAGAATGTGGAAAAGCTTGATACCAACTTCAAATTCTACAAATGAAGAAGTGTTGTTGAAGCATATGTAATAGTTAAAGATTGTAGAATTTGCTTTTATATTTCGTAATAATAAAACCACATGTAATTTGCTTTTGTATTTTGAATATGTTAAATGTTGAATTTTTTAAGTCCTTATGGACTATATATTATATAAATTTAATTTTTTGGCCGTTTACCTTTGATAATAAGTACGCAATTAACGCGTACATTAATATTTGTATATTACTTTAACGTATATATGGCTGTTGCCTCATAATAACATGAGCTTAATTTTATGTTAAATATTATTGGTAAAAAAAGAATAAAATTTTGTTTTTATTGTTACAAATTGTTGCTTAAAAAAATCACTTTGTTGCCTTCTCTATTTAACATTGTTGCCTAAAAAGACTTAAAGTGTTCAATATTTAATTAACATTGTTGCTATAGTTTGAAACTAATGTGTTACCTTAGTCAAAACTTAAAGAAACATTTTTTTATTTTGTTGCTTAATCAAAAAAATTTATTGTCTTATACTTATCACAGTGTCACTTCTTGTAACGATATGAATTATGTTGTCTTAATAAAAAGGCAACAATAATTGAACTTATAGCTACGCTTTTGTTTATTGCCTAAAGCACTTTTTATCTATAATTTGGATTTTTTAAAGTTTTCTTACAACAATCAAGTTTAAGTTGGTTAAATTTTAATTGAACATTCTTTTTTTATGGTCCAATAACAACTCTTTTAGTTTTAGAATACTATTAGTTCACTTGCATTCATGTGTTTTCTTCACACTTAATTACACAAGTGCATGCACAATTTAATCAAAAATAATACATAAGAGAGGTAAAACGAAGAAAATTTTTGACTGCTAGTTACGAATTGAATGTAAAGGACAACCGAGGCACCTTCCTCCTCAAAACACTTTACAAAAATTACTTAATAAACTATTTATTCAAAACTTTTTGCCATTAGACTATCTTACAAAAGTTTTCAAGTTCTTTCTATACAGATGATTTGAGATATTTGTCACATCTCTCACAAAATAAACAATTTCAGATATCTCTCTAAAGACTTACTTAAGGATTAAGTATTTAAAACCATTCACTTGACCCACTCAATTGATAAGAAATTAGAGACTTCTTTTATACAGTTAGCGACAAGCTATACCTTTATGTCTATATTTTCATTAAGATTATAGCGAATAAAGTGTTGGAAGATTTCTCACTTTGTTGCCATATCATCAAACCACTTTCTCATATCTTAGGAAGTGTTCTTATCGGTCTAAAGTGTATATTGAACCCTAGCATTTTCTTCAAAATATAAGTCGAACTCTAACTTTTTGGAGTGTTCAATTTAAACCATAATATTTTCAAAATATTACAAATAAGGATGAAATTTTTAATGAGATTAAGTTTATGTTAGTCAAGTGTCACATTATTATCGACTTGACACATGTTTATCTTTTTCTAATCATTAAATGGGTCTTACTGAGACACAAATATCTTATTTTATTAATTTTTAATAAAACTTAATTAATTTGAATTAATTATAATAAAACATAATTAAAGGTAACTTAATTAAATTCTCAAATTCTTAATATGCATTAAAGTCAACCATAATTCCAATTTTGACCCCAATTTCCTCATTAATGTTTTCACCAAAAACTCAATTTCTAATTATGTTTTATTTTCATCCATTAGTACTATTCAAATAATCTTCTATCAGAGCTTCATATTCTGCAAAATTACAATCATGTCATAACCTAAACTCCTCACTCTCTCAACATCCTTAAAAATCTCCATCTTTACTACTTCATACCCTAAAACCCTATTTGTCATCACTCTCATCGATGTCACCGCTCTATTTTTTGCATAGTTTGTAATTGCCTCGTTGATTGTAATGCAGGTGATAGGGAGGTGTAGCGCCCCCTTACCGTAGGGTACGCACCGGGATGCCCGTAAGTCGTTCCATCACATAACCTACGATAAGGGTGCACTACCGAGCAAACCCAATTATAATCCACATGGCATCAATATAAATATCACTAATTTTTGAAACCAAAATACTTTTTCATTTCATTCTTAGAAACCATAAATGTACAACTGTCATGTCCACTGTCTATACAAAATCCAAAAGAAACTAAAATCAACTCCTAACTAGGTCATCACCAAAAGTCCCAGCTGACCCACCTCTGTGCCATAACTTCTCTTGCCGAAACAATCTACAAGGCAGAGAAAGTCCCACTCTCTAGAGCTAGGAGCCTACTAACTCTGTCCTGAAAAATATTTGCAATGTTGGGTGAGTTTGCGAACTCAGCGAAAAACCATCATCGATGGTTCACCCAACTCATGCATATACACAATTCACAGAATATCGCACAGAATCATATACAGAAATATCACATGCATTATCATTTCACAAATATAAGGTATTCCGCCTTTCACACAGTCCATTTTCAATCATATGTATATGCAATGCACATGTGACACTTCCCATTTTATTACGGTG
>JAOTIZ010000203.1:39300299-39311986 GCA_027123425.1 Erythroxylum panamense
TACCCTTTATTTACAAGTTTGCCATTAATGAGTGAGCAATGACCTCTTTGCCCCTCCTTCAAAGCCTTATACCTTTTAACCTTAAGTGATCTTCCCATTTTGCCCTCATACATTTTTATTCCTTCAATTTACCTAACACCATACTATACTCCAACTTAATCTTAATTTCTCCATTTAAAACTTCTAATTCCATCAATCTAAGCAATAAAATCTTCCAACCATGCATATACTAATTTAATTCTAACCTAAAGCAAGTAATCAAGCAAAACCTCAAAAATAAATTTGAAAACATGCTTATTTAATAAGAAAAAAATTTGGGGGCCAACAAACATAATATCCAAAAATATGATATTGCCTTCTCTCGATATAACAACTTATTATTAGGTTGATTAACTCGCATCTCTACCAAATTTTCACCCTAAACAATACATAATGTTATGTGAACTTCTATGAAAGATTTCACCCTAACACCAGATGGATGATTAAGTCTATCTTTAACATCTCATTTAACTTTTAATATCTAAGTCCTAGTTTACTCATAAGCAAGTTCTCTTAAATTGTCCGTAAGTGAATTATGATCAAATCTAATCATCGACACTAATTAAATTCACATTAAAAGGAACCAGATATTTCACAAATGTTGATCTCATTCCATAACTAAAACTGAATTAAGATATACAAAGATAATAACTGGAGTTTTTCCTATATAAACGTATAAAATACTTAGCCATAAATTATGTTTAAACTAATGAAAACAATAGAAAAAATAAAAGGCAACATGATAGAAGGAACTCCAGATGGAAATCTTATATTTTGAGTAAATTGATCTATTAGTGAAAAACCAAAAGTGTTAACTAGTTCACAAACTTTCTATAATCTTCTTTGGCACGAATAAAATAAAACCAAGTAAAAATGAAATAATAAAAACACAAAAAATTTAGTAACGTAGTTCGACATACCTTGCTTACGTATGTGGAGCCCTCATCTAGCTTAAGAACTTTTACCGAAGTACAATAGATTTATCAAAGCTTTACTGAGTCGACACCACTCAACCCTTGACACTATCTTTCAACCTCACTTTTCATGAAAGAATTTTACACCCAATAACACGACCGACTCCTGTTAACCTTGTCAGAGGATTTTTCTAAACAAATTTTAATGAAAGGACAATAAACAAATAACTTAAGTACTTAATCAACTAAAAACTAAAAGACAATATACTTGAGATAACAGAAAAAGAACAACTCACATCCCACATATAAGCAATTTTGGAAAATTACAAGTTAACACTCTACGGTTGTTCAACACCCACGATTTAAGTATAAGAGAAAAACTCATCATTCATATAAAAACAACTTAAGTTGGCGTGATCAACATATATGTAATTTCCTTGGCCAATAATCAGAAATGCATGTACATAACTACTCTTCATGCATAACCCATCAACCACGGTTTATTAACACCAAATATTCACTTCAATTTCCCCAATCAAAAAAACGTCTGCAACACCAACCCTTACTCACAAATCCACTGCACACTAGCTCACTACACCCATCACAAATTGTTTCATAATTTTCTAGGCACACGCACAATGCAATTATAGTTTCATTAAATAACTGACTCCCATCAAATCTATCTCACACACGCACCACTGCTGCAGTGTTGATATCATAATCCATTTACTTTACCCACGCTGCCCATATCTACTCAATGCCGCATACACTGTTTTATTGAATCAATTAATTCACCTTTTCCTCAAAAGCTGCACACACACCTTAGAGATGGAACCTACATTAGAGACCGTGAATCCCAATTAAAGTCCCATTATAATACCACCACTTCAGTTATCACACACTTACATTAAAAAAATAGACTTTTGTCGTAAATAGGAGATAGACTTCTATATTCATCTACTTGGTTGCCGCAAACTCACATTAAAGATGGACTTCTACTGTAGATACCATACGTGCACAAATCTCTCACACAATCAGAGTCCCACTTAAATTCAAACATGCAACAACCTCATTCTTTTAATTTCATCAATTCACAAAACTCACAAATCTGGCAGTAACAATTTCAATTTACCAACATATCCAGTAGTAATTTTTTAGCATATCCAGCAGTAAAATTAATTCCAATGTCAACATGATGAAAGACTCCAATGTAGTGTAGAATTTCTACAAGTTATATCTTATATGTCCAATTAAAATGCTAAAATTAAATAAAAGATATATACAATATATCCTAACAATTAGGATGATCTCCAATCTTATTTCTTTATTAAAAACCTTGAAATTTACCTCATAAGGATTGTTGTACCTCCCAATAGCTATCTCTAACTTTTGGAGTAAAAAAGAAATGATAAGATATAAAAAGTCTCAAAAAGTCCTTTAAAATTAAGGTTTTTGCACTTTAAATATGTTAGCTCAATTGAGACCCAGTCTAGAACACGACCATCTCCTAAGTAATACATCTTCCTATTTCTTTGAAGGAGGAACATAAGGCTTTGTTATACTCATGTCCTAGACTATGAATCTTTCTGTAACTTCTCTAGGCATAGACATGAACATGTCTCATGTTGTGTCACTCCTTAAAACTTTTTCCACTACTCGATCTCTCTTCAAATCGGATTCTAGGATGTATCTTTATCTCCAATTGATTTGTAAGGGATATATGCTAGCACATAGGCATATGGTAGGCTGTTCAGTAAAAAATCATGATTTGCTTCATATTTTTTGTTGAAATTTCCTTTGCTTCATGATAAATTTCACCCTGATATCAAATGTTCTTAATTGTCTTTTACTAAATCAAAGGAGGTTTCAATTGATGTTTTAATGACAACAAAACATAATTACTACTAAAGTTTTTATTGTTTTGATGAAAAGAAATATTAGAACAAAATGAAGCCATAAACTTAAAAAAATAGTGTATGAAGTTAAACAAAAGAAGTTAAAGTTGATAACCGATGACATGAAGGTCAAAACAAGAACAAAAGAAGACCAAGGCTCATATATATTTTGTGTTATTATTTCTAATGTCACTTTGCTAATTTGAAAATCCAAAATGTTGACCATGCATAATCATTTCATCTTACTTCATTGCATGAGTTTTTACATTCATCAAAAGATCAGTATGTCGTACTGGTTGACCGGTGCATTGTATATAGTCATTGTAATGACTAATTCTTAGCTCTAACGTCTATTTGAGGTCTCAAAACACTATAAATATATTTTTTCTCATTAGTTTTAGCATCAAGAAAGTTCTAAATGTTGTATACACACATTTCAAAGAGTTTTTTAATCATTTGTGCATCAACGTGTCATATTTGTGTAAGGCATCCATTTTAGAGTTATCAAGTGACAAAGTGAGAAACTTTAAGTTGTAATATTTGGTTTGGGGAATATTTTATTTTACTTAGAGGCAATTTAAATGAGATTGAGGTTCCTATTTACTTTGGAAGAATATTATAAGAAGGGTTCCCCTTTACCGAGAAAGATTATACAAAAGTTATTCTTCACCTTGAAAGAAGAATTATAATATAATTTCAAGAAGAATCTTAGGAGTGCATGTAGACAAAGATTGTCTAACGAACCACTATAAATCAATTTTACACTCTGCTCCCTATTCTTTTTAAATAATTGTTCAACTATTTGATTAATTTATATTAAGCAATTTCTTTATACTTTTTATATTGATTATTGTTACACTGATTAGAAAAATTGTTTAATTTTGTAAACACTCAATTCACCCCATTTTGGTTGCCATTAGGGACTAATAAGTGCTATCAAAGTAGGTTTAGCATTTCTAATAAAATTCTGTAAAAAAAGATTATGATGGCATATTTAGGAGCATCATCATCATCATTCAACCAAAAGGACAAAGCATTAGTTGACCACCTTTCTTTGATGGGCAATAATTATCTTTATTAGAAAACTAGGATAAGATTCTTCTTAATAGCAGAAAGTGCAAACCAATGGAAAATAGTTTCAAATGGTCCCTTTATTCTTACAAAAATTGTAGATAACAAAAAAAACCCAAATTAAAGGAAGATTGAGAATCTTATGATAAAAGATTAGTATCCTTGACTAGTAAGGCCATACATATCCTATTTTGTGCTTTAGGAAGAAATGAATTGAATAAAGTCTCTATGTGTGATATGAATTAAGACATTTGGAATACATTAGAAATTACTCATGAGGACATAAATCAAGTTAAAGAGAGTAAAGCAAGCAGGCTAACACATCAATGTGAATTGCTTTAAAAGAATCATAATAAAAGCATTTCCATCATGTATACTAGATTTATTGATATTATTATTACTCTCAAAGGACTTAAAAAGACCTATACTGATGTTGAAGTTATAAGAAAGTTGCTTAGTTTACTTCCAAAAATGTGGGAAGCTAAAGTGATGGCCATATAAGAAATCAAAGTTCTAATAGCATTATCATTGGAGGAATTTTTTAGATTGCTCGTTGCATAACTGCAAGAGACACAAGAAGAACTAATGCTTACAAAGAAAAAAATGAGTGTGAGATCTCCCACATCGGCTGGAGAGTTGGACTTTCCCCCATAGACGCGTTTTCTATGGCCTAACGGACTTGATCCCATCATAACTCCGAGGTTAAACGTGCTTGGACGAGAGTAGTTCTAGGATGGGTGACATCTTGGGAAGATCTCGAAAAAAACAAAACCATGAGGGCTTGGTTGGGTCAAGGCTCAAAGCGGACAATATCTGTAAGCAGGATGATCTGGGCTGTTATAGGTGGTATCAGAGCCGGTATTCGAACCGTTGTGCCAGCTAGGCTGGACCCCAAAGAGGGCGCCCTAAGGGTGGTGGAGAGTGTGAGATCTCCCACTCCGACCGGAGAGTTGGACTTTCCCCCATAGACGCGTTTTCCATGGCCTAACGGACTGGATCCCATTAGAACTTCGAGATTAAATGTGCTTGGGCGAGAGTAGTTCTAAGATGGATGACCTCCTGGGAAGGCGTCGAAAAAAGCAAAACCGTGAGTGCTTGACTGGGCCAAGGCCTAAAGCGGACAATATTTGTAAGCCGGTGATTTGGGTTGTTACAGTGGTATCAGAGCCAGTACCCGAATCGTTGTGTCAACTAGGCTCGACCCCAAAGAGGGCTGGGCCCTAAGAGGGTGGAGAGTGTGAGATCTCCCACATCGACTAGAGAGTTGGACTTTCCTCTATAGACGGGTTTTCCATGGCCTAACATATTGGATTCCATCAAATCTCTGAGGTTAAACGTGCTTAGGCGAGAGTAGTTTTAGGATGGGTGACCTCCTGGGAAGGCCTCGGAAAAAGCAAACTCGTGAGGGCTTAGCTGGGCCAAGGCTCAAAGCGGACAATATCTGTAAGCAGGGTGATCTGGGCTGTTATAGGTGATATCAGAGCCAGTTCTCGGGCCGGTTGGACCAGCAATAGTCTAGGTGCCCCTTACAGATGCGTTTTTCATGGCCTAACGGACTGGATCCCATTAGAACTCTGAGGTTAAATGTGCTTGGGCGAGAGTAGTTCTAGGATGGGTGACCTTCTGGGAAGGCCTCGGGAAAAGCAAAACCGTGAGGGCTTGGCTGGGCCAAGGCTCAAAGCGAACAATATCTATAAGCAAGGTGATCTGGGCTATTATAATATGTTTAAAGCCTCAAATAATAACCAAGCGAAGAGGAAGAAACATTAACTAGTGAAAGTAAAGAAGAAATTGATTTACTCCCTAAAAAATTCAAGAAGTTCTTGAAGAAAAAAATCTCTAAAAAAGACTTTAAAGAATATAAAAGTAATTTAAAACATAAGTATCTAATATTAGGTTGCTTTGAATGTAAAAAACCTGGCCATACAAAATCATAATGTCCACAACTCAAAGATAATGAGAACTATGAGAGAAAATATAAAAAGGAGAAGAAGGATAAGAAAAATGCACTTAAAGCGTCAATTTGGGATGGCACAAGTGAATATGAAAGCAAACATTTAGAAGAAACTTTACTGCAATGGATAATAATGAGGAAACATGCAACCTTAATTATTGTAATGATAGTGATGATTATATAACATATGGTGATTTATTTTAAAGTATAGAAATCATAAGTAAGAAAAAGAGGAAATTATATTTAAAACTCAAGAAAGTTCAAAAATATTGGATGCATGCATGGATGAGAATGAAAAGGTAAAAAGTCAATTACATAGCATTAAAACATCCAAAATATGATTATTGATGACAATCATGACTTAGATAAGTTAAAGTATAAGAATGAAACAATGAAAACGGAGATTAATTACCTTAAGGACTTATTTTCTAAGTTTACTAAAGGGAGTGAAAAACTAGAGAACATGATAAGAGTTTAAAATAATTTAAATAATAAGCAAGGAATAGGATATAACTATGGACATGAAGGCAATTCTAAAACTACATTTGTCAAGGGAAAATATTTTTAGAGCGAAGAACCATTGCCTGAAGAGAAAAGAGAGCATGGAGCATCCGCATCTAAACATAAGCATACAGATGCCATTAGGAATAATTCTAAAAGTAAAAATCATGCTTTCATATATTGCTCACAACCTAGGCATAGAGTTCAATACTCTTAAAGAAAAACAGGAATAATTTCTATAACAACATGCAAACCTACTTACATTCCTTTATACTATAAAGTAGCACGCATTAAACTCTCATTCATAGTAGCCATCATACATATAATCATGCTAGAACTTTTCAGCATCCTAGAAGACCATTTAATATATTTAATGTCCAATGAAAACTTTCTTATTATGTATATACATAAAGAGGTCAAACAAATATATATATATATATGCATCATCATTACTAATATAATATGGTATGTCATTTTTATGGTAAGTATGGACATGTTGATATTTCTTTTCTAAAAAATGAATAAATTTTATTAACTATAGCAAAGCTATTCTAACATTCCAAGATTACAATGATCTCATTAGGATCTTGCATCAATTAGCTAATCAAACTAAACAAGTAGAAAAATAATACTTTCTATGTGTTTACAAGTGCCATTTGTTCTTCATTTCAAGAGATAGGTTATTATAAGCATTCTTAATAATTGTTGTGGCTCTAATTTAATTGATTATAACCTCAGCTAGTTGGTATCTGCTTGTTTCTTTACCTTTGCATATTCTTTTGTTTCTTTCTTTCCACAGAGAATAAATAATTGTAGTGAATGTTGTCTTAAAAATTACTCCATTTTGTTTCTAAATTTTTGCTAACCTGATGATCCAATTATGTGTTCCAAGTCAATTATAAGTTTGGCAATATTCTTCCAGCTTACGCAAGATTCTACTCCATACTAATTTGGAATACCTGTATTGAAAAAAACAAGAGATCTTTGTCTTCTTTAGCTTCTTTACACAACACATAAATTGGATCATATGAGCCAAACCACTTATTCTTGGTTATGAATCTATTTTTAATAACCAACTAGGTAGTCAAAGGAACCTTTAGAATTGAGGGAGTTTTTCCATAGCAAATCAAAACAACTAATGTTCTCTCTATTGGCTTGAAGGATCTTGTAGTAAGATTTGTTAGCGAACAATCCTTTAGAGTCTGCAATTCAGGTGATACTACTCTATGCCAGTGAGTAATTTGGGGTAGGTACTGTGGTAAGGAGATGAAAGCTTTGAAGTTACCTGATCATATTCCATTCTGAATGAGTGAAGAAGCTTTCTTATGTAGAGGAATTCTATTCCTGAGTTGAAAGATCTCATTTCTTTGCAATATTGGACTAAAATTTGACCATTTATCATACCAGAACCATATGCTTTCACCATTCCCCAACTTGTGCTTTTATTTTTTAAAACAAAGAATGTCAAGGAAATCCTTGAAAGCAAAGTTATGAATACTGATCCAATATTACTAGATTTGGTTATAATACAGTACTATATTGATATTAGTCAATATTGGATGTCGTTTTCGGTAAAAAAATTTTAAATTTATCAAATAGTCCCTCACTATATTGTACTTTATAATTTATAATTTTACATTAAATCTATCTAAAAATCATAATAAGAGAAATTTGTTAACTGACCAATTTGAGTTTCAAAGTTTCTAATTGAAGCCTCCCAAATTTGAAATTGAGATGTAGTAGTTTCTTACATAAAATCTCTCAAAATCTCCTTTAAATTTGGCTACTTCTTCCTTTTATGTGGTTGTTGAAACCTAGATAGAGGTTGTTTATCAACTGTTTGATTGATTTAAAAACTTAGGTGATTTTCTTATCTTATGTCGAAAGTTTTGCTATAGGAATTATAATGTTTTAGAGAACTCCCTATAAATTGTACTTGTACTAATTTAGCCATAAGGTTTCTACGTTGACATTTAATTCTTTGATTTCCTCCCCTACAAAATTCATAGTTCATGACTTGATTCATTTTTTAATGTGAACTCAGGTTCTCAAGTTTTCTTATTAAGGCCTTAACCTAAGTTATTAATGTAAATATAACCTCCACTTCATATATACCTATTGATTTTTTAGACATTATTTTTCCTTATTGTCATTGATAATTGTTTATAATTATTTCATTTACAAGATCAAGAGTTACTTTTAGAGTTCGTTCAAGGGTATGGATCTCGTATCATACATGCTAGTATTGATCGATATAAGTTGTAGTGGTCAAATATGATACTACAAATGAGTATATCATACTAAATTGTTATTAGATCATAAGGCAATTTTAGATTGTACTAGTTGGTACTAATTAATACCTAAAATATCGATAAATACCAAATGAAGACGAAGAAGAGAGTAAGTTAGTATTATAAAAGAGGCTGCCTACAGGAGATAAAGTGCGCAAAGAGAGTTAAAATATGATGATGTCCTCATCAATTTTCTTTGCCTCTTCCTCACAAGGACCTCCTCTCACGTTTCACCATTTGTTTGTCAAATTAATGATCATTGATGACAAATAAAGAAGAATATAATAAGTTAAAAGTACAAGTGGCGATGAAATTAGAGTGAAAAGAGTTAGAAGTGTGATGTTTTTATATGAGACTTCTGAAAAACCATACATTTTAATGACCTTTAACTGTACAAAAACTAGAGCTAATACTTATGCGGACCAACACAATAACATATTCTCATTATTCAAATTAAAAGTAATATGAATTTTGGTTGCCTATTTTATGGTTGTTGGCTAGCTCACTAATCAAAGCACACATTATCCCAATATTAATGTTTGTGATCAATCATCTTAAAATATTTTTAAACTTAAGTTTAATTGTTATTTACATATGCATGTTGTAATTTTTCTTTAACAGTCATTTTAATGTGACTTAGAATAAGAAACAAAAGTTTAAATATGTATGATCTCTTATAAGGATTTTTGTATCACATTTAATAAATTATAAATTAGAAACATAGTTTCATATACTTAAATGAGAAACTTGATTTCATGTCTCTATATAAATCATGTAAAATAACGGAAAAAATCTATAAAGGTCACAATTTTTAAAACATAAAATTTATGATATAAAATTAAATTTTAATTACATAAAATTGAAAGAATATTTTATAATTTTAAAAAGTTATTTGAAACAATATATGATATTGAATGATATTGATATTATATGATACTAAAACAAAAATCGATACCACCTCAAATATGGTATTTGCAATATTGGTTTTGTTATTAAGAGTCTCACTAATTGCTGCATTTTAACATCTACCTCGTTAAATTGAACAGACTATTGTAAAAGGAAAAGAAAATGGAAATAATCTCAATCTTATTATGTTTATTGTGGCCCTATCAATCTTAGAAGTAACATAAATCTCTAAAAAGTTAGCGATGTATGTATTGGGATCTTTATCTAGTAATCCATCAAAATCAACCTACTATTACAACATTTAGATCACATTTGTCTTGATCTCAAAGCATTTCATATTGATTTTTGTTGGTATAATATTAGATTGCATCTCTACAAGCGACAGTTTCATATACTCCATCATAGTTTTATGCTCTTCTTCTATTGTGTCAGGTTGTCTATTTTGTATGTTTTGGGCTTATTGATTGGTCCATCGTCCTCATTTTTTCCAATAAAGTATTCTTTCTAAATTTGGGATTCCTTTAAGAAAAATATAATGTCAACTCTTTTTCATTCACCAAAATCACACCTGAAATTAAAGTAAACTAAGTACAAATAATAATAAAATTAAAATTTGACAAAATAACAAAAAAAGAAAATGACTAGAATAATATTTACCGTGACTCCTAAACAAAAATTGCTTCCCCGACAATGGCATAAAAAAAATTAATGAGTTTTGTTTCTACCACTAAATGTTTTTCTACTATAAGTAAACTACTGACTAACTAAGGTAAGTGTATCTATCTTTGATGAGTAAGGTGATGGTAAGAAGAGTAGTATTGATCTTATGAGAAAGTTGCATGGATCTAGTGAACTCTCTTACTACTAACTAGTTGAAAGAATTAACAGAATCAATTGTTCATAGAATTAGTTAACCAAATATAAAATAGAATAAAATCAAAATAAAGCGATAGCTAAGAGAATCAGAACTAAGCAATTAATCAAATAGAAAAATCTATAATAATTAGTACTTAGATAAGTCACTTCTTGTAATATCATTTTTGATATCATAATTCAATAAATTAAAAAAGTATTTACCATTTGGAATGACATAACTTCGTAAAATATAAAATTTCGCTCTCTCAAGTTATAACCACTATTCTTATGTTAGTTAACTAGTATTTCTACTAAGTAAGCACTATAAAGAATGCATTACTTTATATGAAATCTCGTGACATGTTTCACCCTAACACTAAAGAGATTATGTAGGTATGTCTCTAGCACTCAATTTAACTTTTATTATCTAAGTTATGGTTTACTTATGAGTAGTTTCTCTCTAATCGTCCACAAGTAAATTATGATTAGATCTAATTTTACCACTAACTAAATTGATATTAAAATCAATCAAAGATATTTTGCATATATAAATCTTATTTCATAAATAAATCTGAACCAATCCATATAAAGACAATAACTAAGATTTTCCGTATTTAAACATGTAAAATACTTAGACACAAATTACATTTGAATCAATGAAAATAATAGAAAAATAAAAGATATCATGATATTGGGATGATCTCTAATCTTGTTTCTATAATGAAAAGCTTCAAAATTAACCTTTGAGGATTGGTGTATCTGTAAGTAGTGAACCATAACTTTTAGGGTGAAAAATGATAAGGCATGATAAGTCTCAAAATTTTTTCAAAATTAGGGTTTTCATAGTTTATATATATGTTTAGTTTGCCTAAGACACGGTCTGAGATATGATCATATCTAAACTGTGGATCCTGTTTTTTTTTGTGGTACACGAGCTCTAATATATTCTTGTTCTAGACTGTAAATCTTTTTATAACTCTTCTAGATATAAACAAAGGTTAAGACATGATTGTGTGTCAAGCCGTGTTACTCTTTGAAAATTTTCTTTATCATATGGTCTCCCTTCAAACTGTGATTTAGGCCTTATCTTTATCACCAAGTGATCCACAAGGAATAAAAGCTGATAATTGAGCATTTTTTAGTAGGGGTGAGTATTATTCGGGCCGACCCGATTACCCGGCCCCGCCCGAATTAATTCGGGTAAAAAAATTTCAAATTTCGGGTAATTCGGGTAATTCGGGTATTACCCGAATTATTTTCG
>JAOTIZ010000203.1:39353844-39366874 GCA_027123425.1 Erythroxylum panamense
CTCCTTTCAAACCACTCCCAAATAATTCAATACACATCATACAACTAATCCTTAGCTTCTATTTCATCAAACAACCATTATCCCTAAATTCCAACATTAACATCAACGAAAATCATCATCGGAAACCCTAAATTCCAAACCATCAAACATTCAAACTAAAACATCAATCTAACTCAATAAATCAACAAATCAAGCTATATAAGGCAAGAAAGGAAGCAAACTTACTTGATACAAGCTCAAATCCTTCAAAGATCACACCAACCCAAGCTCTCACACACCCACGGCAACCTCAAAAGCCAAACCCATCTTCATCTCTTCTTTACCAAGCCAAAGGGATCGATCAAGGCAAAGGAAAGGGACAAATGGCAAGAAGAAACCAAGAAGAAATCAAAAGAAGAAATCACGATGGAGGAAGGAAGAAGAAAGCATCGTGGGAGAAATTCAAAGGCATTAGGTTTTTAAACCAAAATGCTAAGGGCTTGTTTGGCAATTTTAATTGCCAACAGTCCAATCCGAACAACCTCGATCCAATTTCTGATTCTAATTTCTCTCGAATTCCAATGGCTCAAAACTCTAATTTTTTTTCAAATCAAATTTCTAATCTTTCCGTGCCATTGGGTAATCAATTTCGGACCCGGAAATCTAATTAATCGATCATTAAGTCAATTTTCTGGCCCGGACCTATTACTCCGAAAATTCCAGAAAAATTCCTATAAATTCTCAAAATTGGAAAACACATAATCATATGCTCCAATTTCATATTTCAATTTCCTAAATCTCAATTCTCACTCCAATTCAATTCTCATACTCAATTTGACCTAATTTCTCCAAATTACCAATTTACACAATCCAATCGGGAATATGTCATACATGTATGTACGTACGTATGTCAGTGCAATAATTGCCCAATCACCAAATTATACATAACTAAAATGCATGTACATGCTAATGACTCGTTCCTCTAACATTAGAGGTCAAAAGAATGCTCACATTACAATATGCAATGCAACAATCTAGCATGTCCCAATTTACCATTATAGCCTTCCCATCGGTGACGGAATGTTACAAAAGATCTAAGGATGTATTTAGGCAATTGTTCTTAATTATGATGATAATTAAGATGAAAGTTGTAAGATTTAAGTAAGTGTGCACTATAAAGAATCTTATAGAATTCTCTCATTAATTCACTGTTTCACCATTAGTATGATCATCATGTGGTGATATAGTATAAGATACTTAAATGATTGGCTTAAAGTAAGAGGGAGATTGTTGGTTTAAGCCTTACAAGCAATCGATTGGTTGTACCTTGTTGCAAAATAATTTAAATTCATTCTCTATGTTATACATACCAAGGTGTATACATTAAATTCCATAAGATAAATATACATTGCAAATGAAACTGTGATGAGATTATAATCATGAGATTTATATTGTATTTATATATTATCCCTAAATTGTTCCTATTCATTGTTTTATTAAGATTGGACATTAATAGAATGTAAAAAGACTAGCATATGTTATATTTTCCTTATGAAAGAAGTAGTCAATAATCTTATATCCAAAGTATGGACATATTTAAACAAATATGTGGGTACTTGTTAGAGAAGAAGTTCACTGAACTAACCCCATATGAAAAAATCCATTTGTAACATTATTTGTATGTCTATGAAAATTCTCATTGTAATGATTGTATAAGTTATCATTTGACTTGAGATTTCCAAAGTTATCTTCTATAGGCATTATTATGTTCTGATATTACTTATGACCTATTCTAATCATGGGTAATTCAGTTGATAGTCATTGGATGTAGCATGAACTATATGGAGTTAGTTGAGTGACCAAGATATGATTCATCACCCTAAAATAATTAAGGAGAATGTTTCATTGTTTTCATTTAGTATTGATTTGGGAAATCCTTTGCCAAGGTGGAATAACATTTTGTAAATAGATTACAAATGTCATTAATTGAATTAATAGTTAATGGTGGAGAATTAATATGATTGGACTTAAATTAGAGTATACATTAATATCATGTTTTATATCTAATCAGAATATTGTATGATGAAAGGGTTGAATTATAAGAAAAATTATACACAAAAGGTTAGTCAAAACTTTCTTAACATTCTTAAATATTTGAGTGGTCATGATGTATTGCTAGACGTTAATCTTGATCTAATATAAATTATTTAATTAGAAAATTAAAGATAAATTAAAGGAGTGTCATTTATATAATATGAAATATGATTTAGGGATATAATATATATCCATTGCTAACATATTTGAGAACCTAATGAGTTACACATAAAGAACGGGTTAAAGAATGAAAAAATATTTCAATCAAGTCAGACTTGATTGAAAAGTTTGAGAAAATTTATGATTAAATATGAGATGTTTAATAAATAAGGATCAATATAAGATATTGGATCTTATTTGGACATAATTGGTATTTAATTAAAATTATTTATAATTCTAATTAAAGTTTAATTGAAATTAGAATTTAAATTAAATTACCAAAATATTCAAAATCTATTATAAATACGTTCAAGTTCTAAATGAGCTAGCACTTCTTGCCTAATCTTATCTATAACAATCGCAAAATTCTCTCAATTTGTTTTGATGATATTGTTAGAGATTTGAAACTTATACGACTACAGTAGTTGAGATAAACTAATTTAAGAAATAATTTGAGGGATACAACAAGAAAATAGTTTATATGTTAATCATTTTATAGAATTTAAGTAATTTTAATCTTTAGGGAATCAATACGAAAAAAAATCATAATTATTCTGCTTAGCACGAAATTAGACCCTACCCTAATTTTTCAATAGGAGCTATGGTCAGTAGATTCCCGTTTAGAAGGAAATCCATTCACATGATTAAGAAAGTAGGTCCTCAGTGTTGGTAGGTTTATTTAGAGTAAGTGCCCTGCATTCCTAATCATCAATGCATGGGCTATTGCTAGATAAGGGAAAACGGGGATGGAGAAAACACCGTCACCGTTGATGGATGATGGAACTATACATTTTAAGTTCTCAGTAGATAGTAACATTAGTGATATTATAGAATCAGGACCATGACACATTGGCCAACTAATGTTTCTACAGAGATGGAAACCGAGGATTAATTTTAACAAAAGTAGTATTAAAGCATTCCCAATATGGGTTCAGTTTCATAATCTATCTTTTGAGTTCCGGACGGTGGAAGGTTTGAGTTTTTAGCTAGCTCCTTGGGCAGAACATCGTATATAGATGTTCAAACATCCAGTGTGGAAATTAACATAAATGCAGCATTACCTAAAAATCTTTTTGTGATAAAACAGGGTGAAGCAGATAAGTTGGTCTAAGCTGAGATAGCCATGACTTATCCTTGGAAGCCAAATAATTCAAGCAAGAAGTGGGTGCTTATTGGCAAAGTTTTCAAGACTAGTTGGAAAGATGATCTGTTGTGTTTGGAGCCTAATGCAGCAGAAGTAGATGCTAATGAAGGACTGGCTAATGAGGAGCATTTAGGAGACATTGACATGCAGGAGGTTTGTTGGCAGCAGACAGTGGAGTAGTGAATGATAAATAGGAGACTCTTAGTAAGGAAGGTGTAGATAACCTTAAGACGCAGACAGATGGTGAGCCTAAAGTTTTGCCTTTCAACTTCAAACTGGTATAATAATCAACTTGGAGATAGCTAGCATAACTAAAAAGACAGACCACACTGCAGATCAGATGGTATCAGCAGATTCAAATTGCAAAAAAGATGATCCGGAGGGAACCAATGACAATGCCTCATCTTTAACTAGCAATTCCATAAGAAGGCCAGCAAGAAAGAAAGGCAAAATTCAACATAAACTGATATTGTTAGTTTGAAATATCAAAGGGTCTAAAGATTTAATTTTGGAAAGAAAGCCTTATATAGTAGGGCTCTTAGAAACTATAATAAGATCTCAAAAATTTTGCGTACTGATTAGCCTGTTATTACCAATTTATCTTCATACTACAATGACAGAATACTATGCTTCTATGACACCAATAAATTTTCAGTGCTAGTGTAAGGGGAAAGAGACCAACTTCTTCAACTATCTTGCTTTCTTTATGACACCAACACCAGGCTTGCAGTATCTCTCATCTATGCCCCCAATTTCTAGTTCCAAAGGGTTTTTTTATGAAACAATTTCTACAATTAGAAGCTATAATCACAGATTCATAGCTTATGGTAGAAGATTTTAATTGTATTAAAAATAATCTTAAATCTGAAGGTGGCTAAAGGATCCAGTCAGCAACAGGAAGGGAACTTGAAACTTTTTTGTAAAAAGTCCAACTGACAAACTTGAGATTTAATGGGAGATTCATTATCTGGACAAACAAGCAACAGGGACAGTACTTGATTCTAAGGAAATTGGATAAAGTTATAGTGTACCCATCTTGGTTATTTGCTTATCCTTAGTCATTTGCTCACTTTGGATAAAACCTATTATCTGATCATTCTACATTCTTATTCAAAATTTGTCCACTTCTAATTATCAAGGAGCTACTTTCAGGTTCTTTAATGGACTTACGGAACAAACTGGTTTCCTAGATATAGTAAGACATTGCTGGAATTTACATATTGAGGGATACAAATCTTTCCAGTTGATGCAGAAACTGAGACGACTGAAACAACTCTCAAAAGCTTTTCCTTTATTAATATCAGATGGATCAAAGACTACAAAACTAGGCTCACTTCAACTCAAGATGATTGTTATCTCCATCCTCATAATCCTCATATGAGAGCAACTAAACTTTTGTGAATCAAAGAATATTAGCAAGCCTTTTCCTTGCTTCAGTCTATTATATAACAAAAGGCTAGAGTGGAATGGTTGAAAGATGGGGATCAGAACATAAAATTTTTTCATGCTTCTCTTCTAGCGAGGAGAAATAGCAATAAAATTGTGGAACTCAGGAATGCAAATGGAGTCGCTCACTCAAACCAACCTACTCTATTAAACATCACTATATATTTCTTTCAACAACTACTGGGAACTTTAAACCAGTCCAGTCCTCCTTCGAATATGAAGAGATTCTTTAATTGGGCTTTAATTCATGCCTTTAAGGATTTCTTGATTGCTCATGTCTCTGATAATGAAATAAAAAAATCCTACTCGCTTTGAACCCTTCAAAGGCTCCAAGTCTAGATGGTTTCACTACACACTTTTTTCAACAAACCTCGGATATTACTGGTGAGTTGTTTACATAAGTTGTTTAGGAAACTTTGGCCTCTTGTAAGATGTTGAGAGAGATCAACCACACCTACATCTATCTTGTGTTGAAGTCAAACCCCTCTTCTCTGTTTGATTACCGAACCATTTTCTGTTGCAATACCATTTATAAGGTAATCGCCACGCTTCTTACTAACATAATAGAAAAAGCTTTGCAAGAGATTGTCAACTGGACCCAATGTACATTCATAGAGGGCATATCTATTGGGGATAACATTATTCTCATACAAGAACCCCTAAAAGACGACCAATCTGGCGAAAACATAAAAAGATGCATATGGAAAATTGACTTCCATAAGGCTTTTGACGTTGTTAGTTGGGCATTCATCCAAGTCTATCTCTAAGCTTTGGAATTCCCTTTACAATTCAAGAAGTGGATCATGATGTGCCTTCAGACTTCATCAGTTAGCATCATTGTAAATGGTATTCCAACCAAGCTACTAAATTGTGCACAAAGGATTAGGCAAGGTGACCCTCTGTCCCCTTATATCTTCATTTTGGTTGTGGAAGGATTGTCTAGAATGCTTGAGTAACTGATTCAACATAATGGTAGATTCAATTATCATCACGAACGTAGAATTCCAAAACTTACTCATCTAATGTTTACTGATGACCTTTTATTACTGTCTAGGGTTGATGAGTTCTTTGTCTATATACTTTAAGACATTTTGAGTAGATTGTCTAATTAGTCTGGACTACAAATTAACACTCATGAGAGTAACTTCTATTGCTCCTCAGATGTTAGAAATTCTATTGAAAAATAAAGAGCTCATCTACATATGAATCTTCCATCAATTAGGAGAAGGTAACAACATATGGCTATGGTATGATAATTGGAACGATTTCAGTCTCACTATAGAAGCATAATCCTCCTTATTGCCAGAGTCTCAGCATTCATTTCTAAAGGCAGATGGACTAAAAACTTTCAAGGGTTTAATCAGTTTTGTCAATACTTTCCGATGATCAATAACAACTGAAATGAATATAAAATTGTATGGAAACCAAATTCAAAGGGTTTATTCACAAACAAATCTTGCTATAGTATCCTACAAGCTATATCTCAAGTTATACCATAGTCCCCACTACTTTGGAAGAACAATCTAAGTCCAAGAGCCTTAATAATTACTTGGTTAGTCATTAAAAATCGTTTGGTAGCTTTGATCCTACTTGTGAGTTATGCAAGCTATCTGTTGAAGACATGAATCATCTCTTCTTCAATTGCTCATACTTGAAAGTTGTTTGATGCCAAATGCTCCATAAGCTAAAAGCCTTGCACATCTTACGACTGGATTGACATGCAAAATTGGATCATACAAGTTTCCCAACAGTAGAAGAAGGACGGTAAGTTGTTCAAAGCAGCTTTTATAATCACAACTTAAAATCTATGGAAGGAGAGAATCTAAAGGCTCTACTAAAGGGAGAGCCACCAGCAAATATCAATTGGTAAAGGACATTATTAATGAAATCTGATCTCTTGCAATAGCAAAATCTTAGCTTTTGCAATAGCTAAGGAAGCAATGCATGACATGTCAATAAGACTGAAGCTAAGATGGGACTTGTAACTTGGTTTTGTTCTGAACTGTAAACCATGTAAGTTTTTATGCTAGCCATTGTAATGTAGTTTTTCGTTGTTTTACTAAAGGATGATCTCATTATAACGTTATAAATAATTTTAACTATATTCAATGCAAATTAATTCAATTTTCAAAAAGAACTAAGGAAAGTATTCTTAGGTTCTTAAGAAGTATATATGAAATTCAAAACATTGGCAAGCACGAGTCATTGCTGACATCAGCTATCACTTATAAGGCCACAAAAAGAAAATTCTAGTCTCCGAACATTTGTGAATACTAAGAATTTCTTCATATCCACAATCCCACTAAAGTTATTTGATTGAAGGTTGAGATTAGTTAGACTTGTCACAGTGTGTAATCTTGAATAACTTTTTTGTCACAGTGGTGTAGTCTATCAATCCATATTTAATAATATTGTCAATCCATAATTAATCAAATATGAAAATGGAAGCAAATTTAACAAACATAGAACGTAAACATATGCAAAAATTATTATTTCTTATTTGAAAATAAGCACACTAAATGATTAATGCCCTCTCGCACACTTTAACGTGGACGCCATCTCCAAATCCAAGAATAGGGCTCCGGGCTATCTCCCCTCCCTTAATATTAGTCCAGCTGCCAGAAATAACAAGTGCTCACTTTCCAAATTCCAATGAGTTTATAAACATGTATCTACAAATGAGGCAAGGAATTTTACGTGAACTTGGTAACCAAGACGTGGAAGAAAGTAGCCAAGAATGCTTTACTATACTCTGCCCCTGCACACTGTCTTATTCCTCCTCCAAAGGGTGTGAAATTGCATGATATAGTGTACGAGTCGAGCTTCTGCATGTATAATCCATACTTGTCATGGGTGGAACATAACCACTATGGTTCGTTATCACTTTGTTACTTACCTTCCATCGCCATGGATTAAAAACAAGTGGATCCTCGTACACATCAGGATTCATATGACGAGCGGAAGTGACCACCATTATTGGCCAACCCCTTGGAATTGTATACCCTGATATATATATATCCCAATCTATCAGAATCTAAAGTCATGCATCTCACTAAAACAATGGAAGTACATAATACCCTTGTATTCAAAATCTTTCATTGCTCTTCTTAGTAGTCCTGGTGCAACATTTCCCATTCTCAGAACTTCATTGATAACCTGTGATTTTCATGTTGTCACAAAAGACAAATGCTTCAAGAAGAGTGGCTCTTTTCGTTTTTTTAATTAACAGAACCATTTGGAAAGTGATGTACAAGTACCTGATGCGTAAAAGTCAAAGATTTGTACTCATCCCATGTGAGTGATGACGTCGAATGTCTATCCTTTCGATTCTTGAGAATCCTATCGTTTTCAGCCTGACAGATAATTAATAGCCCCATGCATTATAACAGGAAATGGTGCTAGTATAGCGTTTAAAATTCTGATTTAAATTTCATTTACCACCAACTCCTGGAGGACCGGTGGATGCTCAGACAGTAACTTGAAGGCTAGTGTCATTACCGCTGAGATTGACTCGAAGCTTGCAAACAAAACCCCAAATAACATCTTGACTATAAATTCAGGAGTTAGGAACTTCTCCTGTTTCAGGTCATCTACAGCTTGACCAAGAACATCCTTATAATGCTTATTTGGTGAGGCCAGCCTCTCTTCTAGCTCCTGCCTTAAAAAATCCATCATCTTCTTTTGCTCCTATATCAAAGACTTGAAATATAACACAGTCCTTTTCATTTTTTGTTTGAGGTCATGCGATCGTTGTTAATATTAAACGATAAGATCACTACATACATTTTGCAGTTTAGTTGACAGCTAAGTTGAAGACATAAGATCATTCTTGTGCAGAAGTTATTACCATACCTCCATGCATTTATGGTATGCAGTACCAGGGAGATTCAGGGGAAATGACATAAAACCTTTCAGGAAACCGGTGAAGCTCTTACTAATATTGAGTGATAAATCATAACCAAAGGCTTGCTTTGCTGTAAAATTAAGGGCCATCTACAAAATAGCCAGAAAATTTTGTTACCTCTTCCAACAATTGATGCCTACTGTATATGTTCTCAAATTCTAAAATGACATGATCATGAAGCTTACCAGCGAAGCAGCATGTTTCACTTCAACCGACGCATGATTGGACCATTGACATAAAGTTCTGTTAATTGTTTTTTCCATTTCAGGAAGTAACTTCTCCTTTAGGCTCTCTGCTCCAAAGTGATTCAAGAAAAGACTTCGTGCATACTTGTGAGCAAGGCCAATGGCATTAGTTCTTATTTCACCATCTTGCGAAAAAAGTTTGGAGAAGGTGTCCAAGTACCACATTTCCACCAAGTTTCCTTCTTGATTTATGATGTAACGATTAAATTCGGGGTCAGCGGAGATTATAATAGGTCGACCCGCCACATTACTTCGAAAGATGAGTCCATATCTGTGACATTACAATGTTGGCAAAGTCTATGTTAACAATATTTTTTAACATCAACAAAGAAAAGGAAAATCTCAGGAGCGAGTTATACCGAAATGCATATGCAACTAAAACATGTCATCTAAGAGCTTGTACCTTTGGATCCTTTTCTTAATGAACGGATGAAGGTCTAATGAATAGCTGGGAATGAGCAACTGAAGGGTCTCCCCAATGACAGGCAATCCCATGGAACCTGGAGGAAGACTTCCATTACACTTTGGATTTCTCCATGTGTTAATCCAATAAGCATAGTATATGATTGCCAAAGTTAACGCGAACCATACTGTTGCCCACATCTCTAGTTTTGATGATGAATAGTTATGATCTTGCTAGTTTCTCTCTTCAAATAATAGGCTGCTTATATGCAGAACAATCAAGACAACAACTCCAAAAGGGATCACTTATTTGACTTTGTCATTTGAAATGTGAGGCAACTAGGTTGTTTAAAAGTCAAGAAATGAATAAACTTCAGATTTGGCGTAAGATGAGAAATTTTATAAAATTATTACTAGTTCAGTAAGGGAAGAGACAGATGTGTTCAGAATGAACAAGACATCTGTATATCTAACGTTCTTTTAGCTGGTTCAATTTCCAACAATTGGCATGCATGCTTTGTAGGTAGGCAAAAAGGGCACATTTTACCCTAAATATTTTTATCGTCTTTAAATTTAACCTTAATATTTTAGAGAATACAAATTAAATCTTATTATTTAAGTTAACAAAGAAATTCAGGATAACATGCGCCACTGTCAGTTTTTTGCCAGGTCAGCAATAATCTGACATCATCATTATACCCCGAAATTTTACAGTGAAATAGGATCTGGGGGATCTGATAGTATGCAGTCTTACCCTTATATTGGAAAGATGTTATTTCCAGTAAACTTACATACATATGTGACAGGATAATAGTGATGCAGGTTACAAGAGAAAATACGTTAAATTGGCAGGATATATATATATATACTTGGTGGGGACCAGAACACACCCCACCACAGAATTTATACAAGAAAAATGATATATAATGAGTATAATAATGAATAAAGAAAATAATAAAATAAAATAAACTAAAAATAAGAATAGTACTAATAATAATACACAAAAATAAATAAAAATAATAATAATAATAATAATCGCGAAGGACACCCTACTAGTGAGGCATGCAAAGTGGTAACAAGAACTGACCCGCTTGAAATTGCTAGGCCCACATGCAAAAGTTGATGGTGACCATAAGCTGCTAGTATCTTACACCCCTGCAACGACCGACTTTCCCGTTGCTAGTTGCACTAGGAGTCTTCACAGAGCGCCCCTGAGGATACGACAATCCTATGATTTAATACGTCCATCGCATGAAAGCTTTCCCTTACTTCTACTTCCTATGCGGTAAGGGTGAGGCGCGAGGACTCTAAAGTGTGTCATTTACCCTTATCCTATCACGTCAGACTTTCCTAATTCGGGCCTTTGCCTCAGTGAGCGCCAATTCTGACATATCTTTCTTGATCACTTCCATCCAGTTCTTATATGGCCTCCCTTTTCTCCTCTTATAGCTACTAAGGTTTATTTGCTCACAGTATCGTACCGGAGCATCGGAGAGCATCCTACATATATGCCCAAATCACCTAAGCCTTTTCTCTCTCAACTTGTCGGCAATACTAGCTACTTGTAATCTGTCTCTCACTATCCTATTCCGGACCCTATCTCTTTTAGTAATGTCACACATCCACCAAAGCATACGTATTTCTGTTACCAATAATTGCCGCATATGTTGGCACTTAATAGACCAGCACTCTGCACCATATAACATGATTGGCCGAATTACCATTCTATAGAACTTCCCTTTGAGTTTTAAATGGACCTTTTTATTACATAAAACATTTGACACACTCCAGCATTTGACCCACCTAGATCTAATACGATGTACTATATCGTTATCGATACTACCATCTTTATAAATGATGGATCCGAGAGGTATTTAAAACTTGATATCTGTGGTATGATATCAGTACTAATTGCTACTGTCGCCTCTTGTACCATCTGACTATTCGAAAAGTTACATTCTAAATACTCCGTCTTAGACCTGCTCATTCTAAAACTTTTCAATTCTAATGCTTCTCTCCAACGTTCTAACTTGGACTTGACCCCCTCCTTGGTCTCATCCACCAGGACAATATCGTCAGCAAATAACATACACCAAGGTACCTCTTCTTGAATATGTCTGGTAAGTTCGTCTAACACTAATGTGAACAAAAAAGGGTTTAAGGTCGAGAGTCCAACACGAATATATATGTTTATTATATATGTTAAGGTTGATGTGGGTACTATTATAGTTACCTAGATTTGACGTGACAATGTAGCATCTGTATATTTAAATTAAAATTTTAAATCAAATTAATATTCAAAAATATGAAACCTATTAAATAATTTAACCCTAACTCTTGTTAATTTGACAAATTAACTTAACTAAATTAACCTATTAACTTAATAGATTATTTAACCCTAAATTTTATTAACCTAACAAATTAACTTAACCAATTAACCTATTAACTTAACTAATTAATTTTAGTAAGTTAATTAATTAATTAAACTATTAATAGAAGTGAAACTCAAATCCCTAGAAAAAGCATATGTCATGAAGAAGCTATTAAAAAACCTTAATTTCCACCGTCAATACCGCCCTTCCTCACCAACACCAATATTCCTATGACATTAATTGTTGGTTACTGACAAAGTCGTCACCATCTTGAAATTTACAACGTCCGTCAGTCGTTGGTCATATTAGTCATCTTCAACTTTACAGAGTCTTTGAGTTTACTATGGTAAAGAGTTGTTTTAATTTTGTATATTCTTTTGGCTGCTTTCGTGTCTTTTTATTGCTTCTTGTTTGTATCTAACTATCTGTATCTACTTTTGGCTGCTTTATTTTTTCTCATATTTGTTGTTGTTTCTTTTCCTTGTATTGTTATTGCTTCATATTCGTGTCTGTTTCAATTCCTTATGTACGTGGTTTTGTTTGCTTCAATAATTGTATATGCTTTTGGTTGGTTTAATGATCGTATCTACTTTTGTCTATTAGATTTTGTTGTGCCTTTTGATTGCTTTTCTTCTTATAGGATGCACATGGAAGGCAATCTCATTTAGGGGCATATGTGTTTTGGCTTGCCTCTCATATGGTCCTGTTTGAATGTTTATGTTATTAGGCTTATCTATATGACAAAATAACACTTTTTACAATGAAGCAAAAAAAAAGATGCTTTTACTACTACGCTTCCCCCTTTTTTTAATCCAATGACTTGCTCCAACTTCCTTTTGTTGCTTCCTTTGTTACTCCATGATCAAATATTGTTTTATATAGTATTTGTTCAACATGATCAAAAATTAATAGATTAAGGTTTAGATATAATTTTTGTTCTACATGATCAAAATTTTTTCTATTTAGTCTTTATACTCTCTTAGATGTGACAAATCTTTAATTGGTATCTTCTTCATTGTGCATTCTCTCTCTCAATTCCAATTTACCAAAGTGTTTAAAGCTGTATTCTTTTCCTTTCTTTCTCTTCTATAATCAAAACAATCAAAACACTCCTTCTGTAACAACCCAGATCACCCGCTCATAGATATTGTCCACTTAGGCCAAGGCCTTACGACGAACAATATCTATGAGCGAGTGATCTGGGTTGTTACAGATAAGATAGTGTGATATCTGAATAAGTCATGGAAAGACTGATCGAATCTATTGACTAGGGTCATTGAAGGAA
>JAOTIZ010000203.1:39368807-39380429 GCA_027123425.1 Erythroxylum panamense
ATATATGTATGCATAAGCGAGATACTATGGAAAGGAAGATAGGAATTATGACTGATCAGATATAGTTAAAGGTAATGAGACAAATGATTTGAGATTTGAGAGTTTAATGAAGTCAATTTAGTAGCTAAATGGTTAAGCTCAGGACATTCCAAGTTTGTGAAATGCAAAATTTCAAGTCTTCCATAGGAAAAAAAATTTGTGATATGAGTTTAGGGAAAATTTTGGATTAATCTAGGTTGAATTAGACAAAGATGTCTACATGGAAGTTGTAGCTTGTCTTTCTAGCTTTCCAATGCTATAAAGTGTGAAAATTTAGGATATCGAGTCAAAAGTTATGGTCCTTATAAGTGGAGATGCTCAGGAGTATAGGACGTATCGTCTGTTGATGACGCTTCATCTGGTGAGGACGTATCATCTAGTGAGGACGTATCGTCTGGTGAAGACGTATCATCTAGTGATGACATATCGTCTGGTGATGACGTATTGTCTGGTGAGGACGCTTCGTCTGGTGAGGATGCTTCGTCTAGTGAGGACGCTTCGTCTAGTGATGATGTATCATCTAGTGAGGACAATTCCTCTAGTGAGTATGTTTCCTCTAGTGAGGACGCTTCCTCTGGTGAGGATGCTTCGTCTAGTGATGACGTATCGTCTGGTGATGTCGCATCGTCTGGTGATGACGTTATATCGTTTGGTGCACTATTCATCTGACCCTATTGTCTAGTCACATTTTTGACCCTGTAGACAATCAAATTTGTCTTTGAGATCTTCATGAAAGATGTAGATATTGAAGTCATCCTTCGAACCCTTCAAGAATGACCTTGATCTGATATCCCTGGAGCAAGTTATGCCAATTGTCCCGAAATAGGTTCAATATGATTGAGGACAGAACCTTGTTTGATTTCCTTCTTCCAATCTTTATTATCCGGCCTCCAAATGAAGTGATTCTTGAAGGAATAGATCCCAACAAACATTGTGCTATCTCTCCACAAAAATTGACAGCATTTTGAATTGATTGGAAAAAAGTTTTGATTAAAGGAAAGTAAAAGAATCTGTTAGAATAGTATGAACTAATGTTATTTTACTGAACATGCTTCGGCATTTTGAATATATCTGGATCTGTCAGGTTCCAACTGAGATAATTTCTGATGTGGAGTAAACTAGAGACGTAAGTTTACAAATTATATGTAGAGGTTGAATTCTAATTCAGCCTCTAAGATGTTCAATATCTAGAAGAACATTGAGCATAGAATATTTGCTTCAGTATACGAATGATTCAAAAAATAGGCCCCCACACTTACGGTATCAAAAAATGAAGATGAACCGATGATGACTAATGAGGGTTAATTGGAATAACCATACATGGTAACAAGTACAAGCGCACATTTTATGACTCTAAATGTTGGACCCTGAAACTGGTGCCTGACAGTTGTGGTATCAGAGCAAGAGTTGGGTTTCGGAACTGGTGCCCAACAGATGTGGTATCAGAGTAAAAGTTGGGTTCTGGAACCGATGCCCAACATCATCTAAGTCCATTAATTATATCTTAATTATACCTTACTTATTCTTCAATTCCTCATCAATTTCATATCCAATTCCAACTTAAAATCATTCAATTGGTAGCTCACAAATTTTGGTCTTTCATGCATCAAAAATCAAACAGAAACTTTCATTCACTAATATACATGTAGTCATAGTTTTTCCCATTTCAAGAATGCTACACTAACACCTTTCTTTAGCATAAATTCACCTTCATTATATTTCAAATCCTAATTTAATTCATCCATAAGACAACCTATAGCCTACGGTTTTTATACATCAAGAACAAGAAATAAAAGTATCCAAATTCAAGTATCATTTTCTAGCATAATTCATCATCAACATCATATATAATCCATCCCAATTCAATCATCATAACCCTTCTATTATAACATGTCATAAAGATAAATCTTTCACTTACTTGTCTAACTCAAATTCCAATTCATTTCATCAAGCTAACTTAGCTCTCCATGCATGCAAAATCATCACTAATTCAAGGTAGAAATAAGTTGGTTTTCGGCTAGGATAGAAGACCACCACAAGAACTATAATATTCTAGTTCTATAGCTATCTTGTGAAGGATAAAAGCATAGATTTGGTGTAGCAATTTAGCAAGACTTAAACCAAAATATAGAGATGAGATAGAAGCAAGTTTCGGTGGAGAGAGTGAAGAAGGAAGAGAAATGAATTCAGCAGAAACTTTTCTGGCATTTGCTTAATTCAACTAGGTGCAAGGTGTCATTATTTTAGATTAACATTTGTCCTTAGGCATGTACTCCATTTTTCATGTATATATGCTGCCATATGTCACTTAGTTACTTAGTCCATTTGTCACATAACCAATGTTTCCATTTGTCAATTAATTAGCTATGCCATTTTGCACTTAATTTTCCATGTCAAATGCCACTTTAATTTTCCATGTCAAATGTCACTAATTCATAGGCTTAGTCATCCTAATTTTCCATGTAACAACTTATCTTGCCACTTGACATTTTTCCTAGACTAAATGTACATTTTAATTCATCAATCTCTTAATTGTAACAATTTGTTCCAAGTTACTAATTATAATGCATCAGTTCTTGACATTGGTAAACTAAAGTATAAGACATTGGAATTGCATATTCAAGTCACATTCATTTTAGTTCCATATCTCGGAATATGTCAATTGGGTACAATTTGTATAAATCATAATTCATGTGTGTATGCTAATATGATGCATATGAATACAATCATAAAATCATGTCACAAATGTACCAAAATCATTCTATATGATGCCACTCATGTGACTCAATAGTCTCGCACTTTAAATCCTTCATCAATGTAAGAGACAGAATATTACATTAATAGGGCCTTTAACTCATAATAGAAAACTACATTTCCTAAATGTGAACTTACTATTGTGTTAGTCGATGATGATGATTTTATCTACATACCAAAGAAAATCACAATGTAAATTCACCTACAAAGAAAATATAAATGCCAAATATAAGATAATCTTTGATATGTGTTGAAATTATATTTATACAGTTAGGCCAACTAGTTCCAAGGTAAGATAAATATAAATCCTAACTTTACTAACTAGCTCAAATATAAATAAATCCTAACTTTTCCAGATAGCATCAGGCAAGTCCCTTCAATATCATACCCACCAATTAAGGTTATTGGAAATACTTATCAACTTTAATTAGTTATTTTAGTATTGATTGATGATATTAATCGACAATCATTTATGGAATATATAAAGAATCATGCAAGCTCATTAAATACATACTTACTATATAAATAGAACTTATTGAAGTATTTGTAAGTGGGTATTCTCTTATTCTTCTTTTGTTCATTTGATATCATATATTATACAATGGAATGGATCAGTTTGGTCTTGCTTCCATCAACAATACTGGACCATTTCACATTGCACTTGCAAACATACTTAACATATAGTTTCCAAGTTCCATTCACATGAATAAAATAATAATTTCAAATGGTGTTACATTAGACTTATAATATTACAGTCACCCAAAGCAAGTAAAGGTCATGAAAGTATGTATTTTATTTTAATGTCACCATGATCAACAACACATTTCATATGAATCCATATAGAATAGTCAGCTTGAAAAACTAGAGATAAAAAGACATTATTCAGAATATTGTGGCCCAAATATGATAAAATTTGAGAAAACATGTTCTGCTAATTGGATGATATGGTTTGAATATAGCATTGCACCAATAATAGACAAAAAATTGAGAGTGGTTCCTATCCTGAGCTCACACGTAAAGCTTCTTACTTTAATAGATTAGTATTATGTTCTCTTAGTCCTAAAGATGGCTACAATTAAAATAAATTCATGTATACACTGAAAACTGATCATGATGCTCTTCATATGCCATTCTTCTATTCATTGTAGTCTAAATCATAAGGGTTTATGCATTTCATATTCATCACATCAAGTAGACCTAGAATTATGCAAGACAAATATCCTAACTATAAAATTTTGGCTCATGATTTGTCAAGAGAAAAGAAAATTTTAAAAACTACAATGAGCAACTTGAATTTGGCCTCAGGAAAGATGATAAGAGAAATTGGAAGTACAAGAACTGAATGAATCTTCTCGTCACACAACTCTTGCTGCTAGCCCCTCCCTCAAACTGAGCAATCAATATTAGCTTCAACAATATTCCTCCATTTCATGACATCCCTTTTGAAACAACTACTAAACAAACAAAGCTAAGCAAAAGAAGCGAACCAATTTGCATTACCACATATTGTGAAGACAGTGATGGGTGGCAATGATGAAGGGTGGTGAATAAGGGTGACAACACGATCTAGATTGTAAACATTTTAGAATGGAAGGACATTTTCTAGATTAGGATTCCACCCATAAAGACAAACACATAGAAGGTAAATGAGTAAGGGATTTAAGGAACTAATTTAGGGATTTTCATGACATATGCTTCTATTAGGGATTTGTTTCATATGCTTTTGTTAATAATAATTAATTACTTTAGTAATGGTTAAATTATTTGTTAAGTTAATTAGTTAAGTTAATTTGTTAGGTTAACAAAAATTAGTGTTAAATTATTTAAGTGGATCCCACATTTTAAAATATTAATTTGATTTAAAATTTTAATCTAAGTACACGAGTCCTACACTGCCACATTAGTCTTAAAATATAATAAACTTATGTTAGGTGATTGTTGACTTGGTAGAAAATTAACAAGGTATGTTAGAACCCGATTCGGAGACCAGATCCCAAATGAAAAAGCGGAAAACGGAATCGAAAAATCGAAGGAATCCGAAGTAGAATTTTATCAGAAATTCATAATGCGAAAGAAACAAACGGATCGAAAATCAAAGCGAAACAAAAACAAACCGAAATCACAAGCGGAAACATAAACATATCGGAAGCGAATTGAAATCGGAAAGCGAATTCGAATTGTATACGCTGAATAAAGATGGAAAAAAACAAAAAAAATTTAAAAAATTTAGACCAATTTCAGATAGTTTAGTCTAAGGTATCCAACGTGACGTTTTCTTCTTTAAGATATTTGTGTTCGGATGTCGGATTAAATTTTTTGTATTCGCTTTTGATTCCGATAAATCTTTGTTTCGCTTTCGATACCTTTGCTTTTGCATTCGTCTACTTTGTTCCGCTTTTCGATTCGCCCTCGATTTGTTTTCGATTCGCTTTCGATACTTTCGCTTTATGTTTCTGTTTCTATCCGATTTGTTATTCGTATTCGATTCCGCTTCATATTTGTTTCTCTATGTTTTCCAATTCGTGTTTTGTCTGCTCTTTTGTTTCACATTTTTTTCGTTATGCTATTCCGTCTCTTTCGTTTGGGATCCGGTTTCGAGATCGGGTCCCAACAAGGTAACATTATCTTCAATTTCTCTGTAAACTTACAATTGAATTTAAATGTTTGTCAAATGATATAACTTAATTTATATTCTTTAAAATATTAGGATTAAATGAAAAAATCATCCAGAGTTCTCGTTTTGAACAGTGTGGTTTACAAGCTTCTTCTGCAAAGTAGTATGTAAAGTTGGAGATCCCTAAACAACCCATCTCTCTTTGGGGAGAGCAAAACCATACTCATCTACATGTTGGAGCAATATCGACTTATTCTCACCCTCTATAGAAGAAACGTAATACTTTCTACAGCCACGATATCTCTTCTAGACACTACCCACTAGTCTTATTGGTACTTTGCTTACAACTCTCAACAATGGAAGTATCATCCTCACTATAGCACCTGATTTCAACATCAGGCTAGATGATCCAATGTTATCTAACAGACTCTAGGTCCAGACCCAGATCACTAGCGAAGATCAAGACCCTATAGCAATTATGGCTATGCTACATCATTAAATGATCTATCACCTCCAGAATCATGTTGTAGATCTGAACTTTCCAAAATCTACTTTGGATGCTCTTTACATGGTTGTTGATCATTCCAATGATTAGACTACTATCATTCAGATCCTGAAGTTGTTGCCTCTAATAGAGTTGGAAAAGCTGATGCTGATAGAATGGATCACAAACTACCAGGATGTGTTCCATACTTATCACAGGCACTCATTTCACACAACTACTCCTCTAATTCTTCATACTCTTTAAGATGGATCGGTGAAATCTATCTACACTAGGCCTACTGATGAACAACTAGGTAATTCAAACAATTATGGCCTAGTTTTGATGCTATAACCTATTATGTGTCATACAGAAGGCAAAGACCCTCCAATTCAATATGTCAAATCTAATGGAGATCCAGTCTATATAACTATTCATCGTGTACATTTCATCTGGGATACAAATCCTTCTATTTGTGAGCCAAATTGTGAAGTCTATCTGAATTATGAATCAAACAATGATGATGATGATAAGTTGTATACTTAAAGTCGATGATGAAATAAAAAGTCAAAGACTCATTGTATGCCTTCTCGAAAATATCATCCTCTTTAGGATGATCATGATGGTGATTCCAACAAATCCATTAGCCTCAATATAGATAGGTTCAGGCTTAAATCTCTTTGTGAGATGTTGAAACCTAGAGGCTAAGACTATCCAGAGTCAATCTCCAAACCACAGCCAGTAATTCCTCTTATTCCTGTTGTATCTCATGCTCCTATACATTGTATGATCGTTTAACCATATGAGGAAGACTATCCTTCTTTACACCAAAGCATTGATGACACCAATATGGTTATCTCTAGCCCTTATATTCAAGCTTCAGGAATAAATTCTCAAGGACCTTTTGTTTTTAATCTTGCTGATGAGGTTCTTAACTAGCATACCAACAACACAATATCACAAAACAAAGTTTTACGAAGGATTGATTATAGACTGGATGGAATCAATCAACAAAATCATGTTACTCGTCAACGAGTAGACGTTGTTTCTTCTCAAATCTAAAAGCTGTACAATTCTTATAAAGATCAAGCACCACAACTTGATGATGATCTTCAACACTATATTGCAACATAGTATTTTAGACTAGACTTTACAGTCAAGAAGCAAGAACTTAGACGGGTAAAACAAGTTCTTCAATGAATGGAAGACGACATGCAAACTGAACAATCTAAAACTATTTGTCTTATCCTCCTACTTATCTAATTGCTCAGCCTATGTAGGCTTCTCCTCTTACCCTATCTATCCATATGCTGCTAATTATGAAAAAGTATTTAAGATGAACTATCCCTTGATCAGACAACACATTTAACCTCTTTCGAGTAAACCAAGAAATCTGCAAAACCCAAGCGTCAAGCTAACAAACCTAAATCCAAAGATCCATCATCTTCACACACAAAACATATTGATCCATGGAATAAACCACTGCAGATTAAAACACAATCTTCATCTCCGCCAAAATCTCAGCCTCCACTGAAAGCTCAGCCTACATCCTCTTCAACTAAACATAAAGCACCTGAGTTCATAGTAACTCTTCACCTATTGAGGTTACAGAGTTTCCATTACCTATTATAGAGACTCCTCTTGAATACTCTGAGCAATCTGAGCATTACTCTAAGCAACCCTTGGAGCAATCTTCTACAATTTTATAATCATCTGCAGATTCCTCTAAACAAATTGTTGATCTATCTGATCTCACTCAGGCTATGATGACAATGCCTCAACATACTGAAGTCAATCTAGATATCAATGATGTTGACTTTACAGGCTTAGTAGACCCTGAAACATTCAGATCATCACCATCAGAAGTTCTAGTATAACTAACCAAATCTACATCAAGTCCCTGGTTTACATTTAATGACCTTCTTCGTAAAAAATTGAGAGAACACCTTCATGAATTTGGAACATGGATAGATTTGCAAATGATTCAACCAAATACTCATTTACGGGATATTTTGTTTGAGTTCACTTCTCACTTCACTGGTACTCTATAAGAATAGTGGCAAAGTCTTAACGAGCCAATATATTCAAGTCACTTCTGCAAGTATTCTTCTTGGTATCATGCACAAAGAATTCATTGGTAACTTCCAACTCATTGACAAGCAAGTTCATCAAGAATATTTTGAAATGAAATGTTGTTCGCTTGATAGATATGATCTTCAAAAGCATTTTCAACATATAATGAAAAGATATTATCTTTTTAACAAATCAAATGACCTGAATCTCCATTATACCTTCATCTTATCCTTTCCAGATGAATTGCAACAGATCATTACAGCCTTATGCAGAAATATGACAGACATTACTAATAGAGAAATTTATCAACTTGCTTTATCCTCTTTGGATAAACTCTTTGATCAACAAGCTTTCTTAAAAAATATAATCAAAGGCGGTCCTATCCTTCAAAAGGTTTGTAAAAAGCCTTACCTGAAATTCAAATGCAAGAAAAAGAAAGATTGTGATTGTGGTAAAAAGAAAAAATATCTTCACAGAAAGCTTTACTATAAGAGTCAGAAGTTCCATAGATCTTATATACCTCCTAAGGAAGGCTACAACCCTTCAAGACAACTTTCAGGAATAACAAGAAGGAAAAGAGATTTGTTCATTTCTTCAAACACAAACCTCCTCAATCTCAGAAGGCTGATCGATGTTTTCTTTATAGACAACCAGGACATTTTGCAAAATAGTGTCCTCACAAGAGCAAGAATGATATCAGGTTATTAGATTCAATTCAGTTTATTTTGGCTATTCATTCTTCTAATAAACTTGAAGATCTTATTGAGGAACAAACAAGTGAAGACGAAGATACAAAGTTTGTTGTTTTTGTCTCTTCCTTTAATGATGACTCTTCTAACTATTCATTCTCTTCTAAGAATTATTCCCTATACATGTTATAGCAGACATGTCTAAAACTGGATTGTAAATTAGTTGAAGTTTCTCGTCCATATATCTAGATCCAACTTCTTCGTCAGGACCAATATGATAGACTCGTCGAGGCTATTGGGTTTATAGACATTGGATCAAGTAGAACAATCATGAAGCCCAGTATTTTATCTCCTGAGGCTTGGACTTCTCGTAACGAATATTTCATTGCTACTGATGGTAATCCATTTAAGATCGAGCTTATCACAAAGAGAAAGATCAGGATTCGATTCTTTCCTCAGTGTAAAGTGTGGATTAAAGTTCTTCGAAGCCATTTACCTAGCCTAGACATTCTAATTGGGATGGAAGTATATAGTAAAGCCTCACCTTTATAGATCCTACCCATAGGCCTCAAGTATCGAGCTTATTTTAGTCTATACACAGAGATCAAAAATGTGTTCAAGCTTAAACAAGTACCCCCAACATATAAAGCCATAAGAGATCTGTTGTTAGCATACTATCCTGAATCTCATGCACAGTTCTCTCATCCTAAGCCTCTATGGAAAAATGTTGAATTCTTCATTTAATTTCCCTTTAAGAAGAATGAGAATATCAATCCAACAAAGGTGACACATCCAAGGCCTAATGATCTCAAGCTATCACAAAAAGAGTGTGTTGTTCTCCTTCAACAAGGACTCATAGAGCCCATGAAGTATGATTGGGTTTGTAAGGCCTTTTATGTTACAAAAGGTCTTAACTGAAGCGGGGTAAAAAGGGATTGGTTACTAATTATACCTCATCCTTATCCAAGCCGCTGAGAAAGAATCCTCCATCTTGGAATTCAGAACAAACCAAGGCCAGCCAACACTTAACCTATGTCTGCTTGCGTCCTTCAGGAATCTTTTTAAAGAAGAATTCCCGTTATAAATACACCATTCACCCTACCAAAGGTATCATCTTAGCTGACTTCTTATCTCTTCCTTTCAATATTAGTATTTTCTTTCTTTACGTGACTAACCTACCTCTCATTGCAAAAAAAAAAATATCTTTTCCTCCTATTGCTAGTGCCCCCACTAATGTTTCTGAAGTTGCCTCTCTTGCTCACAAGAGTTTGTTCTACTATTTACACCTCTTCCTTAGTGAGACTAACTCACCTTGCAACACCACACTGTTTAATCTCAAAGCACATTACCTTAATGTATTCTTCCTTAATTGACCTCTTTCTAAAAATGCATTATGGTATCTTTAGGCACTCTTAGCCCTTTATGCTTGTTTTGTTACCTTACTTCCTCAAAAGGTCTACCAATATCTGTGTGATCGAGACAATGAAAGATCTCTATTATAGACATTTCTTAAGTGGCATTAACCACTAGAACAATGGAAGAAACAACTCTCTATAGTCATTGAGCAACATCGATTATGGGAAGCATCTTATAAGAGACAATCTACACAGTGTTTCTATAGTATCCATCATCCACATGTCACAGTGGCACAATTTATTTTGATAATCGTGTCTACTTTCATCTTGCTTTACTTTATTGGCCAAGGTATAAGGGGAATGTTCTTAAATCTCTTAGGGATTTTCTTAAGGAGATTAATCATTTTCGTCGACATTCACCTATCCTTTCTACTTCTCTTGAACCTTACCTAGGAGAGTTTATTCTTGGTGAACCTGAAGCACCAGAAGTTGACATGTTAAGCCCAAATAGCCCAATGTATGTCGAAATTGAAGAAACAACCCAAGTTCAAGATGCCTCAGATACTGCAGGTCCTTCATAACCTCCAACCTTTGTCTTCCAGGAATCTCAAGACCTTAATGATGACATTTACATCTCCAATGAAGAAGAACTGAACCTATTCCTACAAAGATTCCACACAGATGATGTCAATCCTAGTAAACGATAAAAGAGACCTATAGAGCTGACACTAATAGTTTAAGTGATCTAGACTTCTTATCCAATTTAGTTGTGGCACGAACTAACTCATAATAAATGATGAGTTGGATTCCACTCCTCAATATAAGACTTTTCTTTTTAGACATCATTATGGTCTATTATAGTTGTGTGGCTTTTAGTGTGTTGATAAGAGAATCTTTGTGGTCCACACTCACTTTAAAAGATTCTTTCTTATCTTTTAGGAATCTTTTTACTATTTGCTTTTTAAAGGTGTGTAATAATAGTACCTAAGGCAACTTCTTTTTTAAAGTTATACCTAGGGAATATATTCCCTCATTAAAGTAGTTTGTTTGTATTCTCTTGATTCGCCTATAAAAGGAAGGCTTGTCTATTGTTGTGATCACACTGGGAAATAGATCTTGTTTACGCTAGAAATATGAATGAAAGTTTGAGTATGTTTGCTTTCATGACTTCTCTCTAAACTCCTTCCACTACAAGAAAAATGTTAAATTGCGACGGAAAAATACCAACGGTATTAAAACCGTTGCAATTACCGACCGAAAATGCATATCTGTCGCTGAAATTGGTTGTCGAATAAAAGTGTGCGACGAAAAAGCATTCTGTCGCTGAATGTTGGTGAGGATATTTACTGATACACATTTCGGTCGGTAAACTCGTCTATGAAAACGTCGGATACGCGTCCTTCATTTAAACGAAAACGATGTCGTTTTGGTTTTAATTAATTCCCCTTCTCTTCTCCTTCCTCCCTCTCCTCGCGCTGTTGGACCCCGATCCTTAAGTGGCAATTTAGAGATATGAAATGAAATTCAATGAGTGTTTTGGATATGAATTGTGTTATAGATGTCTTGTGCCTTAAGGAAAATTGATGAGAAAAGATTTGAGGACTTTGATATTTGAGT
>JAOTIZ010000203.1:39395886-39409857 GCA_027123425.1 Erythroxylum panamense
GAACGATTTCAATGAGCTGAAAGGTAATGCTCTCCGCTTTCGCTCTCGCTTTGTTTATTCACTTGTTCTTTTGGTCTCTCTGATTAGGGTTTTCTTTTCAATCTCATTCACCCTACTTATTTGAAGCTAGATTATGGTGTTTATGTTGGTTAACAAATCATCAAATCTGCTATTTCGCTTTTAATATTTGTGATAGTTGTGGCTTGTGTTTTTGTTCGTTCTTGTTTTAGGACCTACGAGACACCCAGGTTTGAGAAGCTTCATTCCGTCGCTGTAGTTCAAGTGCTTTCGTTTTGGTTTTCCAATTTCTTCTTTTGCATTTTTTTCTGAGTCGTAACCAGGAAAGGGTCTCTTTTTCTTGTTTATATTCTGGATTGTCTAATGAATATTGTTAATTGGCGTTGGTTTTCTTTTGTGATGTCATTGATGAACTAAATGAGGAATGCCTAAAAATGTATGAGCCTGTGAGGTGTTTATTAAATGATCACTGCTTGGCTAATTACTAATTAACTAATTGCTTAACATCACATTAGTAGAATCTGATTCCTGATTTGAGACATTTTCATTCGTGGAACTTGTAAACGACATTACTTTTGGATGGTAATTAGTCTGGTTTAAGTTGCAGTATGAAGCTGTTGTTTCATAACTTATCTGAATCTATGTCCTTCTCTGGATGATTGGAGTTGAACTTGGCTAAATAGAATGGAAATAATACTTGAATGTTGATCAGTAGACATAGTATGGCATGGATGAAAATTTTGAGACCTGGGAATGTATCGTGATTCACTAAGGCTCTTCATTTCTCTTAGTTATTGAAAGTAAAGGGGGATACTGTTATTCCTTTTGTATTATTTCATGGAAGAACTATTCTTTGTTTGTGTTTAGAAAATTTGTTAGATGGATATTCTTTTGACTTCTCTAGTACTGGTGGTCCTCATAATGATGTTTTACTTCAGATGGTTCAACAGACTATAGATTCCAACTTCAGTGAGTATGGACTGGCTAATGGTGGAACTAACTTGCCTAGTCATGACATGCAATATACAGTAACTGTTAAGAAGACAGCACTGCGAGATGTGCAGAATGAAATTAGAGCTCCCAACTCTACTGGGAATTCTCTACTGCTAAAAGATAAAAAATCAAGTATGGAAAGCATCAAGGTTTCTGGTACCAAGAGACCTTCTCCTGAGGATCCAATAAACCCTCTACAATGCCAGTCTCCAATTGGTAATTCTGCAAATGCTCATCTAGTCTATGTTCGAAGAAAGTCTGAAGCAGAGATTAGCAAGAATCCTGCCAGTGATTGCAAGAGCATTAATGCAGAGTGTCCAAATTCAAGACAGCTTGATCAGGAATCCTCCCATCCAAAAACAACAATAAAGGATCCAAAATTTTCTTGTTTTCCAGCATTCTCACCTATTCCTGTTGCTTCACCTGTAAGCGCCTCAGTGAAACCCTCAGTCCCTCTTCCTCCTGGACAGTCTAGCATGAGATTTGCACTAGTAGAATCCAGTTATCATCCTGTTGCTTCTGCCATCAATAAGTTGAATAATCCAAAGGGAGTTAATAATCTGCACTGGGAAGAGCGATTTTTTCAACTGCAAATGTTATTGAAGAAATTGGATGAATCAGATCAACAGGATTATGTTCAGAGTATGTTTTGTAGATTTGACTTTACGGTAATTCATTTTGTCATGTTAACATTTTCATGACTTTGATTTGAATCCTATTTTCTGTTGGTTGTACAAGTGCTTCGATCACTCTCCTCAGCTGAGCTTAGCAGACATGCAGTTGAGTTGGAAAACAGATCTATTCAACTTTCACTGGAGGAAGGTATGATCAGATGACTTCCTTGTATGTGTTTGTTTTTGTTTTGCAGTGCTAAATTTAAGAATAGGACGAACAAACAAATATTTTCTTCCTAGACTGGAAGAAGTTGTGCCGTTTGGGTTTGGAATCTTTTCTTTTAAGCAGTATTATGGTTTGGAATCTTTTCCTTTAAGCAGTATCATCTATACACAATATTGTAGCTTATAGCATGTGGCTTTACTCGGTGGTTTAGAGGAGGCAAATCTTTGTTGAACGCTCTCTGCTGTCTAATATTTTCAGCTCCCTGTTCGAATGTGTATAACTACAAGCACTTCTTGTACTTTCATGCTTTCTCAATATTTTGTTGACTAAAGCCATCTTTGTACTAGAAATTCTGGATAATCATTGAGTAATGTCTCAGAACCCATATTTTTTAACTGACCTAGGGTTTGAATTATTGGGGGGAATTGAAATTCCTGTTGGTTTGGCCAAGTTGATATTTCAGTCGATAGTACAAGATTCAGTTTATTTCTAGTATGATAGCACTAAAGATAGGCCGGATGATAGGTTGGAAATCAGGATGCCACTTCATTTATGGTTCATGTAAGAAGGCTCTGGACAGGCTTTATTTACCTGTTTCTTTATGTCTGTATATGAGTTAAATGTTAAAAAATTTTATCTGATGTTCGAATGCCTAGGCAGTTTAAGGTGAGAATACTCTGTCTCACATCTGTCCATATGACGCACATGTGATGTATCATGTCTAAGAATTGGACTTGGTATTTGTTAGCTGTTCTGTAATGTATGCAGATTATTTCATATGTAAACATGATATTATCTTTATATTGCGAACATTAATGTGTATTTTCACTGACGCTACCCTGTCATTCTCCCCATATCTTAGTCGTAATTTTGTGTAGTTCATTTACACTGTCGATCTTTTATGATCAACTTTCATCCTAGTTGAGGTCTGTGTTTTGGTATATGATATTTGGAAAACATTTCTTATGATATTGAACAGAGTCAGGACAGAACTTTTTCATTTCAGGAATTGTAATTAGTTATTCTTTGCATAGATATTCTTGTGAATTCCCTTGATATTCTCTACGCGTCAACTATCTTGGGATAACTGGAAGCTGACACATGATATTTTAATTTGTTGTCATTCTCATAGCCAAAGAGGTGCAACGTGTTGGGGTTTTAAACGTCTTGGGGAAATCATTGAAGAATTTCAAAGTAACTTGAACTTATCGTGTCCATGAAGAGCAACAAGAAGATTTATGAACATCTCATCCTTTGGTAGTTCCTTTTTCGGCAAAGGGAAGACGTATCAGTGTGTACACGTTTTTCCATCTCGGCTTTATTGCAATGGAAGTTGTGGTTGACCAATATTCATTGTTGTGTTAATGTCGGACGGGTCTTCATCATCGTCACCGCAAAAGCTGTTGATGGTGCATCAAATTTGTAGCCGTCTTGTAATATGGACAGTTTCATCGTGTATTATATTCTAGAAATGGACTGGTGTAAGGTGACATTGAAGAAATTGATGGAAAAGATACAACTACTTGATTCATTTTTGGATTACGAGAGCAAAGACAGCAAAACATTCTTAGCGGCTTAAAGTTCCCTTTGTGATTGTGACCCTGGCCTGCTGGAGTAGTTTGGAACTGTCTTAAAGTTTGTATGCCCAAACCAATCGGTGACATACCAACTGTCTGACAATCAGTACGTACGTTTGTTTGTTTGTTTGTTTGTTCCAGGAATCCTGTCCTATTGGTGCTACACCTAAACTGGTTCCATATTGGAAGGTTGGTAGACGGTGATTTGATGACCCGTTCACGAATTTCCAATTTCACCCCGGGAATTGCAGAGAATCAATCGGCCACCATTAAAAAAAGTCATCACGTTTCATGTATCATAATCATGGATTACCCATGCGGCTTCCGCTCATCCGTCCCATTCAGAACAGTTTTGTATTCCCATTTCCAACTGTACGGATAACCACAAACTAGACTCAACCGAAAAAGAAAAACTGCCTCAAGTAAAAGACACTCTCTCACTGTCTCCCACAACACACGTAACCGCTCAAACTGCCACTACAAAAGGACCCTCTCTTCCATCATAACACTTTTTTTTTTCTCTTTTCCCTTCCTTCATCAAAGATTCAATCTTTACTGCTTTAGCTCTCATCGCCATGACCAATAACAACACAAACTCCGACCCTGACTTCTGCTTCCCGCAATCTTCTTCAGTCCTTACACCCTACCATCTTCAGAATCCTCGTAAAAAGCGTACGCAACTGATCAAGATTGGGCCCCAGTTGGTCCCCTCAACTTCTGTGACTGACACCACAATTACTATCCGCAAACCAAAGTACTACGGGAAGAAGCCTGACCCTTCTGCTCCTAAGATCACAAGGCCCTGCACGGAGTGCGGGAAGAAATTTTGGTCATGGAAGGCACTCTTTGGTCACATGCGCTGCCACCCTGAGCGTCAATGGCGTGGCATCAATCCACCACCAAACTACCGACGCCCCATTTCACCAATTCAGAAGTTAACTAGTATCGAAGCAGTTATGGGCGAAGATGATCATGAAGTAGCCGCTTGTTTGTTAATGCTGGCCAATAGTGCTGATGGAGCAACAATGTTCGACGCTGATCAACAGACCGGTGGTATCGGTACAGTTACTGGTAATTGTCAAGTGCTTGAAGAAGAAGAAGAAGGCAACAGCCGTTTCGAGTGCTCAAGTTGCAAAAAGGTATTTGGTTCGCATCAGGCATTGGGGGGTCACAGGGCAAGTCACAAGAATGTCAAGGGTTGTTTCGCGATAACGAGGAGTAACGACGGTTGGTGTGAGGCTGTTGAGGATGACAGTGGAAGTGGCGATGTTGTGATGAGGGAGAATATGGAAGAAGAAAGTGGAAACAACAAGATGGTGATGGTGTTAGGAGGGCATCATCAGTGCAGCATATGCTTGAAGGTGTTTTCGAGCGGACAAGCACTGGGAGGGCACAAGAGGTGTCACTTTGAAAAAGGAGAAGAGGCGTCGTCGTCATCCATGTTTCAAGGGGACATTGTTGCTTCAAATAACAAGGGACTGGACCTCAATTTGCCTGCACCAGTTGAAGATGATGACGCATTATCTTCTTGCTTAACTCTGGACTTGAGATTAGGTCTTTGAAGATTATCTTCTTTCATCTGCTTCTTTATTAACTGGTACGTACGTAGGTGGCGGATACTGATTTGTAACCTAGCTAGCAGTGAATACTAGGATTAAACATATGTTGTATCACTGTTATCATTCCTATCATTGGTGTTGGTTCTCAAAGACTGCACAGCCACAAGCACAAGCACAAGCACTTACGTTAGTTACATACGTAGATTTGTAAAATCACTTCACCTTAATAATATCAAATATATAGTTTCTCTTTTACTCTTTCTTTTTCCTCTTTACTTATGTTCTGTTCTGTTCCCAATTTATTTGCTTATAGCATAATACTACTTCCCAGTTCATGAGCCGGAATTAGGATTTAGCAAAAGCTTAATTAGGTCCGGTCCAAATCTGTCCAAGCTCGGTCCATCATAAGTTATAAACTTTTGGAATAGGTAAGTTGCTCCAAATGATGCAACTTCCTAAAACCATATTATATTTAACTCAATGAATTAATATAAGTTGCAAATTCATAATTAAAAGTAAATAAAGTAAAACAACTCCATACATGATCTCGACTTATAATAAACAAAGCTTATAAACGTTTCAATTAATATTGATCATACAACTTTTCCATCATCATAAATATTTGACATATATATTAAAGGTTTATTTAAATCAATAATTATATATAAGAAAATTAAAATGAAAAATATTAAATGATAAGTGATTTAGTTTAAATTATTTAACCCTAATAGAATATTAATATTCTTCTTTTTTTCATCTTTATTAAGTAAACCAAATGGAATTAAGCGCATATTTTATAAAGACTTAAAAATATTCGAAGAAACATAGCTAAAGGCTAATATTAACATGTTGGATCTCACAAACTTTACACATCCAACATTGCTATGTCACAAAATTAAAAAGGTTGTAAGACAAGGCGAGAATAGATGTACCTTTCTTGTATGTAACTAGCTTACTTTAACACATGTTGGAGAGCACTCAAACCCTAGCTATCTTACACATGGAATAACCCAATCATGGTGCTTTTGATTGATCATGCATTACAAGCTGGCAAATACTTTGATCGACCTATAGAATTCCACAATCTGAGTAGTGATAAATTGCATCATAAGATGCCCTTTTCTGATGAATATATACTGATGACATAAGAATATATGTTTTCCAGTATCTACCCAAATATATATATTTGTTTATTAACAAGCATAGATTCTTTCTATTCAGCTTTTTTTTAAAAAAAGGTGGAAGGTATATGAATTACTATAGTCAGGAGAAGAGCAATCTCCTGTTTATACAAATCTAAATTTGTTTTATGTGTATCTCGTACCGTTCAATGCGTCATCTTCCCTCTTCAAGAGACTATAATGTTAGTACCGATCATTGACTTTAATTTGTTCGTATCTTTATTTCTATTTATTTGTATTTCATGTAACTCTTGTCTCAGGTCATATCTGTCAAGGTAAATCACATTTTTCAAATTAAATTGATTATTATTTAAGCTATAAAGTAATAGTATTATATATATATATATATATAGAATTTAAAATGGTACCTGCTTAGTCTGATATTTCATGAAATTCATACATAATAATGTGATTAATTTGATAAGATATATGCAACTTCTTCAATCTTGATAACTAGTATCACATTTTTAGGTGTATCTAACGATTGTCATAATTTGATAAGTTGTTAGCTGATTCCATGGAAGCAGGTTACTGAACGAGTATCTACAAGAACCCACGTCACATATCTTCAGCAATCTGATCGTCTCCGGTAATATTATGATAGAGAGTTACATACTTGTTATTGATCCCTCTTTTATATTGCTGGAGAAGATTCCTCGTCTCTGACATTTATTCTATTTATCTCGTGCAGTCCACGATGCTTTTATTGATTCAAGATAGAAAAATGGAGACATACCAGCAGGCCGGCGTTGGACAAGGACAACCTGGGCGTATTCCCAGAGTCTATCTTTATAAACAGTCTATTTTATTTTTATATAAAATAAAATAGGATTTTTTTAATTTTATAAAAAATAATATTTTATTTTTATAAGAACCTAAATAAAACAAGGAGCTCATTTTTTTTACTTTACTCAAAATCTATAAAATACTAAGAACACGGTTAGTTTCTTCTAATCATAGAGATTAAGAAATAAGAAGGAACTGAAAATCAATTGTATTTATTCAAACATATCTAATTAAGATTGAACTCAAAATGTTAATTCAATCAAGCATGTCTTCAAGTTGTTATGGATTGAATTTCTAAACATAAGATGATCATAGTGTTACGCCGGCAAAGCAGTGCTGGAAGCAAAGTTTTACAATTTTATTTTAAGAGCTGCAAGAACAATAAAGAAATTGAGAAGACGTCAGACTAAGAACATCGAAGCACCAATAGTAGCATTGAATCTGACAACATGCCCATGTCAGAAAGATTAAATGCAACCCGGGTGATCAGCTTCAAAATGATTAATAATTACACTAAAACAAGTAATCTGGGTTTGCACTTTGCAGCCACTTTCTGTTGGTTAATAAATTGATAGTAATTTACTTATGATATTATTAAATTATTTTATAAAATATTATGTATATTATTAATTATATTAAATTATTAAAATAGTTATTGTGCCATTAAAATAAAATTATAAAGTTATGAAGCAAATTATTCATAACTATAGTTTTATTACAATGGGATATTGATAGAATGATAAATTAACATATGTTACGCTTTCTTTAGGAAGAAAATATTTAATTTTATAAAATGAAGTATGAAAATACTTAAATAAATGTGTGAGTTTTTATTAATGAAAATAAATTCACTAAATTAATCAAATAATAAAAATCTTGAATAGAATATTACTTATACATATGTGGATGACTCGTTATAATGATTGTATAATTAATAAGTAGACTTAAATTATCAAAGTATTTTGTACAAGAATTGTTATATTTTGATGGTGCATTTATGTAATCTATTCTATTTAAAGCAATTCAATTGATAATACTTATATATGGTGTGAATTGTATAGAATAACTGAGTAAATTAATAAATGATTTGTCATCTTAAAATAATTAGAGATAATGCTTTATTATTTTTATTAGTAATGATTTAATAATTTTTTATTAGAGTGAATTAATATTCAAAGAGTATTATTTTTAAATATTACTTATTAATTTACTAGAATGAACATGATTAAATTTTATATGGAATAGAAATTAATTATGTACTTTATGTTTAAGTAGAGGATTAAGTGACGAAATGGTTAAATTATACATTATAATATTGCATTGATAGGTTAAATCAAAATAATATAATGTTTCTAATATTTGAGTAGTCATAATTTGTTATATTTTAATCTTGATTTATGATTATAAATTGTTTATTTGGATAATAAACATAAATTAAAAGAAGTTTTAATTTTTTATTTTTATTTTATAATTGTTATCAATATATTAGGAACTTAATAGGACACATATGTAACAATTAAGAAATTTAGTACACCGTATTAGATCTGGGTAGGCCAAATGGCGAAGTACATCAGGTATTTTATGTGATAAAAAGATTCCTTTAAAACTCAAAGGGAAGTTTTATAAAATGGTGATTCAATCAACCATGTTGTATAAGGTAGAATGCTGGCCTACTAAACATAGACATATAAGACAACTGCTAGTAGCAGAAATGCGTATGCTTAGGTGGATGTGTGAATTTACCAAAAGAGATAGGGTCTGGAATAGAATGATGAGAGACAGGTTACGGGTGGCTAGCATTGTCAACAAGTTAAGGGAGACTAGGTTGAGTAGTTTGGGCATATACGCAGAAGGCCCTTAGGTGCTCCCGTTTGGCGCTGTGAGAATATAACCATTACTGATTACAAGAGAAGAAAAAGGAGGCCTTACAAGAACTGGAAAGAAGTGATCAAGAAAGATATGTCAGAATTGTCCCTTACGGAAGCAGTGGCTAGTAACAGAAAAATCTGGCGTGACCGAATAAGGGTAAAGGATACCTTTTAAAATTCTCCCACAATAGTTCAGTAAGTATTTAGGAGATTTTTATTCTACAATTGCGCCACGTACTTACCGCATAGGGACCAACCTGGATGTCCTTTGCAGTCGGTGCTAGTTGTAAGGCTTAGACAAGGTTTTCGGACCCATAACTTGATTTTTCAGGACAGGTGTGTAGGGGAAAGATTCCGCAAGGTTATCTAAAATTATAGGATTGTCGTACCCTTAGAGCCTCTAAACAAAGACCCCTAGCTTATCTAACAACATAAAGAGTCGCGTATCAGGTACTAGCAGATCTAGACACCATCAGGTATATCATTTTGGCTACATCAAATTGTTTATTTATTTATGTATTGTTTTGGTAATTTTATTTACAAAACTAGTTAGTGTGCTAGTTTACTTATCTACGCTTGTACATGCATCATTCTTTTATTGTCACATCTACATGTGGGTCTATTAAAAACAACCTCTCTACTATCTAGGGGTAAGATTGCGTACTATCAGACCTTCCTAGACCCCGCTTTGTTCCAGGACTTTAGTTTTGGGTGTGATAATGATGTTTTTTAGGGACCAAATATGAGATACTTGAATGGATAATGTTTTTGTCAATACTTAAACTTTGTATTGTTATCACTTAAGATATTTGAATGGGATAATGTTTTTTTCAATACTTAAAACTTTGAATTGTTATCACTTAAGTAACCAAACTTTAAAAAATTACTAATTTGGTATTTAAAAAATTCCAACACCCTAAATTTAAATAAAGAAGCCCAAGATAGAAGAAACAAAGAAAGAGTACAAACATAAATCCCATTTGAACTCTCTAGTTCTAAGTTTATATGAAATATAAGTTTGAATCATTTAAAAATTTTAAAGAATTTAGACTTTATGTTAAGAAACATATTGTGCAAAATATTAAGACACAAATCTGATAGAGATGGCAAATAGTTAGACAATGAGTTTCTTGGTTACTTAAAGAGAATAAGGTTCTCGCATAATGAACTCTACCTAGAACTACACAATACGATAAAGTATCTAAAAGAAGAATCATACTACACAATACGATAAATTATCTAAAAGAAGAATCATACTTTACTACATATAGTAAATTCCATGATGAGTTATATAGATCTTTATATTTCTTTTTAAGGATATGCCTTTAAAGTTGTTGCTTCCTTTTTAAATAGAGTTTTATCTAAATTAGAAGACTTTATATAAGATATGAACTAGTAATAAACTAAATTTATTATAAGATTTTGAGATGTAATGCTTATTTAAAATATTTAATATCTGATAAAATTCAAAGTAAATAAGACAAATATAAATTTGTGGTATATAAAAAATTATTGGATATCAATTTTATCATTCTTTAGCAAAAGAATTTGTTTAAAGACATAATGCATCCCTAGAAAGAGATTTTATTCCTAAAGAAAGTAGGAGTAGTAAGATACAAGTTAGAAAAGTTTTAAAACCATAAATTCAAATAAGAATCTTATGTTGATACATATGATATAAAATCAAGAGTTTAATAGACAAATAGTCTACAACAAGATAGCACGATACAACACACCTCATCTATATTTAATATAGGGTTAATTATTAAAAAATATCAAACTTTACTTAATTTTACAATACTAGCCCAAGCTTTAAAAAGTGGCACTAAAATGCTCAAACTTTCAGTTTCTTGCAAGTATAGCCTGATGTTAAATTCTTGACTATGCCACGTCAAATTAATGATTTTTCCACATGGCTACCACATTTTTAGCAAATCTTCCTTGCTTAGCTTTAATCAAGAATTCAGAGGCAAAGTCAACCTTGTCTGCTATAACCATTTATCAACCTGTAAACTATGTTTTACAATTAACAAAATCAAGTATGAAATAACCAGATTAAAATTTAGAAGAAAAACGTAATCAAATCTTACCCATCTCAACTCATTTATCAATTTGCTTCTCAAATATTAGTTAATCAATTTCCTTTTTCTTGTTGCAGAATAGAAAACTTGCATAGTTTTCCACTTTAAGTTTGAATGTAAAGACCTTTGTGTTAAAGCCATTTAGTACCGTAAAACCAACTCAAAAATGAAGTTCATAGCTAAAATTTCTTGGGGATGAATGATATATTTCACATAAAAGTAAATTGTAGTTTACACCGGTAAAGAACGACATAGACATAAATCAACATTTGTGTATTGAAGTTAACATAATCCCTACACAGATGATGAAGACAATAAGGAAAAAGTAGACAACAACAAGGGCAAACAAATCCCTGCAATGAGGTAAATCTAAGACTCAGCAAGCAAGTTGGAAGAATGTCGGAGCTACCTAGAAAATTGACAGGGAAAAGTAAAAACAAACACAAAGCTAGTAAGGAGGAGATGGAGAATAGATGGATGAAGAATCATCATTTTCTTTTTCCAAATTTATTAAATTTATAAAATAGATATCTAGAAAATAATAGCAAATATGTCAAAACTTTTAATCTGATATGGTACGCCATGTTAGCGACATTAACAGAGAACTTAATGTCTAGTTATGTTCGCAACAAATTAAAAGTTTGAGCATTTTAATGTCATTTTTTAAAGTTTAAACTAGTATTGCAAAATTGAGTAAAATTTAAAATTTTTTATAATTAACCCTTTAATTTACATATATAAAAGGGGAAAATATTAATTGCTTATGAACAATAAGCTTACTAATTTTGAGGAAGTAATGTTGATATTAATTCTTTAAAATGACAAGATGTCATGACATTTGAAATATAATCCATGTACACTAATTAAATATGGTGGATGAACTTGATGAGATATGGATATAAGTAGATTTTTATAAGAAAAACAAATATAAATGATAATGTCCATATATAAAAGCAAGGATAATATCTAAAGGTCATGGAAAAAATGAAAAGTTAATTTTGTTGAAACCATTTTATCCATAGCATTGCTTAAAGCTTTAAGAATATTATTAGTTATAATGACATACCATGATTATGAAATTTCATAAATATATTTTAAAATAATATTTCTCAATAAAGATTTAATTAAGGATGTGCATATGATATTACCTAAATTTTTTTATTGCAAATAATTTTCTAATAAAGTATGTAAGTCGCAGATTTTATTTATAGATTTAAATAAATGTCATAGATTTGGAACATTTGTTTTAATCAGACAATTAAAAATTTTGATTTTATAAAAAGTACGAATGCACCTTGTGTGTATAAGAAACTTAGTAAGAGTACAGTTGTCTTTCTAGTGCGATTCATGAACGATATTTTGTTAATTAGAAACAAAATATTGATGCTCTAATAAATAATGATTTAGTCTTCCAAAAACTTCTTTATGAAGAATATGTAAAAAGCAACCTATATTACAAGAATTAAGTTTTTTCAAAATAAATTAAATAGGCTGCTTGGTTTATCTTAAGCCACATATGCAAGCAAAACATTAAGAGGTTTAGGATGTAGAATTTCAAAAGGAGGTTTTTACACATATCGCATAATATTTCACTTTTAAAAGATATGTATCCATAAATATAGGAAGAGATGAAAATAAGATGGATTGCATTCCATATGTTTTGGCTATTAGAGCAATCATATGTGCAATGTTATATATGAGATAAGGAATTTCTTATATTGTAAGTAGTAACAACAATAATAACAATCTCAGTGCACAAGGCTCCCCATTTTGCAAGGGTTGGGAGAGAGACATCAATTGTAGGTAGCCTTCCCTTTGTATTTTACAAAGAGACTGTTTTCGTAACTTGAACCTGTGACCTTTTGGTCACAAAGGAGTAACTTTACCAGTTGCTCTAAGACTCGCCCTTTAAAAAGTACAACTTGCCCTAATGCACAAAGCTCTCCGCTTTGTGAGAGTTGGGGGAGGTTTATCAGTATACGCAGCCTTCTCTTTGCATTTATTATAAAGAGGTTGTTTCTGTGACTCAAACCAGTGACCTTCTGGTCACAAAGGAGTAACTTAATTTACTAGTTGTAAGCATAATAAGCAAATATCAAGTTAATCATTGTGATGATCATTAGATAATTGTAGAGAGCACCTTATAGTATTTAGAAAAGTTAAAGATGTTTCTTTGTCTATGGAGAAGCTAAACTACGTAATTAAAATTATTTAACTACTAGTTTTTAATTCAATTAGGAGGATAACTTATCATAATTATGAAAAATATTTACTTAAATTGGATGTAAGATGAGATAAGAAAAGTTTCAAACAATTAACCATAATTGATTTTACAACAAAAGCCTAATGCATTTAAGTGTTTAAGTAAAAAAAAAGGAAACTATTGAACAACAAATTTCATCATCAAACTTAGGGTGATTCCTCACTATTAAGAAAATAATATTGAGTTGTGATAATAATGACATCATTGCACAAACAAGGAATCAAGATCTTATTAAAGGTTCAAATATGTAATTAGAAAATTTCACTCGATTAGATAAACAATGTAATGGATAGTGTTGGGCCCCAAATTGTTTTTCTTGATGTTGTTAAGTATGAAATAATTTGATTTATGATTTATGGCATAGTTTGATTTTATTGAGAGTATTAATGGAAAATTTGGATTTAATTGAGTTTAGTATGGAATAATTGTTTTGAAAGAGTAAAAATGTTTAAGGGCAAAATGGTCAAGACACTTGAGTTATGAGGTTTTAGGTTAAGCAAAGGAGGGCATTATAGTCCTTGCCCATTTGTGTAGGTTTAAGAAATTAAAAGAAGAAAAGAAAAGAAAGGAAAATAGAAAAGAAGAAAGAAGGAGAAGAAGTATCGTGGGAAGAGAGGAAGAAGAAGAGAAAGGGGAAAGCTCGGGTTTGTCGTTTTCGAAGGATTTGAAGCATTCTTAAGGTAAGTTAAGCTCTTTTACCCTTGTTTGAGTTGGATTGAACCTTGGTTTTGCTTGGATTGAGTAGAAATCGTTGGTTTAGGGTTTATGGTGAAAATTGGTAGATTTGCTTAGATTGTTATGTTTG
>JAOTIZ010000203.1:39422314-39441939 GCA_027123425.1 Erythroxylum panamense
TTAGGTGCATGAGATCGGATAATTTGATTCATAGACTTTGATGTAATGAATCAGTACCAGTAGGGTGGACCTCTAATCTCAAATCTTACGGATGTAATCAGAATTCAGAAGCAGTACTCGTTCTCAACAATAACAATTTTATTCAAGATGTAGTGATGATGGAAATGAAACTCTATAAAATATGCGACTTAGATGATCTTGTGATGACTTAGTTTCTAATGTCTTAGCCTGTTGTTGCTTGTTCCTTCAAAAGCAACACATGAAGGGCCCTGCTGGAATTGCTCAAGCAATATCAGTACTAAAGGTACAGTCTTTACGAGGCTTCCTCATATATTTACCTCATATATATATATATAATATTATTTGATCTTAATTGGGTGATGCGGCGAATCGTGAATATTAAGGAAAGAGTCCATGACCTCTCCACCATGCTGAGGGGCATTCTTTAATTAACATTATACTTGACATCATCTTCACCTCGAGTTATCACTTACAGTCTGTTCAAAGTTTCAAACTCAACAATGGCTGCTAAACACGAGGGTTGCTTTAGCTACCACTAAAGTTTTATATCATGCGGTTGATATTTTTTTAAAAAAAGTGGAATAATTGACATAACATCACCAAGCGCTCGGCAGCTACTACAGATGGTCATAGACAAAGCTATTAAACCGTTTTAACATGGAGCGGTAACTTAAAGCCTAACTAGGACTTCTAAAGAAACGACTGAAGACCAGTTGAACCAGCTCAAATTAAAGATTCTAATTTGAGGACAACTTTATTGCTCCATGGGGTAAGTTTGATGGAATATTATATATAACTTATCAAAAGATGTGATATGAATATTCTACAAGGACTTGGGATGATTATAAAGAGTTGTTGATAAGAATATTATATAAAAGTTGTGATGAAAGAAAACAAGTTAAAATGTAAATTAGTGATATGGGGCCACTATGCTGACAATATGAGTATAGTTACAGTAAATTATATATATATATTCACAGTTTCGAGTTTCGACCACATTTCACAATAACCTATGAGTAAACTGAAGCGTCACTTCTCCGGAAAGCATGGAGTTGGAGCAGATTATTAGCTTTTAGGCAGCAGGTGCGGGTGAGTGGAGTGATTGCTGGAAACTCCTGAGGGTCCATACCCTTGGAAATGGCATCCATGGTCATGGTCATTAACAAAGTCATACCATCATGCCAACAGGAACTAACCGTATTATGTCAGGTTTAGTGGGTTAGTTGATGGTTTTGAACAGATCAAGACAGCATTTTTCCTTTTCTTTACACATGTAATTAACCAACACGACAGCAGAAATTGAAAGCATTCTCACTAATCTTCTAACCGTTTAGAAGAAAAGAACATCTTACACCAGTGCACAGGAGTTGTGTTATAATGAAAAATATCATTGAATAAAGCAATATTATTTTCTCAAGGTTGTGTTTTTCTGTGATATCTCATCTTCAAATGGGTTGACTTTACAAGTGTGCAGCACACACGAAGATAAGAATCTTTTTCTTCCTTCTGTTTTTTTTGTTTTGTTTTGGTTGAAAATAAATCAAGTGAATCTCTTTGCTTTGCTGCAGAGTGCAGAGATAAAACCATAAAGAAATGAAAGGGTATATACCAAACTTAGCAACCGGAGAAAGAAAATAAGAAAAACATGCGGGACCAATCTCCACATATGGTTGTTTTGTTTGTGAATGAGAGGATCCAGCACGCGCAGCGTGAGAACAGAATTTTTATTTATGGAAAGTAGACAGAGAAAACCTTCTCACTCCAAACTTCACTGCATGTATAGATAATTACTAGAATCTCTCACCATACACACACACACACATAAGCTGCTCCTTATGTTTCTTCCTTTTCGGCCTGGAACAGGAAATCATATTCAACTTGATATTCTTCCGAAAAACCTTTGCTGGTTATGCAATATTGCGGTTTGCTTTATGCAAGGCATATTTCAGACGACCAGTGTCATTTTCAAGAATTGCTGTCAAGTGAGGTATTCTTCTCCTTTTTTCTCTTTTATCAAATGTTTTGAGTTCTCGTCTTTGTGTTGCTATCTTTATGCTGCTTTTTGCCATGATTTATGGCTGTAAGTGGTTTGGATTTAGTGTTGGCTACAAGAAATGGAAAGGGTTGCTGTTCTTATCCTTTTTCAGTAGTTCTTTTCTTTTATGATACTATCGACGACGTTTCAGCTGCTACTTCGTTTCCGTTTGTTTTCTGTAATTGTTTCCTGTCTGATCCAAAACTTGCTCGGCGCTGATAAATTGTATTTGTCCGTGCAGCATAACTGAGTTTTAGTTCATTAAGATTATGGATAAAGGACTTCTTTTTATTTGTTAACATAAATCGTATCAGTTCTAAATAAAAACAAGTAGGTTTCGTCCTCTGAAATGGATTTCTGGTTGCAGTTGACAAAACAATATTTTGTTGACGATGTTTCTGCAAGTGGGGCATATTGGATTTTCGGATACAAGCTATAGCAATCCTTCCTGGAAGTTCCTCTTTTTATTTTTCATCTTTACTGTTCTTTTGTGTTTTGGGTCATGATAATATTTACGATTGAGTCTGATAGGCTTCATTAGATGCAAGTTTTGAAGGAAGGTGAAATATGGATGATGGGACGCCTGCACCTGAGTCTAAGTTCGAGACTTTCTTAGGTACGACCATGGATTTAGACTTCATGGATGAACTTTTGGATGATGGATGCTTGTTGAAGGTTGTTGATGACTTCAACTTTTCACACCAAGTTGCCCTTTCAACCTCCGATAGAGATCCATCTGAATATTGTCCTTCTGTGGAGGCCAACGTAGGTCAAGCAGCCTGTGAAGGAACGATAGAGAAGCGTTTCCTTGAGAGCCCACATGAGGAAGGTCGTCAAATAGAGGAACACGATGAGGCTGAAACTCAAATTTGTGCGGCTGCCAGTAATTCCATATCTTTGGTACAAAACAAGAGTTCTGGGATAATTGAATTGGGTAGCAGATTGTGGATTGAGCCGAGAGCTTGTCCAGGACCATCTTCTTCTGTAAGAGAGAGATTAAAACATGCTGTTGCACGGTTAAGAGATTGCACCAAGGATAGAGATGTCCTCATTCAAATATGGGTGCCTATGAAGAAAGGTGGGAAGAGTTTTCTTACTACGACTAATCAGCCATACATGCTTGATCCCCAATGCAGAAGTCTTGCTAGTTACAGAACTGTTTCAAAGACTTACCAATTCTCAGCAGAGGAGGACTCTAAAGACTTTATTGGCTTGCCTGGTCGGGTTTTCTTGAGGAAATTACCAGAGTGGACGCCGGATGTTCGGTTTTTCAGTAGTGAAGAATACCCCCGCAAAGATTATGCAATGCAGTACAACATTGGTGCCTCTCTTGCTGTTCCGGTGTTTGAATCAGGCAGTTGGACTTGCTTGGGGGTTGTTGAGGTCATCACAACCAATCAACAAATTAATTATCGTCCAGAGCTTGAAAAAGTCTGCAAAGCTCTTGAGGTCTCTCCTTTTTTGTCTTCTCCAGCTTCCTGTCTACATGTCTTGGAAAAGTTATCTATAAAAGCTGTTAACTGGAAATATCTATGGTGACATGTAAATATATGCTTTACCTTTTTGTCTGACAACGCTGCATACTTCTTGGACTTAAATCTCTAGTCTTCTTATTGATGAATTCATAGATTTGAAATCATACAACGTATTTTTCCTGATTCTTTGAATTCTTGGTAACCACAGATACATTAGCATTTTGTAGATATTCAAAATTTTGTTCTTCTCATTTGCATGGTGCACTTTGGCATCCTATGATTTCTCTTCCATGGCACTTAAAGTCCTGATGTTTTGTTGGAGACTCTTTTTCATTTTCCTATTAGTATCAATATCATGGAGCTTAGAGAATTTCTTAAAAGAAAAGCTGGCGAGCATTCACCTTTTTGTTCATTCAACTGTCTGCCAAATATTTTTGGCCATTCTTATCTGACAATAATATGAATGCATATGCAGGATGTTTATCTGAGGAGTTCACATGACTTCTGTCCTCCAAGTGTAAAAGTGAGTTGACAACTTTTTCCAATAGAGTATGTTGTCATAATTTATGACATAATAATACTGAGGCCAGAGGTGTGCTCGCTTCCTGATCACAGGTTTGCAAGGAATTCTGCCAAGCTGCAGCTCCTGAGGTATCAGAGATTCTGGGATCTGTATGCAAGACTTACGGGTTACCTATAGTTCTTACATGGGCCCCATGTTTCCAGCAAGGTAAAGGAGGATGTCGGCATTTTGACGAGAACTATGCTCATTGTATTGCCACTGTTGATTCTGCTTGCTTTGTAGCTGATAAAGACCTTCATAGATTTCATCTGGTGTGCTCTGAGGAGTACCTCCTTCGAGGCCAAGGTATTGTAGGAAGAGCTTTCACACTAAACAAACAGTGCTTTGCACCTGATATTACATCATTCAGCAAGACAGATTACCCTTTCTCTCACCAAGCGAAGATGTTTGGTTTGCACGCTGCTATGGCAATTCCACTACAAAGCTCCTCTTCCGGATCAGCTGATATTGTCTTGGAGTTATTCTTCCCCAAGGAATGTCGAACTACCGAAGAACAATTGCGGATGCAGAAGTTATTGCCAATTGCAATCCAACATGCTTGTCAGAGTTTGCATGTCATAATGGAGAAAGAGCTTGAAGAAGATGTTAACTTAAAAACCATAGTTCCTTCCGGTGAGAAGCAAGAAACTCAACCAATATTATATTCATCATCAGAAGATCCTTCTCAAAAGGAATTATCTTGGATCTCCCAAATGATGGATACTCAACAGAAAGGTAAAGGTCTCTATGTCTCATGGGACTGTTCAAAAGAAGAAACTAAAGATGAATTCAAGGTGACGACTCAGAAGGAATTCTACCATAAGCAGTCACAGTTCCAGCAATGTATACAATCTTCTGAACTTGAAGGAACAAATAGTTGTAAAAATCCCTCTCCCGATTCTCACTCGTCAGGCAGCCTCAGAAAATTAGGTGAGAAGAGACGGACCAAGACAGAGAAGACAATCAGTTTGGAAGTTCTTCGACAATACTTTGCTGGGAGCCTCAAAGATGCTGCAAAGTGTATTGGTGGTAGGAGAATACTTGTCACTATTGAAACTTGCATATTGTTCATTCTTTTTTCAAGTAAATACTATTCATTGACAAACTGGAAACTTTATCATCGAGTAACGAAGCAAAGGCTATAAATTAATGGAGAAACTTAGTGCTTTGACTTGATCTCACTCGTATATTTTACTGTAGATATCTTTCTTCTAATCCTGAAAACCTGGGGTATGCATCCATCATATGCAATTTATGGCTTATACCTTATGACACAGTTTCTAATTTAAGCACGATAAGCCATTTCACCTTACTCGAGGTTTATATAGACTTGAATGTAACTGTTGGATGAAAAAGGGCTCAAGAGACTGCCTTACACAGTTTTTGTGGTTGCAGTTTGCCCCACTACACTGAAAAGGATATGCAGGCAGCATGGAATAACCCGTTGGCCTTCCCGAAAGATCAAGAAGGTTGGTCACTCTCTGAAGAAGCTCCAACTTGTAATTGACTCTGTGCAAGGTGCGGAGGGTTCTATTCAACTAGGGTCCTTCTATAAGACTTTCCCAGAGTTGACATCACCAAACTTGTCGCAGAATGGTCTGTTTACATCACCCAAGGCAAAAGCAGATTTGAATCAATCCAACCCTCCATGTCAGAATGCTTCAAAATCCCCTTCCTCCTCGTGTAGTCAGAGTTCTGACTCAAGTATCTATTATTTCAGTGGAGCAGAACAGCATATCACCACCAATGATGCCCTGACGGTTAGGAATGCTGTAATGGCAGAAGAAACAGGTATTGATATAAAGAGAACGCGCAGCGAGGCAGAATTACAAGTCCTAAACCGTGAAGAACCAAAATTTCTTTCAAGATCCCAAAGCCATAAAACCTTAGGTCGCCGTCCAAGTCTTGAACCTCACCTCCCAATCACAGAAACTAGAGGGCAATGTTCAAAAGATGTGGGTGTCCTCAAAGTTAAAGCCACATTTGGAGAAGACAAAGTTCGTTTCAGCTTGCAACCAAATTGGGGTTTCAGGGATCTGCAACAAGAGATTCTGAAGCGTTTTAATCTAGGAGACGGCTCCATAACTGATCTCAAGTACTTGGATGATGATCATGAATGGGTTCTTCTGACATGTGATGACGATCTTGAGGAGTGTAAGGACATATATAGATTGTGTGGGAGCCACTCAATCAACATGTCTCTTCATCAAAATTCTCAACCGCATACTGGAAGCTCATTTGGCAGCAGAGGGCTGATGTAATAGAATTAGAAATTTCTTATGGATGCAAGCAATCTATCACCAGCTTGTGTGTGAATGGCAAGACATTTTGATGGGGTGATTTACAGTTTCATAGTAGAAACTGTAGTTTTGTTCAATTATTTCTCAGCTAAGGACGATATGATTCCTACATCAGACTCTCAGAAGTCTGAGTAGGTCGTGCTTACAAGAACATAAGTACTTAAAAAAGACTCACTTTTCAAAAGTGGGAACACGATCACCACAGGCGTGTATTTTCATTCATGGCCTGAATAATGATAGGTAATATAAGATGTCTGAACAGCCGATTTGGGACTTCAAACAAAACTGTTGGCGTCACCAGTTAGGGAGTGAAGACAGACAAATTTCTTGAAGGCACACTTGGACAGTGAAATGGATGCCTTTTTTTCTTTGACAGCTAACTATTTTTGAAATGTATCGGGAGTTGAGTTTGCCTTCATAATTGGATTTAATAGGGCATCAAAATCGAGATTAAAATAATTCTAATACATAAAATCGTAGAATTACATCCAAGAGTCAGCTAATATTGTATGTCCTGAATAGAGAAAAAGGGGGTGAAGTTGTTTGCCAAACAACCCGATTGATTTAGTTTGGAGGAAAACAGGAAACATGAGAATGGAGTAATTCTATCCCCTCAAACAAGTGTTAAGAGACATAAGATAATGACTGGATGGTTCTTTACAGAATGCCCTCCCCATATATCCATACAATTTGTAAGGAGGGACTTACATCAGACAATTGCAACTCTTTGATCGTAACAATATGCTTTGAACGAGTGTACTCCCCCTTTCTCTGTTTATAATCTCACGACATAGGTGTAGCCTCTTTGATGCTGACACTTCCTCAAATTGTGTGACTGGTATAACAAACAACACAAAATCAGTCATCAAAAGAGAGAGAGGGAAATATAGAACGTTCTTACATTTACGGAAAGTAGCCACATTTTGTACGTCAGAAAACTAGAAGCTTACATGACAGCATCAATCAGCTTTCCAGAAACTGTGCCGAAGAAGAAGGCTCATCTTCTTGTTTGTCAAAGACAACACATCTCGTTGGTGGACCAATCATGCTAAGTACCACCTGCAAGCCCCATATGCAAACGCCACATAAGTATGTATGCAAGTATGTTATCAGTTTATTACTGTTCAATCATATTTAGTTTTAGTATTTTCATGACTCCCATCAATATTCTTAAGGTACTCACCCCATCAACCCAGGTATGACATGGCTCAGTAATACTCGGACATGATTATGATATTATGATGATATAATTTACTTACAGGTAGAAACACCAGCCCATGCAAGAAACCAATAAGCACCAGTGCCAGGTACATTTGAAAGTAATACACCTGCAAGGTCAAGAGTCTAGGTTTTTACATCCTAAATGATGGGAAATTTATTTCTAGGAAAAAAGGGTAGGTGAAGAGACCACAAAAATTTCTGATCTTGAGAAGCAAAGGACAATAACTCCGACAAGCTTTGTGAGAGTAATCCCGCTGCGATGCAAAATGTAAAATTATCATCACAAGATACCATGCATCAAGTAGTATGAATAGTACAAAGCTATTATATGCATGCTGGCATGTATGATAGGAATTAACTTCATCAGGAAACTGTTGTAGAAGATGGTCAAGAATCATTCAAAAATGCCTGTGAAGCAAACAAGGAACTCCAAAGAAAAGTATGGTTATAGACAACCTGAAGACAGAAGCTCCCATGGTGCTCAAAGCCTCTTTTGCTCTTTGGTTCCTGTCCCCACGGCTTATCTGTGAATATGCATATTTGGGCCTTAGCTAAGCAGAAAATGCTACCAAATCAAAAGGAAAAAAAGGTCATATCGCCCAATGGCAGTCCAAGGGCTTCATGGAAAATCAATGTTAGAGTGATGATTCATGTGCCTCCTACAGGGTGACGAAAAAGGATCCACCTACATTCTTCTTGGATAATAGCACCATAAAAAAGCCAACACATTTAGGATAAGATCTGACAACTAGAATGACAGAATCTCATCCCCAGCTTAACCTACCTTTTTTACCCATGAACAGAATTAATAAACAGAGAAGAGTACTTCTGAACATAAATAAGGAATCGATACTAACCATGAAGGCATGTCCTATGTGCACACAAAACTCAACAGCTATTCCTATAGACATTATAAGGTTGACAACAGAAACTGCATTCAGTTGGATATCCAGAATTGCCATTATTCCCTGAAAGATTCAACAATTCAATATTTAGGTCTTTATCAACAGAAAATTTACATTCAGAGTGCTATGACATAAATGCATCAATGCAAAAAGTAGGATTCAAGAAGATTCTCATTTGAACGTGCATGTGAAAAAGTGACATGAATCATCATTTTGGTCATACCAGTAGATCCACAACTATCATCAGCAAAACAAGCAGAATGATGACTGAATTCCAAAGACTGCATTGATGGGGAATCGAAGTAGCCAAAGGGAAAGTAAGTCAATTAAAAAGTTCAAAAGAGCAGCTCCAAAACTGAAAATGTTATATTTAAAGTGATAGATATCTAAACCTGGAAGTGATAACCAGACAGACGAGGAATATAGTGCCTGCATAAGTGTCAAATCTGGTATTCAAATGCTTATCCAAATATTAATACAATACAACAAAATAAATGAAGAACAAGATTAGATCAAGACAAATCATACAAGAATCCTCTGCCTATGAGTTTTCTATTTTGTTTTCTTTTGGGGAAAAAGGGCATAATTGGGGACTGAAGGCGGGATGGAGATACATACATAGATATATAGAGATAGAGAGAGAGAAGGTGGGTGGGGGTGTTTGGGGGAAGAAAGGGAATTAAACAAGAGATTCAAGATCCAAATTTTATCTACAAAGTAGTGACACTAACCAAGTGCAATAGCAACGTTGATTAAAGCTATCCTCCAGATGTCCAGATATTGCTCAAAGAAGATGTAAAAAACAGAATAGGGAAAGATATTCATCTACAGCAAAAAAAAAAACATAAATATCAGCATCTGAACAGGATTCACAACTGAGTTGAGCAAAAGCTAATAATAGCAAATCATTTTCCTCAGGAGTGCACTTTGGCTGTAGAAACAAGTCAAGCCGTTGCCATCTAATATGGAATAGGAAAGATCAGTAATACAAAAACCAATTTTCTAGTTATAACCCGCTCTATTGTCCATAAAAGAGAAGAGAAGAGTCGATCAAAACTTTCAAAGACTTAAAATACATTAAAGCAGCATGGAAGTTTTAGAAACAATAACATCATATTCTCAAACTCAAACCTTCAGAGAATCAGAAATTTTGGAGCTGAATTCTCGTGCAGCTTGCATGGCATTGACATAGTCTCCCTAATAAAAATGGCAGTTCAATCATCCGGGAAAGGGTCATTCAACATGCACGTGTTAAATGCCAATTATCAATTCATTATTCATTATATTTGTCACCATACTTGTTTGTTGAGCGGTGTGTGATATGTACGGAATTCTGATGCTTGTATAACACCACTTTCATAACCTGAAAAAAAATTCATAGGAAAAGATATCAATAGGATATCTTCTAGTGGAGGAAAAAATGTCAATCTCTCTACCATGTAGATCCACGCTGCTTGTGTAAGCTCCGTGACCGCCTTTTGCACAATCAGCAGATGGTAAAGCATTGAGAAACCAGGGGAGCTTCTCCCTAAATTGCACTGTAGTTGGTCTGTCGTTAACCAAATCAGAATGGTGGAAGCACTGGCATCAACCTTAGATGTTAGATCTTGACAGATAATATGACACAAGCCACCAAAGAGTAGTCTTCTTGTTACAGTCAGCAGTGGAGATTTAGACCATACTCATTCTGTGGTTTGTGCCAAAACTAGGTGGTAAACAGATATATACAAATAGAGCAAAAGACTACCGTTGTACAATCTTTGCAAACTCCACTAAAACCGCAAGGACCTTCATCAGGTGAACAGCAAGGAGGCTGAAAATATAAACTTTTGCTTAAGCTACTAGTAGAACAGTTTACAACAGACAACAAACAGACATAAGAATGAGTAAATTTTATGTTCAACCGAGCAAATGATCAGTCACAGTACATCTTGTTTCATGACTATTAATCCTTGATTGAACTGAAAAAAGGATTTTTAACTGCTATCTTGTCAACAAAAGTGCAGACCAAGAAGTGGAAATCTGGAAAGACAAATTATCCAAGCCAGAAAACCAAAACTGAAATGCTAGTGATATTGAGGTTGAAAAAGCATATAATAGAATCAGGGAGCATATGCCAACTTAAGCACCTACCTGGTCATCTGGCGGACAATAAGTTCCATTGAAAAATTTACGACAGCACCCAAATGCCTCTGGTGAGATCCATACAAGAAAGTCATCAAGCCATGAGGCAGCAGGCTTAGCAATGTAGCTTGACTCTGGAACTAGTGAAGCTCTTGATATCTGTAGCATAAGGGAAGTATATATTAGCATCATTATCGTCTCATAATATCTTTTTTTTTTTTGCAGGAACATATACAGCTTCAATTATAGCCATTTTCGTTCTTGTTTATCTTTCAGTAAACTAAATTATTCCTCCTCATTTCAATTCAACAGATGATGTATACTAGACATAATATTCAAGCATGCTCACAATATGACACCCAAAAATGTGGCAATTTCAATGTAATAACATGATATCGCATGGGGTATTTGGAGAAGTTAACCTCTTACAAACTCACACCAATAAGCAGAAAGAATGTGCAGGTATTGCAGTATGCTAAACAATCACAATACCTCATTTAAAAGCGAGTTTGAATCACACTGGCTGATGGAGCATAACTGGTTTGTATGTCTTGATTCCAAGCTAAGTTGGTAGCCATTTGGAAGGAGAGAAGGATTAGAACAGTGTATAACATGAAGTTAATTGTTTGCTATAGGTTATTAAATTAAACAAAAGAGAACAGGATAATTTACTAAAGATCAATAACAAGAAATTTACTACACATGAATATTCTGTGTCAAGGCCCCCCAAAGAAGAAAAAGTGGCCAACCAAAGTGTACCATTTCCCAACTGCATAGTACTTGGACAGGCTTTGGTGTTAGACACACCTGTTCAATTAGCAAAGGTTTTCTATTTTTATCTCAACAACTAAGCCATTTGTCCGCTCCAAGATATCAAGAACCTTTTCCCCACTTCAATAGCTTGCAATTCCTCATTTCAAGTACTCAGCCATATTTGATATACTCTCTCAAGCAGTATAACTGAAGCTTGCTAAAGATAAAACCCAAGTATTGCAATGACTTAATCTGTTTGCAGACACATTAACAGCAAGACTTCAAAGATAAAACAACTCTCCAAAATCTGTTTGTTACTCAGAAGGATATTCATAACACGAAATGTTTCAATGCAAAACACAAGGAGGGAAATTCACAACAACCTGAAATCCTATTGATTCCCAATACCAACACTGAAAAGCATAGGACCTTTTTTATGTTTGATGTAAAGCAGAACTTTGAATACACCGGATTGATGGAAAAAGAGTAGTGAGGTGACACCAAAATTAGTACCTGTAATTATAGTCCTTGACAACAAAATATAGGGGAGGGCCAACTCTGAGATATTCAGAAACATTATTAAAATAACCCTGCAAATGAGTATGATAGTTAGGCAGCAAGGCCAAAAGTAAAATGCCAAGTATCACAAAGTTTACAAAAAGAAATAACCAGATAAAATAAATGGCCTAAACCTGAAGGTAAGAATCTCGAGGAAGGACTATCTTTTGCTCCAAACCAGAATCAAGCCTTGTACAGAGGGCCTGTACAAAACACTATCATGTCAAATGTTTTGAGGAAATGAGTATAACTTTACTGAAGAAAATATAAAAAAAAGAATAAAAAACAGACCCAAGGGGGAACCAAATATTCTCAACTTACAATGCTTGCCAAAGCAAAGGCAACAAACACAACAACAACAGCAACTTTAACTCCCCAAAGGCTTAGAATAGGTGCATGAACTTCCTACATCAAAACAATAAGTAGGTTCTTCGGTAATTGAGGCAATAAATATATTATTTGGTCTATTGCAGATGCAAGGATTCCCAATACTAATTTTAACCGAATAAGGATTGGATACTCTTATTTTATACCTTCATATATCTACTCAACAGTCCAGGTGTTCTTTGATAGATCCCTACACTCCAAAATTACTTGGTCAGAGCAAGTGTACACAAGTAGTAAAGACAATGTCAACAACACCTTGCCAATGGGACTAGGGAAAATGTTTAATCAAATACCTTCATTAGATTCTCTAGAAGAAGAAGGAACTTTAATACATGGAAAGCAGTCAATCCTGTTATCCTCAGCTCTCCAGCAGTCAATCACAATCAGGGCAACGAAAGCAGTAACTTGCAGAAGGAAGTCCAAAAGAACAGCCAAAGCTAGAACAAGCAGATAAATGTTAAAAGTTGAAGTAAAACCACAACCAGAAAATCTATTTGGTCATAAGTGGAAGCTTTTGAACCTGCAAACATGGAAAAAACACGGCATGCTGGCATGGGGATAAAACTACCAACGGCAAATGCCAAAATTTCAGATAAACTAGCCAGTGTAATAGATGGACCAACTTCAACCAGTGCATTACTTATGCGTTCCTCTAAGGGCAACCCTCTTGATTGCCGCTTTACAGCATGCACCAATATACACATATTGTCAACTCCAACCTGAAATTATGGGACAAGATGAAAAGAAAAATTAATAAAAATAGGATAAGTTGCCCTGAAATAACTGTTTCCAACTAGAGCCAATTTGTTTTTAGTTGCAGCAACCAAAATATCCCAGCACCAGACTGTCCATTGGTATAAATGCAATCAACAGCTGCATGAAATGATGCTATTTCTGTCAATCATTTCATCTGTTTTGTTTATGTGGGAAAACATAATTGTTTTAGGATTTTTGCTTCTTTTTAGGATTTTCTATTTAGTTAGGATATCTCATAATCATGGAATCTAATTATCACATTTAATTAGGATATTCCACACTCATAGGATCTCATTATTTTTGTTTCCTTTATAGTTCTTATGTTAACATGTGTATAATTGACTCTCTTGTGCACTTGTAAACAAGAAATGCAGAAAATATTCTCTGAAATTCCAAATTTTTTCATGGTATTAGAGCTGCTAGGCTTTGAATTCCTATGAAAAATCAATCTGAGTGTCTAGCCTTCATTGCCAATAGTCTTGTGATTCTGAGCAGCTTTCATAGCTGGTGATTTTTTCCCTTTAAGCAATCAGCCTTAATTGCCTAGAGATCATTTCTTTTTCCATGGAGATGTCGAAGGTTGTAGAGACAACCACTACTGCATAATTAGAGGAACTTTTCAATATTAAAATCCCAATGAATTGCAAAACATCCAGGCTGCATACAAGTTGAATGAAAAAAATTATTTTAAATTGTTAAGAATACCCACATGTAAGTATCCCACATTAAAGAAAGAAGGGAAAGGAGACTAACATATAAGCCTAGTAGTCTACTCCACCTATCGCCAATTGGTTTTAGAATAGGATCTCACTTGGGCTTGTGTGTGGTCTAACGTTCCTCCTCGTGTGGGCCCATAGGCCCATTGCAAATTTAACATGGTATCAAAGCAACTTTCGTCCGGATTATTAATTTCCCGATTATCCATCTGGATGTCCAATCCCAACATCTCGGTCCAGTTACCATTACGTTTATTTCAAGTGACAACTGGATGTCTAGTCTTGCATTTGAAGGGGAGTGTTAGAGTATTCCATATTGATTAAATATGAAAATATTAAAGGTTTATAAGTGGTAAGGGTTAACTATCCAAATGACTAAATTTAGTCATTTTGGCAATGGTTGGACCCAAACTCAATTCTTGTTAATGGACTATACATTCTACTAATATTAATAATTCTAACATGGTATCAGAGCTAATGAAGAACTTGGCCTACTGTTTGCCCCAGAAGAGGGCCTATCATTGAAGTCTGCATGGAGCAAATGACCCAACAGTATTGTTTACCCTAGAAGGGGGCCTATTTGACCTCAATCAGAAGTCCAGCCCTAATGAGGATTGTTTACGTTCCTCTCCAAATTGCCCAACTCACATGTGAGGGAGAGTGTTGAGAATACTCACATGTGAGTGTCCTACATCGAAAAAAGAGAAGAAAGAAGACTAATATCTAAGCCTAGTGAGCTAATCCACCTATTGCCAATTGGTTTTAGGATGTCCTCACTTGGACATGTGTGGTCTAACTTTTCTCGTCGTGTGGGCTCGTAGGCCCATTGCAAAATTTAACATAAATCAACTCAACTCGGCCATGTTATACTAAAAATGAAAGGGAGGATCAACCATCTCACAGGTGTAGGGCCAAAACTAGAAGATCCTCAATTTGAAGTGCAGCATGAAGAAGATTCCATTATTATGGCATGACTATGGCGCTGTATGACAATAGAAATTAGTGAAACATGTATGATCTTGGCCACTGGCAAGGATATATTTGGGATGCACTCCAACAGACGTATTATAAGGCTAGAAACACAACCCAAGTGTACAAGGTCAAGGTAAAAACTATGTGCAAAACAAGGGAATAGGATGGTTATCAAATATGCCAAGTAGTTGAAATCCTTTGTGGTAGGAGCTTGACCACTACAAGGTTTTAAAAAATAAATGTCTTGAAGATGTGGCTACTTTAAAAGGCTTTATTGAGAGTGATAGAGTCTATAATTTGTTTGTTGGACTTAATTCAAAATTTGATCAAGTTCGAATCCAGATTCTTGGCAAGCATGGAGTTCCAAGTTTTAGTGAGGTTGTGGCCTTAGTTCATGGACAAGAAGTAGATGAAACCTGATGTTTAAACCATAAAACACAGACGGCTTTGCCATGGTGGCTAAATATGGCAATAATTCAACCACAAATTTTGAAAAGCCTAGAATTGTGACGACATATGGCGTACTTATTGTAAGAAGGCATGTCATACCTGTGAAAAGTGCTAAAAACTTCATGGAAAGCCTCCAAGCCTAGAGTGGGGATAGAGACAAGATCAACCAAGAAAAGACGGTGAAGGCCATGGTGCTGAAGTCCAACAAAATGAAGGAATATCTCAAGAGTTAGGTGGTTTCAACCAAGCAAATGAGATGGTAAGATCTCCTATTGGCAATCACGAAAAACCTTCAAGTACTTGTTCTTTGCCATATTTAGGTTATTTTCCTCTATTGGCTTACATGTCTCGAGAAAAACACATGTCTCGAGAAAAACTTTTGTCAACTCTTGGATTATGAATTTAGTAGCTACTAACCATATGTCCCACTTACCAAACCCTTTCTATATATATATTCCCCATGTCCAAGCAATAGAAAAATAGCCATAATTGACGGTTCATTGATTATCATCGCAAGCATAGGGGATGTAAAGATCTGTCCATTAATAACATTAAAAGAAGTTCTCCTTGTCCCCATTTTATCCACAAACCTAACCTCTATCAACAAACTTGAGATTTGAATTGCTATGTGATTTTTCACTGTAATTATTGTACATTTCAGGACAAGGATATGGGGGAAGAAGATTGGACATGTTAGAGTATAGGATAGCCTCTACTAAATTGAAGAATTGAATCTATCAAGCAAATCAAGAGCAATTTATCTCACTCCTTTCTTTCATAATCTTTTTCATCCAATAAAGAGAAAATCTAGCTCTAACATCATCAACTTGGATATCCATCCTTTAGACTCGATCAGATTATGTTTCCTTCTGTATTTAAAGGTCTAAATATTGATGATTTTCATTGTAAAGTATGTGAACTTGCCAAACACAAACATGTATCTTTTCCAATTAGTAATCAAAGAAGTTTTATTCCTTTTTATCTTATACATAGTGATATTTGGGTTCCTTCTCCTGTTCCTAATATTTATAAGGCAAAATGTTTCTTATCTTTCATTGATGATTGTATTTGTGTCCTTGGATATTTTTACTAAAACATAAATCTGATGTCAATACTATCCTCCCCAATTTTTGTTTAGTGATTAAAAATCAATTTAAGGTCAACATCAGAAGGTTTAGGCCTCATAATGTTAGAGAGTATTTCAATCTCGTCCTAAGTAATATTTTGTTAGTAATTCTTAAGTGATTTTCATTGAATTTCTATACCCCTATATATACATAACAATCTAGTAATCATAAAATGGAAATATCCTAATCAAATCCCACATAATCTGCCTAATAAAAGAAAGACAACTAATAGAACTAATAAAGAAAATTTGACTTCTAAAATTTACACTCACATAACGAGAATCTCCAATACTCCTCAAGCTTAGGAATAGATATTTCTCATTTCAAGCTTGCAAAGATCTTCATGTCTTGACCTGAGTAGACTTTTAGTCAAGATGTTTGCTTCTTGCTCATGAGTAGAAATGTAGAATAGATCAATCCCTCTTTGAATCTCAATCTTTACAAAATTATGATCAGTTCTAACATGTTTCATGTGATTATGTTGGACTGGATTATTCATTATATTGATAACTAACTTGCTATCACTATATAAGTTGGGAGAACTTGCTGTGAGTTGTAGGCCTTGCATTAATCTTTTTGGCCAAATTAGTTCACAAACTCCTTTAGCAATATCCCTAAATTCTGCCTCAACACCGCTTCGGCCACAACTATCAGCTTTTTACTCCATGTAACTAAATTGCCCCATAACTTATTGCAACACCCAAGGGTTGACTTGCAAAACAAGATAATAAATAATCGCATAGTACCTAATCATTTTGTGGGCTATTTATGGTCAGTTAGGTAAGTGAGTGTTAATTGGAAGAATCTTGTTGGTTATGGTTTGATCTCAATTGGAAATATGTCTGGCCGTGCATAGGACAAGTAAATTAACTTTCCAACCAACCGCTGGTATCCACCTACATCCACCAGAGCATATTTACTTGTCTTTTCCCTTCCACACCTTCTCAAGAACAGTTCCTATAGGTTTGCAACCCAATTTCCATGTTTCCTTTAGCAAGTCAAGAGTGTATTTTCTTTGAAAAATGAAAATACCTTCTTTACTCCTAGCAACTTCCATTTTGAGAAAGAACTTCAATTGTCATAACTCTTTAACTTCAAACTCTTCCCTTAATTTACCTTTGGGTTTCATCATCTCTTGTGAGTATTATATCATCTACAACCTACTTCTCCCATTTTAATGAACATATTATGATCAACTTTCCCCTGATGATATCTCGATTGAGTCAGAGTTGAGCTAAATTTAGTGAACCACGCTCGAGGGAATTGCTTCAAGGCGTTTAGAAACTTCTTTAAATTGCAGACTTTACCTTTCTCTTCCTATGTTTCAAATCTAGGTGGAACCTTCAAGTACAATTCCCACTCAAGATTACCATGCAAAAATGCATTCTTAATGTCCAGTTGGCATAGCTTTCAATCAAAGTTAGTTGCAATGGATAGAAGGACACACATAGAATTGAGCTTTTCCATTGGAGCAAAAGTTTGATCATAGTCAATTCCATATGTTTGTGTGTGTGTGTATTTCATAGTGAAGATCCATCTACATCCAACAACCTTCTTTCCTTCTAGTAAGTCAACCATTTCCTAAGTTTTGTTTTCTTTTAAGGCTCTCATCTTCCATAGCTTCTTTCCATCTTGGATTAGTCAATGCTTCATGGATGTATTTTGGAATCTTAACATCATCAATTTTTTGCTGTGGAAGTCTTTAACTCATAAGAAAATTGTTTACTATTTAGGAAATTACAAATTTGATGTTTGGTATAATTTCTTACACCTTTCCAAACTACAATGGGCTAATTTAGGTCACTAATCCTATCATGACCAGATTATAGGTTGAACAATTGACCTTGTTGAGGAGCTTTTGGCTTGTGCATAAACCTACAAAGGTCTCTTAGTGACAAGCTCTTTCCTTTAATGACCTGGACTAAAAGTTGGGTTAAATTCTAATATTGGTGCTGACTGTTCAAGGATTGTTCTTTTTTAACAATCTTCACTGTTAGATTGTTCTTTCTAAAAAATCACGGCATTTCTATACATCCAAATGTAATAAACACAAGAACAAAAAGCATAAGTTCTTATTTCCTTTTAGCTCTACACAAATATTGTATCCAGGCGCAAAACTTTACAAACCCAATCCTCAGATCCACCAATTCCATGACCTGTTAAATAACAGTTGCAGAAAACTCACATTCCAAAAAGAGATGATTCCTTGCCTCTCTGTTGCTTTGGCAAATCTTACAATCCTCCTTGGAAACAAGCTTCCACTTCTTAATTTTATCTAAAGTAGCGAATCTATTCTGGACACACATCCAAGCAATGAAAGCACATTTGGGAATCTAAAAGTTATGCCAGATAACACATGACCATTCCAATTTTCCACGTGTACCATGATCAGCCTTACCATTTGATTTGAATTGATCCAAAGGTCTATAATATACAGCATGTAGGAGTTCATCTCTACACTCCAGAAGTTTATTCCACCACCATAAATCAGTTGTTTTCTTATTAAACTGCCATATACTTGTACCACTCATTATATGCTCCTTCACCCACCTAACCCAAGCTGAATTTGATGGGCCGTCTAGATCAAACAGATATTTACACAGTGATTGTTTATTCCAAGATAATAACTCTTTATAGCCTAAACCAACTGCTTCTCTATCTTGACAAATTCGTTTTCAAGCTAAAGGAGCCTTTCTACTATTCATATCGCCAGTTGCCCAGAAAAATGTCCTGCAAATAGCTTGAACTTTGTTCAAAACCTGTTGAGGAATAGGGAAGATTAAGCACCAGAATCCTTGGATACTAAGCAATAATCCATTCAATTAAGCGCTTCCTACATAGCTTAGAGCTCTAGTCGTCCAATGCTGAACTCTAGCCATCATTTTTTCAATAATAGGTTTGTATTCAGCAACCACAAATCTGTGGGAAACTAGTGAAACTCTCAAATATCTCACTGGAATGTGGAAATCAAAGGTTTGGAAAATAATAAAACTTGGGAGTTGGTGAAGTTTTCAACTGGGAAGAAACCTATGGGCTGTAAATGGGTTTATACAGTAAAGTATCAAGCAAATGAATCTATTGAAAAATGTTAGAAATTGAAAGATTTAGTTTGATTTCATTTTCCTAATTTCTAGTTGTTTCTATTAAGGATCCGAATCCCTAAATTAGGGGTTAAGGATCCTTAGAAATAAGGTAGCATATATTTTAGTTACTATATTTAGATTATTTCTGTTTGTATTAGGGTACAAAGTACCCTATAAATT
>JAOTIZ010000203.1:39510833-39523582 GCA_027123425.1 Erythroxylum panamense
ATTGTCTTCTTATTATATGACTTTCCAATATTTTGCAGTGGTTAATTTTTTCTTGTCCAACTCATGTTAGTATTTATTATATCGTAGCAATTGCAATATAAAATAATAATATAATGATATTGAAAATAAGTATAACATAGGGCTTTAAATTACTAAAAAGTTATTTAGTTGAACAAAAATTAATTTTCATCCCTATTTAAAATAACTAGACAAAATGTTTAAACTTCCACATAACCTTCAATGTGTAACAAGAAACCTCCTCACCCACCCAAGTCTTTGAGAAGGCGAAACCAAAGTTGCGAATATCGTACCGAACTTAGTATCGGATTGAGTTATGGTACGGTACTATACTGATACTGGTCAATACCGGATACCGTTTTGGGTAATTTTTTAAATTTATGAAATAGTCCCTAAAATTTTTGAAATTTGCAAAATAGTTAAATTTATGAAATAATCCCTAAAATTTTTGAAATTTGCAAAATAGTTCATTGGTATATTGTACAGTTGTACTGTATACTTTACAATTTTACATCAACCTTTTGTCCAAAAATTATAATAATAAATAATAATCACAATTAATATGAAATAACAATAATTTTAAATATTTCACGTATTAATAATAATCACAATTAATATTAAAAAAGACAATCATCATCATACAAATATAAAATTAAGAATAATACAAAGTTTTTAAAATATTACAATAATACAATTTTGAACATTTTAATAAATAATAATTGCATTAAAACATCCAACAAAAATAACAATAAATATGCTTGCACAATTCACAAAAAAAGTTCATGACAAAGAAACAATCAAGTATAAATTAAACCTGAAACAAGAACATTTATAGTTACATTACATATATAGAATTGAACATAAATATCAAATATAAGTAAAATTAAAAGAAGAGGAAAAACAAAAACCTAGAACGAAATTCAATCATCAACGGGAAGATATCCGCTATAATTGCACTAACCCTAGTGATCATTTGGTACAAAATCCTTATCATTGAGAGAAGCTTCATCATCATTGTCATTCAAATTTAATACACCAAATGACATGTTAATGCTTTTTGATCCAAGATTATCTTCCAAGTCATTCACATTTACCAAATTTAGTTCTTCAGAAACCCAATATACCAAAAGATCAATATTATCAATGGAAATTAGATCATTTGAACTACTTATATTATTAAGACTCCTAGTAAATAATTAAATTTAATTATTAGAAAATTATAAAAAAAATTATATCAAAATTCATAATTATAATAATGAAAATAATATACCTTTCCTGAAGTTTTAAATTGTAACGAACAAAAGCCAAGTCATTCAACCTCTTATACTCCAATCTATTCCTTTTCTTTGAGTGGATAAATTCAAATATACTCCAGTTTCGTTCACATCCTGTGACACTCACACATTGACCTAAAATTCGAATTGCAAACATTTTCAATTCTGGAACACCATTTCTAAATTAATCCCACTAAGAAGCTGTAAGTCATAAGATAACAAAAGTAGTATTATAAACAAAATAACGTGATAATTAATTTTCAACAAATAAGAAAAAGGAAATAACTAATACCTGGAGAAAGTTTTCCTCTTTGTTGAATAGCAATTGGCATTCCAAAATTTCCCATAAGACAACTTGTAAAGCTCCATTTGTGTGCTTAAAAGATCTTACATCGCGTCAATGCTAATAATTGTTGTTAGCATTTCTTTATTAACTTCAACTTGCTTAGTAAGATCCAGTCTAAAATAGACACTAGGATTTAAAAATTTTCCAACTGCAAACAATGGAGAAGAAAGTTGTCTTTTCCTTCTCTCATTAATGATTGAAAGATGTGGTGTGTATAAAGAAGGCCTATGTTTCAGATTGACCTTGATTGCTTCCGTCGCTCTCTCTATGACATAAAAAATATAACTCATTGTTGGCTTTTCTTCACTATCAACCAAGCAAAGCACCCTCACCAAAGGCTCACAAACTCGAATAACAAATTAACATTGAGATCAAAATTCTCTATCTTCTAGTATAATTTTACAATCCTCCACTCTAACATTAGACATAGCATGCTGAGATATAATCCACTTATCACTTGTAAATATTTGTCTTAAATCTTTCTTTATCGAAACAAAATACTGAAGTGATAAGAAATTTGTTGCAAATCTTGTCACAGCAAGACGACACAAATTCCTACCATTAGTAAATTTCTTTCTCATCAAATTCAATACCCATGCATGATTATAAATGAACTTTGTAACTTTTTTAGCTTTCTGTGTAGTCTCATCAATAATAGGAAATCCCTAAGATCCCCTATATTCTCCAGCATTAGGTCAATGCAATATGCAACACAAGGAGTCCAAAAAATGAATTATATGTATTCTGCAACCTTTTTCCTGTCACTTTATAAGCAGAATCATTGTCAGTAATAAACTGAACAATGTTTTCCGGCCCTACATCATTCACAACTTTATCAAATATCGCAAACAAAGTCTCAATATTTCTAATAAGATCATATGCATCAATAGATTTCAAAAACATATAGCCATTTGTAAAATAAACCAAAAAAAATTATAATTTTGTCTCATATTTGTCCAACCATCATACATGATTAAACATCCATAAGTACCTCAATTCACTCTTCTTTCAACCAAATAACTTCTAATTTCAAGAACAACACAACTCAAAAGTTTACCTTTTAAGTCGTCAATCAAAAGACCTTTGTATCCTGGACCATAAGATTCTATTACATCCATCATAGGTTGATAATAATAAGACTGAGAAGTATTGAATGATTAACCTGTATCATACCACCATCTAGCTACTACCATATCGACATTGTAAGCCATATCTTTTGATTGCATTGCACTACAAATTGAAAGTTGAGCTCCAGGAGTTATTCATAGTGCAAAGAATCTAGTCACCTGCCTTCTTCTCTTCTTCACATCAGATTCAGATACTTCTTCTTGAGCCCAAAATGGAACACTACCAATACCACTACTACTACTACCACTTCCACTTCCACCTTCAACATTTCCAAAATCACTACGAAAACTGGAAAACAAACTTTCACTATCAATTTCAAAATTCATCCTTTCCCTTCTATCTCTCTCATATTGATATTCATCAAGCAATATTTTACGTCATGACTTACTTTTTTATGGGGTTCCACGTCTCCTTTAACCCCAGCTAAAATTTTTTTTAGTAAGGTAATTTCTTCACTTTTTAAATGCTTGTTACAAAACAAACAAAATGTATAGTTCCTCATACCAGGAACCAATGCAACATGAGCTCAAACTGGATTATTGTCTCTTCCTGATTGATCAGGAGTACTTGAACTTTCTTCTATTTATCTGTAAAAATAAATGAATGCATATATCAAAATAAATAACACATAAAAATAAATAACACATAATTTCAGTACACGATATGCATATCCATCTTATATAATATAACTCATTATATATGATTACATTACACACAATTCAATTTCATAAAACACAATTCACTATAAGTCAAAAGCGAATAATTCAAAACATTCAACATATATAATTATACAAAACATATATAAACACTTTCCATTTCCAACAATCACAAAACATACATAAAAAATTTCTATTTTCATTAATCACAATACATTCATAAAACAATTTCTATTTCCAACATCCACAAATCATACATAAACAATTTTCATTTCCAACATCCACAAATCATACATAAACACTTTTCATTTCCAATAATCACAAAACATACATAAACAATTTCCATTTCCATTTATCACAATAAATTCATAAAACAATTTCGATTTCCAACATCCACAAATCATACATAAACAATTTCCATTTCCAACATCCACAAATCATACATAAACAATTTATATTTCCAAGTTTCAACAATTCTTAACAATTTTCATTTTCAACAATCACAAAATATTCATAATTTCATTTCCATTTTCAACAATTTTCAACAATTTCCATTTCCATTTCCAACATCCACAAATCATACATAAACAATTTCAATTTCCAAGTTCCAATAATTCTCAACAATTTTGCATTTCCAACAATTTTTAACAATTTCCATTTCCATTTCCATTTCCAACAATTTTCAACAATTTCCATTTCCATTTCCATTTCCATTTCCATTTCCAACATCCACAAATCATACATAAGCAATTTTCATTTCCAACAATTCTTAACAATTTCCATTTCCAATAATCACAAAACATTCATAATTTTATTTCCATTTCTAACAAATTTCAACAATTTATATTTCCATTTCCAATAATCACAATACATTTATAAAACAATTTTCATTTCCAACATCTATAAATCATCACAGCTAAACATTTCAAACATGAGGATCAAGTTGAAGGGTATGATATGATTTACATAATTGCCAAATAATGAATGGCATATCTTATACAATTGTTCATACACATCTATTCATAACATAATGATCAAGTTGGAAGATATATTCATAACGTGATGATCAACCGATCAAGTTCAAGGATATAACTTCTTTAGAAATGTTTTTTTTCTTATTTAAAGCTTTGAATCTTCTTTTGATTTCTAACAAACCATAATATTATGTACACCATTCTATATTTCGTTCTTAAATATATAAGTTACTTTTACAATTTTTTATTTGATATTAATAAGTCTAAGTATAAATGATTGGAACCTACAATAACAACATATTCACAATTTGAAAACAAAAAATTTCTTTTTAGGATACATTATCTATCACTATTTTCACACATTATCTATTATAAATATTTATGATCCCTCGCCCACACATATATATTACCAAATAATTCAAGTTCAACATATTTTGTACTCAATTAGTTATTTACCTAAAAATAATAATCTAATACCCAAATAGACAAATACTATCAATAACTACAACCGAATTATTATTAATTTCTAATAGCATAATTTTATACTAAACAAATTATTTACCTTAAGTCAATACCCAAATATAACAATAAAATACAATTTTTGATTTACAAATTACAAACTTACAACCTCAATTGTCAATTAATGATTTAAGTTTTTACAATTTTACAACTTTAATATTATTGATTTATGTATGTTTTAAATTTAAGTTGTTTCAAGTTCAACTTTCAATTTTCATAATTAAGGCCGTGCATTTCATTCATCCAAAAACTTATCATAAATTTTTGATAAACTTAAATCAATCTTTATTCTTTATAACCAAACAAAACAACCATTTCATTCATGCATCACCGTGACAAACATTCATAAATCCATTAAAAGAGAACAACCAAACAACCAATCTTTATTCTTTATAACCAGACAAAACAACCAAACAACTCATGACAAAACAAAATCGTGATCATTCAACATTTCAATTTCAATATCCAACCCGATACATGCAAATAGCATATCACAAAACTAAGTTCCAACATCCAATTCACAAATCCATCATCCAATCCAACACAATAAAAAATACAATTAAGCAGGAAAAACTTTAAAAACTTAAAAACACACCCAAAAATAATTAACTTGCTTCGGGTCTTCCGATTGGGTCTTTAGGTCTTTAGGTTGGGTATTCGAGTCTTCGGGTCAGAGGCTTCTGGTGGCTTCCAGTGTAGATGTGCCCAAGCTGCGAGCCTGCGACCTTCTCTCCTCCTTCAGACGTTCAGTGGTGATGACGTGGTGCAATGGTCTCTATGGAGGAAGGTTGAAGATGGTAGCGTCTTCAAAGGACGCTAAGGGAGGAGCTGAGGAGGATGAGGAAAGAAGCAGCACCATCAGAGATATCACAGTCACCGGTATCATTGGAGATGAAGAGGAGAATGAGAGACAGAGAATAGCAGCGGTGGTAAGTGAAGAAGTGAGAGTCGATGAGAGAGAGACAGAAAAATGAGAAGGAAGGTAGAAGAAGGTTCGGGATAGTGGAGAAGACAGAGATAGGGGAACGACGATAGCGATGGTGAGGTGAGACTATGAAAATCGGTGATGGTGAGAACGAGAGAGAAAAAACAGAAGAAGGAGCAGAAGATTCGAGAGAGAATGAGAGAGTGCAGAGGAGGTGACTTAGGGTAAATTTTTTAAAAATTGCAAATTGGTCCTTAAATTTTTTTAATTTTATGGTACCAACCAGTATGTCCTGGTATTATAAGTATCAGTTGGTACTAAACAAAAACGCTGGTACCGATCGGTATTAAAGGCCAGTACCAATGGAACGAATACTATACCGGCTGGTACAGAACGGTATTCGTTCCTTTGGGCAAAACAGTGAAAAACATAAGCATTTATGTAGGATGATTAGGAATTTTGCCTAAAGCAGTATCTCTTTCATCATCTGTGAGCCCCTCTATCTAACTCAATGCACTATATAATTGTTCAATTCTTTGTCGAGTATGCATTTGAGTCCCAATAATTTTACACAATTTATCTCCAATCTGATTCATGGTATCACCCGTCATCCTAGTAGCAAAAATAAGTGAATCTACACAACTTGCTTCTCCCGTATTTACCCTTTTTTTCCTCCTTTTTGAAATATTTTCAACTTGTCTTTCAAGATTTGATGCTTAAGGTTGGGTAAAGGACTCATCCATATCATGCAAACCATGATTATATTGATCTTCACAACCTTCATTTAACCCCCTACACCTTCTTGCCTTTCCATTTCTTCAAAAATATTTGCAGCAATTTGTGCATCATTTCCAGTGGCACGATATTTTCCATAAATCCCAGCCAATTCATTATAGAAAGGAAAGCTCTTCCTTCAAAATTGAGTAGCATCTTTGTGACTCTAACAAGTTGAAAAAAAATCAATAATTTATATAAATGGCAAGAAATTAGTTAAAGAAAATACTTAAAACAAGTTAAAAGTTCAATACTTACATTTAAGTAAGAATCCCATACATGATCTTCAACAGTGACCTTCAACAGTGACCACCTTCCTTTCGGTATCCCATCTAAATCCACTAGTATCTTTCCTTACCATATTATAAACAATGCTCCACTCTTTCTTTAAAGTTTTAATCCTAGACTCTATGTGAGGTCTAGTTTTTAAGTTTGAATTAAGAAGCTTTGTTGCTATCATTCTTTCTAATTCATTGAGATACCCAGCTTTAAATCCAATATCAACATTGTACGTTCCCACATTATGCAAATCAACCATGCAGGAAACTAGCACAACATCCTCATTATAGTTCCACTTTCTTTTTGTTCCTTTTGAACTTTGAGAATCAATAGTTGAAGGGGAATTTATCGACATACTTATCTACCAAATTAAAGCAATATTGATAAATTAAAAAATAAACATCATAATAAAGGAAACATTCATAAAATTCTTCATACCAATTAACATTAATGATCAACAGCTTACAAAAACATTCATATTGTGTTCAATAACAATGTACAACATAAACAACAAAGAGTATAACAACTTACATAAACAATATTATAAAACCTCCTAACACTCAAACATAATAGAACACCTAAAAAATGTCAATTTTCATTTTGCCTGGATGTTCGCCATTCATTGAACATTTTGCGTGCCAATTTATTTCTCCAATTTGTCTAAGCATTAGTTGGGTCAATAGTAGTTATACACTCCTCCTCAATAACTGGATTGGTGTGAAAATAATCCCCTAAATCACTCTCTATGGGATTAAAACTCCTCTCCTGCCTAATAAAATTATGAAGCAAACAACAAGCTATAATAATTTGATTATGTGTCTTTATTGGATAAAAATGATGGACTCTTAAGAATAGTGCACCTAATTTTTAGTAACCCAAAACACTTCTCGATTACATTGCATGTAGTTGCATGTTTCATATTTAAAAATTCCTCTAGAGTTCTTGGTTAGTAACTTTGACGCCATTTATTCAAATAGTACTTTTGACCCCTAAAAGGTGCAAGGAAGCCCTCATAATTTGTATAACCTACGTCAACTAGGTAATAGCAACCTATATAAAATAACACTACATAAATTATATAAAAAAAACACTATATAAGTTATTCAATGTACATTATTTTATATACAAAATTTCAGACAACTTTCCTATATCATATAGGAAAGCTACCTTTTAATCCATATCTCCTAGTAATTGCAACATGAAAAACTCAACCATCAGCTACTGACCCTTCCCAATCAGGAAGAACATAAACAAATTGCATATCAGGTGTGCACACACCTAACATATTTATTGCAATGTCACCCTTACTAGTTCGAAATCTAGGCTTATTTTTAATTGACACATTAACCCTGATATGTGTCCCATCTAGAGTTCCTAAGCAATTCTAAAATTCAAATGAAACAAAAAAATAATGTGGAACCTTACTCACATTCACAATATTTTCTTATAAAACTAATAGGGGTGATTATCTACCTTAAACCACATCTACTGATGGTCCAAAAAGTTTGTTAGTATGGGCTCAGGTTTCCTAAACAAATGATCTTGCAAATGCATCACTGCATTTAAAACATTATGAAAACATCGACTAATTGTCTTGCCTGACCTTCTAAAATTTTTCCTAATAACTCGATTTTTAACATGATGAGCAATAATATGTTAGAAAATTGCTACTTGTTCATCAATAAGCATGTTTTTGTTGACTTTAATTCTTCTATACTTTCTAGCATTTCACATAGTTAAAAAAAACTTGCCTATTCATCTTAACCATTGAAATACATGACTCATAATTTTCATGCACAATTCGCCTCACATAATTTCAATTTGTGTAAAAATTTAGAAAATAACTTCTAACCCTCGGCCTATAACTATATAAAGAAGCCTTTGATGCCAACAAATTGAATAGCAAACTAACAACATTACACAACTGCAACTATACAGTCAAGACAACCACAATCCTTTTGTTCTTTTGGCATTTCTACGTAAACTTAAACTAAAATGAGACATGACTGCAAAAAATAAAATTTCTAATGTATTTACATAAATTTGTTCAAACAATATACAAAGTAAGAGAACAACTATGAAATAATTCAAAATAGTTAAAGTAGAGTAAAAGAGAAAAAAGAAGATAATATTTCCAAAGTTAAAAAGAGGAGATTATAGACCATAAAAACCAAAACTCAAACAAATAGTTTAAATGAAACCCTAACTAAAATAACCCAACACCAACTTAAGGTAGATAGAAAGAAAGGCAAAAGCATAATAAGCGTAATGAACTTATTGGCTAAGGATAACGAAGTGCATCATATCTTGATTTTGGTTATAAATCTTTATGTTTTGATCCAAATGTGAGATAAATTGAGTACGAATGGTGTGAATATTGCATGAATATTAATTATATTATTTTTGTGAATTTTACCATATAGGTTGAAGGGAAAGTCACGTAAAGTTGCATGAAAAGAGAAATAAAAAATAAAAAGAAAAGAAAAGAAAAGTGGTGATAAGTGTCACCACCTTACGGTGGTGATAAGTCACCACCATAAAGGTGGTGTGACTAAGTTCAATGCTAGTCACGGGGGTGACTTAACTAGTCATCCCCATGCATGGCTAGTCACGAGGGTGACTTAATTAGTCACTCCCGTGCGTGGCTAGTGAGTTAACTAGTCACATGACTAGCATTTAAGTTAAATGCTAATTAGTCATCACCGTGCGTGACTAGTCACGAGGGTGACTTAATTAGTCACCCCGTGCGTGGCTAGTGAGTTAACTAGTCACCCCGTGCAAATTTATGGAAACTAAAATGAAACAAAAGATTTGAAGTATGCTTGAAGTAAATGAAGTTTTGTAACTTACATGTTTTCTTTTTACAATTTAACATAAACATAATTGTCATACTAAAGCATTTTAAGATTTTTTTTTGACTTGTTTCAATTGCTAATAACACCATTTATTCAATATTCAATTTGAAGTTCACTATATTAATGCTTCTTACAAGTCTTAAAGAGATAATTTGCTATTCTAAAGAAGTTAAGTTATACAGTAGTGGTTTATTGGACAACAATTACTTGTGCATTCATCTAATATCTCTTTACATATATACTGTTATATATAATGCTATAAACTGCGATATATCCCTTTACTTATGCTTGAGACTATGTAATGCTATATATGCCTTACATTTATTCTCTGTTTTCAACTTTAAGCCTTTATTCTCTGTTTTCATATCTAAAAACTAACAATAATTTATCAATGCTCTAATAAGTTTATCGATGATGAAATTCATACCCCCTAGATACCTCAGACACCCTTCAATTATATCAATTAGCAATTAACACGCCCTAAACAGTTCAGATGATTTTTCACTCCAACTCCAAATAAGTTGATGCAAACACATTTAAACAAGTTGACCCAACTGCTTGGCTACCACAAAAGGAAACAAGCAGGTTGTTACAACTCTTCATCAAACAGAAAGACTCCTCACATATACAGGGAAGAGACGAGAAGCAAATAAATTCGTCTAAGTTGATTGGAAGAGACGAGAAGGCCAAATAAGCATCACAAAAGTTATTTGCATGATGAGGTAAGCCAAATAACCACATTAATAGCAAAAAAAAAATGGTGGCAAAGTTAGATTTACAAGTGGTGACAAAGTTAGGTTTACAAGAAACATACCTAATTCATGCAACTAGTAGAGACATGATGGAGAAAAGACCATACTGTGAAGAGAGAGAGAGATGAGAGCGTGAAGCGTGAAAATGAGAGCGAGAGAGATAAGGATATTTCGATGCTCAATGTGGTAATGTTTATTCCGACATATCTAGAATAGGGAAAGACAAGGGTATGTCTTCCTTAACTATTCTCTAACTTGTGTTTAGTTACTGTCCCTGTGAGTGGGGACAGTAGACAGGATCAAAAAATTCAGCCCCCGTGAACGTTTGGTTACTGTTTCTAAATTTTTGTCCACCGTTTCCAGTATACAGAGACAAGATTTATTGTCCCTCCTAAAAAGGGAGGACAGGGACATGTTGTCCCTGTCTCCCCACGTTATAAGCAACGTTCCATCCCCATGTTTTTAAATGATTTTGGTTTCTTTTGTTTTATTTGAGTTTTTAAAATTTACCAAAACCACAATATTAATTAAATTAAAAATATCTTTAAAAAATATCATTTAAAAACCACAATAATTAAAATATCTTTAAAAAACCACAATAATTAAATTAAAAATATCTTTAAAAAATATATTTCAATAAAATTTTGATTTAATAATTAAAATATAGTTAAAATAAATATGTATTATTATTATTAAGCTTCATTTTGTATTTATTATAATAAGAATAATTATATTTCTAATCATATTAAGGATCAGGGGCATTTTTGTCTTTGTCACCATTTTTTCGTTCTGTCCACTGCAACCAAACACATTATGTCCTTGAGACGGAGACAGAATTTTTGTTCTGTCCACCACAACCAAACACCTCACTGTCTCCAGTTTCTGCTCCATTTCGTCCTGTTCTGTTCCATGTCCAGATACCAGAGACAGCAACCAAACGCAGCGTTAGTTTTGTTCCGTCTCAGTTTTGCTTCTGTCTCAAAATGACATCATCATCGTCTTAGTATGACATCATCTTCGTCTTAGTTTGACCTTCTACTTCTTCTGTTCCATTTTAACCCCTTTTAGAGGCCGAATCTCTCTTTGAGGTTTTCATGAGAGTTATAGCTATTGAAGTCTTCTTTCGAACCATCTAAAGAACACCTTAATCAAAAATCTCTACAGAAAGTTATGGCTGTTTCCCCAAAATAGGTTCACTTAGATTGAGGATAAAAACATGTTTGATTCTTTTGTCCATAACTTCTTCTCTAAACACCCAATTGACTTCATTCTTAAACCATTGGATTAGTAAGACTTTTCTCTACATCTCCACCAAAAATCAAAGCTATCTGAAATTAAGTAAGAAAGATTGAGCGAAAAAAGTGGGACAGGTATAGTGTACAGTCTCGGTTTAGTAATGGTCCGAAAGTGTTTGGGCCATAACTTTTAGATTTCTAAGCCACATTGAATGATTTTGGTGTCATTGGAAACATAAGGCAATGAGGAACATTTTTCTAGAAGGAAGTGTTATCAAATTCCTTCAATTTTCCATGATCATTAGTCAAGAAATCAGAAGTATAAGATGTTAGTTTTAAAGACAAAAGAAGGGTAAATATGGAAAGGCTAGTTAATTATGAGGTTTTTGTTGGATTATTTTTGGAGCTAGTAGTATGTAAATGATTGGAGAATTTTATCATATGGTTCAATTGAAATAAAATAGTCTTGTAAGAGTATAAATGTATGAGGACATTTTGGGAAAAACACTTAAGCATTAAGGTTACAAGGCTTACATGTAAGGGTATTTTAGACATTATTCACTCATTAATGGCATAATTGTAATAAGAAGGGTTTTGGCTTTTAAAGGAAGAAGCAAGCACGAAAATTAGAAGGAAAGAACAAAGAAAAGAGAGAAGAATTGAGAGAGAGTTCGGTGAAGAGAGGAGAGAGAGAAGAAAGAAGAAAAAAGGCTAGGTCTTGATTTTTCTTGGTTTTCAAGATGGATTTTGAAGTTGATTCAAGAAGGAAAAAAGGAAGAGGATGATGATAGCTTCCATTCAAGCCAAGAAACTCTACATTTGGTGAAGAATCAAGGTAAGAGTGTGTTTGATTTGTTGGAGTTTTAGAGAGATTTTGGTTTATATAGCTTAAGAAATGTATGGGTTTAAGTTTTCTAAGATCAATTTTGTGATTTTGTGTTATGGGTTTCTCAATTAGAATGTCCATTGATTTGGGATTTTGCCATTGTTCAAGGAAATCAAGGAAGACAAGAA
>JAOTIZ010000203.1:39532088-39560552 GCA_027123425.1 Erythroxylum panamense
TTTTTGTTCTGTCCACCACAACCAAACACCTCACTGTCTCTAGTTTCTGTTCCGTTCCGTCCTGTTCTGTTCCATCTGCAGATACCGGAGACAACAACCAAACGCAGAGGCCGGAGAATAATTAAACTTGGAAATAACTATTGTAACTATCTTTTTGTAACCAAACAGAAGAATGGGTGAAATAGCTATTGTAACTCTTTTTTGTAATCAAACAGAAGAATAGGTAATTGTAATGAATACACTAAGAATAAAATACTTTATCCATTAATATGGCCTAAGAATAAAAGAATTACTCCGTTGCACCAAAGATGCCCTCTTGGTGTTTTAGGTTTTGGAATGGGAAACGTGGAAGCATCCGACATCAATAGAAAGGAAGGAAAACCGCACTTGCTGGATTGCTGGACAACAATCACAACAGAATTTTTTTGGTTGAATTAAAACTTGAAACGTCTCTACTCTTCTCTCCGTTCGTTTTCCCTCTCAGTTCTGCAGTCTCTTCTTTCTTTGTTTCTCTGGAGCTGTAGATCATAAACTCAATTAAATTAAATTGGTATTACTTGTACGAGAGAGTCCGAGTAGCAGTTGTTCGGTAATGCGAGGAACAAAATGGGTGGTGTCAGTGGAGGAGGAGTTGTCACCAGCTGCTTACTTGTATTATTACCATGGGATTTGTACGATTGGAGGAATGTTCAGTGCTGGTGCCACTCACCTCGCCATCACTCCTCTTGATGTCTTGAAAGTCAATATGCAGGTTTTTTTCTTTTTTTCTCCTTATTATCATATCTTATTTCCCCTATACAATTGTTTATGTGCTACCTATGCATGCCTTTTTCATTCAATCTATCACATCAGAGTGAAGGGTTCTGCTTACTGAAGTATGTCAGGAGGTGGCAGCAAGGTTCAGAGCAGAACTCGTGTCTGCCTGCATCCTTTTTCTTTTTATTAGAATGTAATTTGGACAAATCACCTAAAAACTTTTATCTTTACTGAATTTCTTGGTGGCCTGCCTGATTTCCTATCATTTGCCCAAACTATAATTGTGATCTTGATCGTTTAATTTTATAAACTCTACAATTTCTTCGGGGGTCCCACTTCCTCTGCTCCAAAATTTCCATTTTTGACTCCGATTCCTTTCTGTATTTGGCATTATTTTCGATCCTTCACTGCAGAATCAGTTCATCGCCCAAGGCTGATGCTGTTTCAGGCAGGCCACAGTCCGCATACATTTGGCTTCGAAAAGAGTAGGACCCGAGGAAGTCCTTTTAACGTCTTTATACTGTAAAAGCAATACTCATTGTGCGATCATACTTGGGTTGTTTTAATTTAGCTTAATTAAATGGGCCTTCTTGAATGAGGTGTCCAAGCACTGTATATTTCCTGATTCTTTTGCCTTTCTTTTAATGTCTTTCATTTCTCTGCTACTAAGCAGTAAGCACACGTTCTAAGGAATTCAGGTTCATGTTATTTCTCTATTCTAGGTTAATCCAGTCAAGTATAGTGGTATTTTGTCAGGGTTCTCTACCCTGTGGAAAGAACAAGGCCGTTCGTCCCTGTGGAGGGGTTGGTCGGGAAAGTTCTTTGGATATGGTGTTCAGGGTGGCTGCAAATTTGGTCTTTATGAATACTTTAAAAGACTTTACGCAGATGTCTTTGTGGATAAACAGAAAACTTTCATATTCTTTCTTAGCAGTGCCTCTGCTCAAGTATTTGCTGATGTGGCTCTCTGTCCATTTGAAGCTGTGAAAGTCCGTGTCCAGGCACAACCACATTTTGCTAAGGGTTTAATCGATGGTTTTCCCAAACTCAACAGAGCAGAAGGACTTGCAGGGTTAATATGATTCATGAGAATTTGAGCATCTTTCCTTTTTTCACTTCTTCAATCATGTTCACAATTGTATCATTCACTGCAGCTTTTATCGGGGACTTTTTCCTCTCTGGGGCCGCAACCTTCCTTGTAATACTACTTTATCTACTCACAGCTGGTTTCAATTGCTCTTCTACCCTGCAATTTCAATATCTTTCTTTGATGGATTTGTTTAAATTTTATGTCATCATGCCTTTGTATTGCCTTTTGGACTATCATGAAAGATGGAACTCAAGTCTTTTAACTAAGTGGCCATATTTGACTACATTACTGGGATACTTACTTAAGCAGTTCCCTTGTGGCCTCTTGTGATTGTGCAGTTGTTTCTGTTTGCTTTATTGTAATACAGCTTCTTCCATCTGACTGAATTTCATTTGGGTAATGATTTCATTGGCAGTTTCTATGACAATGTTTTCGACCTTTGAGCATTCAGTGGACCTGATATACCGCAACATCCTTCAGAGGAGAAAGGAAGATTGCTCCAAGGCTCAACAGCTTGGGGTGACATGTTTGGCAGGGTATGCAGCAGGAATTATTGGCACTGTGATTTCAAATCCTGCTGACAACATTGTTTCTTCTCTTTACAACAAAAAGGCTGAAAATGTGCTTCAGGTATCGCATAATTGCCTTGATCCATGTGGAGAGATTCAAGTTAAATGTACTCATACACCATGTAACATCTCTCAGGCAGTGAAGAACATTGGGCTTGCTAATCTTTTCACTCGAAGTCTTCCTATTCGAATCACGATAGTGGGCCCTGTCGTGACTTTGCAATGGTTCTTCTATGACACAATTAAAGTCCTTAGTGGATTGTAAGTCTCTTTTCTTTGTTGCACTCTTGCATAAGCATTTCATAAGGTCAAGAGATTTGACTTTTATCTTGCATCTTCGTAAACTATGAGCAAAAATAAAGGGGTAAAAAAAAAAGATAACTAGAAAAAACACTGTGAAGTCAGACAGTTATTAGAGTTCATTCCACTTCAATTATTTTGTACGTAGTCCCAACCAATCTCCCTCTGTGCTAACTGCCCAACCATACATCCTAATTCTTCCAGTAATTTTGTGATCACTGATGATCTTTGTCTTTTCTAGCAGAAATATATATCTAGGCTAATCTGGGCCGGTTAAGTTCTCTCAATGATCTATTACGTAGGGGTTTACGCTTTGCCTTGAACAACAGTAACTTCGATACAAAAGAAGTGAATTGCAGAAATGACACAGTTTTTTAAGCATAATTAAGGAACAGTAGATGGATAGAATTTGGATATTGGTGGATAAAAGCTATTTAATATGTCTTAACTTCCAAGCTAACTGACGTAGGGGGTTTGACTTTGACTTTCGTTTACAAATTTATTTTTCTGCTTCATGAAGATGGCATTGTTAGTGTTTATCCTTTTTGTTATTTGAAGTATTTCGTTTCTGAAAACTTTTAGGCCCACCAGTGGAGGACTTGGCAGGCATCAGGAAGATGCTACTCCATCAGCATGAACTCAGAGGAAATACTAACCTGCAGTTCTGTCAGTTCAATTTCTCCATTCATCAGATACTCATGATACCATGTTTGCAAAGATACGCTACCCTTTTATCCTTTTTTTAGCTCAGCGCCTCATTCCATATAGCCCCTGCAAGAAGTTTGAGCATCACGGGCAAGGCTTTCTGTCATCTGTAGTTGAAGTTGATTAGACCATCATTCTGTTTAGTTAGGTATACCAGGATACTGCTGAGGTCATGTTTAGTAGGCCAATTTGTATGAGATCATGTTTGTGAGTCTCCCAAATTAAGAACCTGAAGCTGTAGATGCACAAACGAGAAAAGTTTGTACATGCTTATGCACTTTATAGTGTCCAATGCGGATTCAGATTATGGATGAATCTGGAAGCAAATGTGGTGAAAGGAATTGCCCTGATTCTTAGTGAAAGAGGATTTTGAAGGAGCTGGTTCCTATTACTAGATTTACTTGTATTCCTGTTTAATTGCAGTCTGTCCTCTCAATCCTTCAATCCCTTTGCTTTTCCCCTAAAATATTTTTGGGATTACATAGTTCTATTTTTATTTTTTGATGTAGTTTTTATAATAAAAAAAATTTATAAGAAGAATTAAAATTTAAAAGTAATTAAATAATTAGCTTTATTTGAAACTTTGTATATAATGAATAATAATAAATTTATTATATTACATTAAAAATAAAGAATTTAAATAAGTAAGAACTTTATAGAGTAATGTTAACTTAACGATATGTTTATTAAATAATTTTAATTTTAGATTAAATAATTAAATTATATTAGTCATAATAATTATTAACTATTGATATCAAGTAATATTTATTTAGTTCAAAAGCAGAAAAATAAGATCATTTTTTAAGAGTGTTTATAATTTATACAAAATAAGAAAAAAAAGGATTTCCCGAGCAACTGTACTGAATATGATTGGTATACTTGAGGTTGGGTACAATACAAAGAGGAGAGACTTCAAACCAATGTTTGAAAAACTGGACAATCGGATAAGCAACTGATTTAAGGGTCAATGGTTCAATCGAAATTTAACCGTGATCAAACCGGTGATTAATAAATATATAAATTTTTTATTATATATATTATATATAAGATAATTTTTAAATATACTATTTAATTATTTATTTATCTAATTGTAAACTTAACTTAAACTTTTAAACTTTAAAATATACAATTTTTTAAAAAGTTCCATAAATACAACACAAAATAAGATAATAAAGCTCACTAGTCATATTTCATCAAAAAGATTAAAAAAAGATCACTAATTATAATTTTTATTTAAGTTAAAATCATCAAAATCAAGGTATTTTAAATAGATCGGCCGGTTTTTTCTTTTACCGGTTCAACGGTTTTTACCGGTCTAACCATAAAATGAATGGGTCAATCACTCACAAAAAATACAACAAAATTGGACTGTTTCATACTTCGAATCACTAATTTTTCGATCCGACTAACCGATTTAGTCTGATTTTTAAAACACTGCTTAAAACAAGATCAACAATGTAACCATACTCTTAGTTAATAAGGCAGAGTACTTCCAAAACAGAGAAAAAAAAGGGAGTGGCTGGCGATGACCAAGTCTCTACTAAGGAAAAGTAAAAGATTGCAGCTGGTGCTGATGATGCATGCAGGGAATGCGTTTTTAACACCTTCTAATTAAGTCGAGTCGCCTTTCTAAGTTGGTTGGTACATAGTAGACCAGCCCGTCAACGTTTTTTTCGTAAGGTTGACCTATTCAACAAAAACCTTAACGTTTGGATGATTTTTCTTCTTTTAAAAGTTTCAGCTTCTTGCTTATACAGTCACCAATAACCAATCATCTCTCTCTCCACTCGGTCCTATACTCCTATCTATCTTAGGTTACATGATATGGACAGTGCCGGGGGGGCCACTTTTAATGTATTTCAGTAATATTTTTCTGACTTTTTTTTCAGCTAGGAAAGTAGTAAAATTTTAATCATAAGTCAACAAAGAAAAGAAAGTTTACATTAACTAATAAATAATTTATCAAAAAAATTAACATTATTTAATCTTAGAAATGAAATAGTTTCCTTTATTAGCTATATAACGTTAATTTGTTAAATTTATAAATACCTTTGAAGCATTTGAATATATTTCTTATACTCTATTTTTTTTAATCTTCATCAACATATAAATTTAAGATACTTCGACTCAAAAATTGACGCTAAAATATTTTCACGATTTTATCTTATAAATTCTAAGTGATAATTTAAAGGCAAAGTTTTTTTATTTTAATGTATTTTTAGCTTATTAAATATTTAAATATATTATAATTAATTTGTAATTTGCCATTAACGTGGACATTTTATTAGCATTTTAATTCATAACATTAATATTAAATGATACTGTGTTTATTTGTATTTCTCATTTGTATTTTTAGATTATTTATTATTTATAAAAATATAATTAAACATTAAAAAATAATTTAAATTTTGTAATTGTAATTTTCAATATACTTTGTCACGAGTAATGTAATAATTGTTAGATTTGTGTTTTTACAGAGATTCACATAAGTTTAGTGATAATATGACTAAATCAAATAATTTAAGTTACTCAATTCAAAGATTACATTTTGTATGTTTATATTAAACATGTCATGATAATTAAATAATGATAAAAATCATTTAATTATTAAATAAGACCGTAAATAGTTAGATGCATTTGATAATTAAATAAAAATAATTTGATAATTAAATAAAAGCATAATAGGTTGAATGGTTTAGATATTTTATTTATCGAGAAGGATATATTGGATGTTATTGATTTTGATAATATTATTAATAGTTTTGTATATAGAAATGTACATGGATTTTTTTTTCATAAATCATGATCATCTATGTGTTTGTTAGTGTTATTCTCTTAGTGTTTTGCTGTTCGATTACTGCTATTGTTATTTTATTATTACTGTTGATTTTATTGCTACCGAAATTTTGCAAGATATTATTAGCTGATATTATGATTACTTAAGATTTTGTTGAGCGTGTGGACTTATAGATTGGGTCAATTATATATAGATATTAAATTTAATAATAAAAAGATACTTTTATTTATTGTCAATTTATTAGGATATTTTTTTACTTAGCCCTTAAGATATGGTATCGTTGGTCAATGCTATGCTTCACATAACAGAACTATTCCCATATTAGCAATCTGACAGCTAAGTCCATTAATCCATTTACATAATATCTGGACCAAGGCGTGCATGTGTGTCACTGTTATTATTTATTATTACAGAGACGTCAACAGAGACGTCAACAGGTAATGTAAGAGGCACTAAGCTCCGACATTAACTCTCAGCCCCCAACCCAACACGTGGGGTCCGTCAAAAATTGAATGTTTGTTTATTAGGCCTTAATTTCCTCTCACGCATTTCCCGGAAACCCACGCCTCCAGTAAAACTTAGTATTATTATAGACAATACGCAGAAGCCAAATGAACAAAACAATGGTTGAAATCTGATCTTTCTTTAGATGGGAAATGAAATGATTTGCGTAGGTAAAGATTCCAGAAAACCGCGTTCTTTTTATGGTTTTTTGAACTAACACCTCCGACCTTATCAATTGAAGGCAGTAAATAAAGGAAGACAGAAAGAAAGAGGAGGAAGGACAGAGGGAGATAGCTGGTCAGCACTTCCATCCGTTGTTTCTCAGCAGCAGCAGCCCTAGTCAATGACAGAACTTTTCATTTTTCTTTATAATTCAATTCTATTCATATAAGCAAGCAAGAAGCGAGCTTCTAATGCCCTCGTGTTACTATTGTTGAACATTGATACCCCCCATCCTCCTCCACTGATTAATCTTTACATCATTCAAACGTATCCCTTTTCCTCTATATCTATCCAGAGTAGAGATACTCCAGATCCGTTCTGCTGGCACTTTCTACAACTACTCCTCCTCTTCCGTTATATTGGTATGGATGTACTTCTGTATCTTTCAAAACCTCGTGTGCCATGTAAATTCGTTACACTACTTCCTTTTTGTTTTTTTTGTGTGTGTGAATTCTGATGCGTTATTGTTCTTAGCATTCCGATCTTAATCAGATATTTCTCTTTTATGTTTTGGATGAATTTTGACCATAGTTTTACAGAGAATCACTGGGATTTTTAAACAAACTGAGGATCTAGCATCATTTGGTGTGATCTGTCTATGAGATGCTCTCTCTGTGAGTGTCCCAAGTTTCTTCACTAATGTTGTTTTATTATTTTGTGTTGTCAGTGTGACTTATGAGCTACTGTTGGATGAGGAAAAGGGTTTGAAATAGTTCTCTAGGAATTGTGATTGTTTCATGGGCAACACATGCCGTGGATCTTTCAAAGGAAAACTTTATCAGGGCTACAATCAGCCCGAGGATCAATCAATCATCAGCTCCAATTCCAAGCGCAACCATTCCTCTGACAACTCTGTTTCTGAACATTCCCCATCCACCATCACTTGCCAAGATTTGTCCAAAAACACCGCCCCTGAAAAGGACTGCTACTCATCTCCCCTCAGCCCCACCAAGAAAGAGGTAATTATGAGACGCGGCACTGATAACCAGGCTTACTATGTTTTGGGTCATAAAACTGCAAACATTCGTGACCTTTATACTTTAGGTCGTAAATTAGGACAAGGACAATTTGGTACTACATATTTGTGCACTGAGATTGCCACTGGCAATGATTATGCTTGCAAGTCAATTTCCAAGAGGAAGTTGATTGCCAAGGAGGATGTGGAAGATGTTCGGAGAGAAATTCAAATAATGCACCATTTGGCAGGTCATAAGAATATCGTGACCATTAAGGGTGCATATGAGGATCCTTTATATGTTCATATAGTCATGGAGCTTTGCTCCGGAGGAGAGCTGTTTGATAGGATCATTCAGAGGGGGCATTATAGTGAAAGAAAAGCAGCTGAATTGACGAAGATTATTGTAGGGGTCGTTCAGGCCTGCCACTCACTTGGTGTAATGCACAGAGATCTTAAGCCCGAGAACTTCTTGTTGGTGAACAAGGATGATGACTTCTCACTCAAGGCCATTGATTTCGGGCTTTCTGTGTTCTTCAAACCAGGTAGAAATTCCCAACTTTTTGCCAGATGCATTCAGTATTGTAATCTCACCAAGATCCTGTTGGTACTCGTTAGTTATCAAATTGTTGCTGCACCATTGTTTCTTTTATTAGTCTATTGTGTCAAATTCTTTACCTCATCTTTTATGGTTGATGCATTCTTTTGTTCGCTTTTAAATTACTTTTCTTGTGTCTGTATTTCTTGTTTGCGTAACTGTGACTAATTTTTGCAAAAGTTTCTGTAGATACTCGATCCGAATACTTGAAATATAGCAGTAAGTGGCAGCAAGTGGTTGGAAGCCACATGTTGTTTGATACATCATAGCCCTTTAAAACTTCACGTGTTGTTTGATACTTCAGGTCAAATTTTTACTGATGTGGTTGGAAGCCCATATTACGTTGCTCCTGAGGTGCTTCTCAAACATTATGGTCCAGAAGCTGACGTGTGGACTGCTGGTGTCATATTATATATATTGCTAAGCGGAGTGCCACCATTTTGGGCAGGTGAGTGTTCCTTGTTGTATGGCTTGAGCAACATAATCTTTTCAATTCTATGTCCAATGGATTAAGCGGTTCATCTGTTTGCATTTCAGAAACACAACAAGGAATATTCGATTCAGTGTTGAAGGGATACATTGACTTTGAGTCAGACCCCTGGCCCCTTATATCAGACAGTGCAAAAGATCTTATTAGGAAGATGCTCTGCTCTCGTCCATCAGAACGCTTGACTGCCTATGAAGTACTGTGTATGTCTAAGCTTTCAATTGCTTTCATAACTTGTATTCTTGAAGCATCTGATGTAGATAGGACCACATGAACTAATTCTCAGATTGATGTTCATTCTTCCTGTGGTTACTGCACATGCAAGCGGTCTATTGCAGAATAATTATGTGAAAATTGCAAGCAAATAGTTTCTTTCTATAATTTGATTTGTTTCTAAGGCATTATTATGTTTTCCTTCCTAGTTAAGCTGAGAGGTCAACTCTTAATTCCATTTTTTTAACAAGCATTTGGATCTAGTAGTTAGCGCTCTATGATCAGAAAATGTTTCCGAAGCAACTAGTCTTCTGCAAATCAATTCCCTTATGTTCATTTTTTATTCTCTTTCCAACTTACTGCCCTTAAATTGGGCTAGACAACATGGATAGCTTCATTCTCTGAGAGGCCCATCCCAAAGATTTGAATCTTACCACCGATCCTCATCCCTGGATATTAGGAGTCAATCTAACCTTTTCTACAAAGTTTTTGATGTAGAAACTTACTGCTTTTGTAATCATTCAGCATGTCTATAAGTTTGTACTGTGCTCAAGACCAAACTCAAACTGAAATATGCTTGTTTTGTCAGGTCATCCTTGGATATGCGAAAATGGAGTTGCTCCTGATAGAGCATTGGACCCAGCTGTGCTTTCTCGTCTTAAGCAGTTCTCAGCAATGAATAAATTAAAGAGGATGGCTTTACGAGTAAGTTCATGATCTCTGGACTGTATACTTTGGGTGTCAATGGCACTCAACAAAGAATAGATATAATTTTTCATATATTAACATGAGGCTTAGCTTACAACATAGTGTAATGTTTATGATTCCTACATTGCTACTTCTGGGAAAAGTTCACTTTTTTTCTGATGCTTCCGCTACTTGCTTTGATTTATTGTATCAGGTAATAGCTGAAAGCCTTTCTGAGGAAGAAATTGCAGGTTTGAGAGAAATGTTTAAGAATATGGATACTGATAATAGTGGCGCAATTACATATGATGAATTAAAAGCTGGATTGCGAAGATATGGTTCTACCTTAAAGGATACTGAGATACGCGACCTTATGGATGCGGTAAGATGATGGTGTGTGTGCCTCTGATTTCCATCTTTTTTCATTACGTAATCATTGCATTTCCATTCCTTTAGTCCCTTCTAATCTTCCTCTTGGTCTTTATGTTATCATAGTTAGTTTCTTTTTTGAATATGAATCAGGATATTAAAATATTAGTGTTTCATGTTGCCAGAATTTTAATGCAAGATGCAGTAGATTCACATCTCTTACGAGCGATTACGTTGTGAATGCTTCTCTAAAATATTTTGTTAGTGATTTATTTAGTGACAGTCTGTTCTGGTACTAGATTTTATTAATCTAATGCAATTACATACTTCCAAGATCACTTTTAAAGTGAACTAATATATTCTCAAGTCCTCCCCTATATCTCCTTAGAAAACCACTGATAGATTACTTTTTCTTATGATAGAAGAGTATCTTTCATTTCCTAAAATTTCTGTTACTGCAATTCCATTCCTGTGACTCATCATTTTTAGTAGAGCTGTTATGTCAATTTTGTTGCTTCTTTGGTTGTTCTTATTGTGCTGACTGATATTGGCAGTAATGACAGCAACAGAAATAAGCAAGTTCCTATTGTCATTGTCCTGTTCTGATTTTACGATGATAACTTGATTTTGTCAAAATCCAGGCTGACGTGGATAACAGTGGCACTATTGACTACGGGGAATTTATAGCTGCAACAATTCATCTTAACAAATTAGAACGTGAAGAACATCTAATTGCAGCATTCCGGTACTTTGACAAGGATGGAAGTGGCTATATTACAGTTGATGAGCTTCAACAAGCATGTGTTGAGCACAACATGACAGATGTCTTCCTTGAAGATATAATAAGAGAAGTCGATCAAGATAATGTAAGTTGTATAAACTTTTAAGTGGTATTAGATGACTAAAAGCCCTTCTTTGTGTGGATAAAGAAACACGTTTGTTTTGAGGCTTTAGAAGAACAGGGTTTGCAGGTCTAATTATCTTCAAATGGTTCAATTTTTCAGTCACATGTATAAAGATCTTTTGGTAGTCTGTTGTATTTGTTCGGAGTGAGATGTAACCTGTTTGCTTTGTCTTGGTTATTTCAGGATGGAAGAATTGACTATGGGGAGTTTGCTGCGATGATGCAAAAAGGCAATGCAGGAGTTGGTAGACGAACTATGAGGAACAGTGTAAATATCAGTATGAGAGATGTGCCTGGTGCCTGGTAGTAATTTGCAATTTGCAATTGAAGTAGTCATGTACAGGTACTTTAAAAACCATTTATATAAATGATAAGGTAATAGCATATAGTCCCTAAGGTGTGAGCTTTATTGAAATGCTGATTGTTGGTTTTTGGTGACAAATGAACAGGCTGTATAGTAAAAGATGGCTGGAAGAGATGAATGCGGTTTACCTCTAGGCCATAGGATGCAGATGCAACAAAGGATATGAACATGAAGGAGGAGGATTTGATGCTTGCGCAGATTTTTTCGTTTCTGTTGCTTTATTATAAGCTTTGTGAACTTTGATATTAAAAAAAAGTGTACTCAACATACCTTTTGGTAATTAATTGAGAGAGTTAAACGTCAGGTTTTTAGTTTTATAATGGGATTTGACGTCTTTTGAAGGAATTTTCATACTTTTCACTTTTCAAGTGGAGTTGACGGTGGGCACCCGAGACCTGATCAGGCCTCAGAGTTAGAGCATGGTTCGGAGATGATCAAGTTCGAGCCCAAATTATTTTTATTTTAAAAATATTTTATTTTTTAAATGAATATATTAAATATACATAAAATTCTGAAATCAAGAAGTTCAAAATAGATTTATTTTAAAAGAAAGTGAATTAAAAAAAATAATATACGAGAAACATTATATTTATTTAATTAACCTAATTTATAACTGCTTAACAAATGTTTTTTTATATAATTGTATACAGTAAATGTATATAAGATTTTGAAATAGATAAGATCAAACTAAATTTATTATAAAAGAAAATAAACCAAATATTTTATATGAGAAACGTTGTATTATTTAATTAACACCTCAAAATAGATATCCATTTGTACAAATGATCCAAAATATATCTATGCTAGGTTTTGATATCAGTTTGGACTTTTAAATGTTCTTGTTATTGATTGTACAAGCTAAGCATATGTATGACGAATATTATAAATTCATGAGTCTACTTATGAAAACAAAATAAATTTCTTTTAAAAGAATGTGAACAAAAAATGGTATGTGAGAAATGTCACATTCTTTTAATTGACATAATTAAATAAATATCCATCTATATAAATAATCCAAAACATATCTATTTTACATTTTGATGTTAGTTTGGAGTTTTTTTTAAACTAGTTATACAATCTAAGCGTACATATGATGAATACTATAAATTCACAAGTCTAATTATACAACAAATAAAATAGTAATACTATGAAATTATTTTATTATCAAAACAAAAGAGTATCACCGTGTTAATATGATCCAAAATTTTTAATAATTCAATTTTCAGAAATTCAAAATTAAATTATCAATTATATTTATAAAGTGGAGATTGGAGAGCAGATATTGAAGTTAAGTAAACAGGCAGATATAACAATTTAGATCCTGCATGAAAATTCACAAGTAAATAATTATATCTTTAAGTACAAAGCAATCACATAAAAATTAAATTAATCTAGAAACAAAAATTAAAGATAACAAACTTGCTGTAGAGGAAAGGGGATAACTAATCGTTATAATTAAGATTGTCATTAGTTTGCACCACTTCATCTGCATATATAAACATTTATATGTAAATTATACCTGATAATGTAATAACTGAATTAAATAAATATTAAACATATAATAATAAACAATTAAATATACTTTTGTTATCAGAATAATACTAGACAAAATTGATATATGATAAAGAATAAAGTTTACCTTCAATACCTTTATTATCTAACAATTTCAAGCACACATAAAGGCTTTTACACTACTTAGAAGAGCTAAACCTGAACCTGAAATTAAACTTGAACTTGAACTTAAACTTGAACTAGGAGTTGAAATATTGATCCTGGTTTTTGTCCAATCTTGGCTGATAATCATTAAACAAACCCTTCCAAAATTGTGTTATGACATCAATATGCTCTTGAGCCTAATCACCATACAACATGTCATAATAAAAATAGACCCCATCCATTTTGTAGCTCGGGTCCAACATAGAAATGATTACCACAATATGTCCCACAATATATCAATAAGAATTGAGCTTTTCTATTATCTGCTCTACTATAAACTGGATCACCTCATTGGAATCAAATATCCAATCAGATAGTTTTCTTGATCTTGCACATATTGCCAAAGTAACTATATATAATTGGATATTTTATTCCTGAGAACAACTTAGAAGTAGTATAAAATATTTTCAACTTCGCACAAAGTTCTTTAGCCAACTCCTATTTCTCTTCGTTAGGTAGGCAAGTATACTGAGAATTTCTTTATCTTAGCCTAGTGAATACCTTAACATATTCGGTTTCCGAATCTAACATATTAAAGGTTGAATTCCATTTGGTAGGACTATCAAATACCAACTTCTTCGTGTACATAATGTGTAGTCCTGCAATTTCTTCAAAATTTTCAACTCTTTCAGATGTTACACTACAGTATCTATGAACGAATCTACTGCTTCTTTTATTATCTACAACTTGTATTTCACAATCAAATTCAAAGTATGTGTAAAACAACACATACGGAGAAAAATCCCACCATCCATTAAGCTCCCAACTCGTAAATTATTCTTCAACTTTTCAATCATTGCATTATTCATACTACAATTATCAAGTGTTATGGTAAACAACTTGGGTCAATATTCCAATCCATTAAGCGCTCAACTAATATAGTTGCTAACCTTTTGTCTGTATGTGGTGCTAGCACATAAATAAACCTACCATTTACAAATATGAATAAATATCAATCATAAAATAATCAAAACATAAATGATAATAATAATAAAGAATATAATTTACCTTAGTATTTTATTGCGAAGAGTCCAATCATTGTCAATATAGTATGTTGTAACAGTCAATTAACCCTTCTTTTGGTTACCGATTGTCCACGTGTCTATTATGATGGCAAATCGTTCTTCAATATTTGACAATATTCTTAATATTTCTTTCTTTTAATCCTCATATATCATGAAATCATCTTTCTTCATGGTATTTCGAGTTGGGATCGTAAAGGTTGGTTAGTATCATCCTAAATTTTTTGCTATCAACTATAGAGAGTGGATATTCATCACCAACGACTATACTAACTATCAAAAACTTTGATCTGTTGTTGTCATAAGTTGTAGCAGTCATTTCATTCTTTCCCCTTAGTAGGTTAGGGGTAAAAAATATTCGACTTCCTGATATGTTTTTTTTCTATTACATGACTCTATATATCTCTTTAAATGAGATGTTCCAAGTTTTGAACTCTCGACTAACATCTTTTGACAATATTTACATTTGGCCTTCTTTACTCTATCTATTGATCTAGTCTTTCTGAAGTGATTCCAAATCAAATTAGAACTCTCCACGGAAACAATATGTTCATCCATTTGAAAAAATCAACATATATGACTATATAAATGTTGGACCCCGAATTTTTTTTATGATGTCATTAGGTATGAATTGTGTTAATTATGTGTTTAAGGTTTAGTTTGGATTAAATTGGGCATAGTATTGGATAACTGAGATTAAATATGGTTTAAAGAGGAATTATAGGGTAAAAGTGTGTGAGGGTATTTTGGGAAGACTACTTAAGTTGGTATGGGTTAAGGCTTATTAGGAGGGGTATTTTGGTCTTTGACCACCCTATGTAGGTTTAAAAGAAAGAGTTAGAAAAGAAATAGAAAAGGAAAAGAAAGAGAGAAGGGAAAGAGAGGAGAGTGCCGTAGGAGAAGAAGAAGAAGAAGAAGAGAAGAGATTTTTCGATCTTTGAGGTTTTCGACCGATTTGAAGTGATTTCTGGGTAAGATGAGTTCTTTCCTTTGTGTTGTAACTAGATTAAACCCTAAGATGGCTTGAATTTGTTAGAATCGAAGATTTAGGGTTTGTGGAAAATGGGTTAGAAATCGTTGGGTTGTTGAGTTTTTGACCGATTGGAAGGTTAGAATGAGTTAGAAGTGTAGTTGAGGACTTGATCTAAAACTTAGATGAGTTGGTATGTGAAATTTAAGAAAGTTGAATGATACGTAGCCTTGTATCTAACTAATAACGAGAAATGTCTAAATCATTTTTACAAAAAAAAAAGATCAGTGGGATGGGATCCACATTCTTTTAAGAAAGCCGTGTGGCTTTGTAATTGCATAATTTTGTTGTCTTTGACCGTTGTTTTCCAGTTAGTCAATGGAAAATCTTGACTTGGTAGTTGCTTGCCCTCTAGAATACATGTCAAAGTGTATATATACGCCTTTTAGAAGATGCAGTTATAAATATCTAATGTTCAATACTTATTAATTTTTATTAGGAAGTATCATCACAGCTTCGGTCTATCATTTGGATTATCAATGCATCCAGCTACTGTGAGCAATCAAGGATATTCTTAATATAACAAACTTATTTGTAATAAAGCAAACCCTGGCCTGAAGAGTTTGCCTAAAAGGAAAAGGTACCGGCTTTCATCAACCGATCGGGATATTAGTGCATAGGAAACTAGTTCACGACATCCATGTCAAATGGGAAAGGTATAGCTAAAACATACGTCTAGTTCTTGGATGTTGGGATAAAACAGCGACTCGCCAATCACATTCACTTAGGCAAATGCTTTATCATGTTACGCTAGCTATTATTTCTGTGCTCATTTTGAGAAAAGTGAAAGATTGGAAAGAAAATGAATTTCCTACATGTCAAGCATATGCATAATCTTGGCAGTTAGGCGTAATAATTAAATAAAATATGGTTGGATAAGGGATGGAGAACTTATCTGATCAATTCACAAAGTTTACCATCGAACCTTTATTTAATTATTAAAAAAATAAAAGTAATAGGAAATGTTCACATATTACTGGAGACAAGAAACAAAAGAAAAGGAAATTGAGGCATACAGGGCCAAATGGACCCTGCTATTGTTGTTAACGCCTCTGCCCCTCCTTATCAGCCTCTGCCCCTGCATTTAGCTCTCTCTCCCTCCCACTTAGACTTGCCAATTTATATCCTCCCATCGCACCACCCTCTGCTCCTACTATCTAATCAACTCACACTCACACTCACACTCATTTCTCTCTTCATCTGCAACTCAATACCAAAAATCATGGTTGTTCTTTCCCAGCCAGCTTTAGACCAGTTTTCTTTGATCAAAACATACAAGCCCACCAACTTGTCCACCGAGATTCCCGTCATAGACCTCGCAGACCCCGACGCAAAGACCCTCATGGTCAAGGCATGTGAGGAGATTGGGCTCTTTAAGTTGGTCAATCATGGAGTCTCATTGGAGTCCATGATCAACTTGGAAACTCAAGCTTTAAATTTTTTTAACCTCCCTCAGTCCGACAAGGACAAGGCTGGCCCTGCTGACCCTTTTGGCTACGGAGACAAGAGAATTGGCCCTAATGGTGACATTGGTTGGGTTGAATATCTCCTACTCAACACCAACCCCCAACTCACCTCCCAGAAAAGCCTCGCCGTTTTTCGGGGAAGTCCACAAAAATTCCGGTTAGTGTTTACGAGGAGACTAAAATTAATGACCCTCTCTTCTAGGGTCAATGAGTTATTAGTCGATACGTTAATTAAAAGATTTCAATGCAATAAGTTCTGCCGTAATTGAGTTTGTTTTATTGGAATTTATGTAGCTCTGCTGTGGAAGATTACGTATTGGCAGTAAAGAGAATGGCTTTCCAAGTAGTGGAGTTGATGGCCGATGGTTTGGGGATAGAGCCTAGGAATGTGTTGAGTAAGTTGTTAAGAGATGAGAAGAGTGACTCGTGTTTCAGGCTGAACTACTATCCACCATGCCCAGAACTGCAAGCATTGAGTGGTAGAAATTTGGTTGGGTTTGGGGAGCACACTGACCCTCAGATAATTTCTGTCCTAAGATCCAACAACACAACTGGCCTGCAAATCTGTACCAGAGATGGGACTTGGGTTTCAGTCCCACCTGATCAGACCTCTTTTTTCATCAATGTTGGAGATGCTTTACAGGTAAACTTCCTTTATTGTTAGTGTAATAAGAACACGTCTTTTTGTTTTTGTAACCAAGTTATTTTATATGTAATACTATTGGGTTTTCTCTTCTTTTTTGTCACAACCTCTCTGTCTCTCTGAACTTGTCCAGTCTAGTACCTTACAATTAGTGGAAACGAATCTTTCTTCTAAATTCCCATTGATGGTCTTCTATGGACCCACCAAAGTTGCTTATGAAAAAAAAAAGGAAGTAATCCTTGTGCACTTATTTTATTTTTCCCAAAATTGATTGGCATGTGTGATTATGCAGGTAATGACTAATGGAAGGTTTAGGAGTGTGAAGCATAGAGTTATGGCTGACAAAATGAAATCAAGAATTTCCATGATTTACTTTGGTGGTCCACCTTTGAGTGAAAAGATAGCACCTTTACCCTGTCTACTGGCAGAAGGAGAAGGCAGCCTATACAAGGAATTCACATGGTGTGAATACAAAATCTCTGCCTACAAGTCAAGATTGGCTGATTACAGGCTTGGGCTATTTGAGAGTAATACAAGCAGTTAAAATGATGCGGTCAAATTCCCTGTTTTAGTAAAATCTAGGGTTTTAAAATGATGCGGTCAAATTCCCTGTTTTAGTAAAATCTAGGGTTTTGTCAAAGTTCCATATAGGTGTGAAGAAGTTGACTCAACTCGACTATGCCATAGATGGGAAACAAAAAAGTTTCTCATTGTGTTTTCTTTTCCTACATCTCCTGTTTAGTTTACATGTAACGGCAATGTTGGTACCCTTATGCAATGAATGCAAGTTTATTACTAAACTTCAAAATTTCTATATGTTACTTTCTTTTTATTATTATAGGCAGGCAACTACTTTCTAATCAATTGTTAACACTTCTCTCCATTATTTTCAAAAAAAATATCATCATCACATCAATACCATGAATCAAAAACTTTTATTTTTGACGGTAATGATAATAACCAAAAGTTGGCCCCACCTATTCCGACAAGCATAGCTTACAATTAATCTTTCGGTTGTATAACTTCCTGGTAACATTCGCCAAACGATGGTGTTGCAGCCATCCTCTGGAAAACAGATAAATATGGCAAACAAACATTTCCTCTGTACTTCGGTCAAGCTATCCAGAAAGGAGGTGGGTTCTTCTGTCTAATATTACTCTGTCTTATTCTATCTCATAGAATCTCAGTCATTTATTTTACAGGACCCACGCAAGACTAACGCAAAACTTACATAAATAAATGGCTGAGATTTATTGGACAGAATAAAACAAGATAATATTAGACAAAAGATCCGAACTCTAAAAAAAGTAGGGAAGTAACTGCAGTCGAGAAAAAAGGCTTGGTTCTATCTCCATTTTTACTTCATTTTGCCTAATTAAAAGCTTGGAATTTAAATTATAACTTTCTTCCACTTCAATTGTTTCACAGGCATGTCAACCTCAAGCCTTACGCACCAGTGCTGCCAGAATGAAGACACGTGTCGACTTAATCCTATTATTACAATTTTAGGAATAAGTGAGAGAGCAGGCTTTTAAGTAGCAGCTGTCAGAAATCAGAGGATTGGTTGTTTGATCTTGCTGTGAAAATCCCCTATTAGCCGCAATCCTATATTTAGAATCTTGGACTGGATTTAATCCTCTTACTAAAGTAATATTTAAACAGTATTTGGGGGTAACTCTAACTGAACCTAAGTTTTGCGGAGATATAAAAAGTTGTTGCGTTAAGACATCCATATCTTTTCATGGGTTTATTCAGAGGTGGCCCCTCTAATTAGCGGTGAAGGGGCATTCCATGACCGAATAATAAAATGGCAAGGGCTAAGAAGATTCTGACAAGGAAATGTCTACCGTCGGGTCGCTCTCCGAAGAGTTTGTATTGACCATCCAGGTGCAGTTCACTATCTCTATCACACCCTCACTCCTTTTTCTGATTCGGAATTTCATCAGTCATTAATTCAATGGATACACTTGTCGACTCTCTAGTTCTCGTTTCTGTAAAACTAGAATCAGAAAGGGACACCCGTTGAAGCAACAGCTTCCTTCTATGGTTGGTTTGGTATTGGGGCAGGTAAGATCGCCATGACCGTCTTGAAAGTCAACAAGAGCCTATTTAAGGACCATCTTTGTGCTGGACAATTAATGTCTTGTTGCAATCCATGCATGTGGCAATTGATTACATCATCTGTATAACTGAATTCAACCAAAAAATAAAGAGGAAGTATTGAAGTTCAAACAATGAATTAAGCTAATGATAAGAAGGTTGTCACATGTCTATGATTCGAAAAGGATATACTCGTAATACACGTTTATTACTGACACATTGGAAAATTATTCTAGATTTTTAGTAAAAGTTGAACTCTAGTAAAATCGTATTAAGCTGTTTTACCCATTGAATCCTAGTTTATACCCTATAGTCAATTATTTAGTGATAATATAAGTTAAAGATATTATTTATCTTGTACATATTTAGATGTATATGATAAAGTCCATGTATTAATTATACATTGTAAATGAAATTATAATGAGATTATAATTATGAGATTCATATTGTATTTATGTATTATTCATAGATTATTCGTAGTCATTGTTTTATTAAAATTAGGTATTAATAAAATGGCAAAAAACTAGTATATGTTATGTTTTTTCTTATGAAGGAAGTAGTCAATCTCATACACTAAAATATAGAGATACTTAAACAAACATGTGAGCATTTGTTAGAGAACAAATTTACTGAAGAGACTCGATATGAAAAATCTATTTAGAACATTACTTGTATATCTATGAAATTCTCATTGTGAGAGGTCTCCAAAGTTATCTTGTATAGAAATTGTTATATTTTAATACTATTTATAATCCATTTAATCATAAGTCGATCAACTGGTAGTCATTGGATGTAGCATAAACTATATGGAAATAGTTGTGCAATCAAGATAAGATTTATCACTCTAAATTAATTAAAGAGAATATTTCATTGTTCTCGGTTAGTATTGATTCGGGAAATCTTGACCAAGATGGAATGACAATTTGTAAATAGTTTATAAATGTCATTATTTGAATAAATAACTAATGACGGAAAACTAATATAATTAGACTTAAAATAAAGTAGACATTAATTTCATGCTCTATGTCTAATCGGAACATTGTATAATGAAATGATTGAATTATAAAAACAAATCATGCACGAAAAGGTTAGTCAAAACCACTTTGATATTCCTAAATATTTGAGTAGTCATGATGCATTGCTAGACGTCAATTTTAATCTATAATCATAAATTATTTAATTGAAGAATTAAAGATAAATTAAAATGAACTTTAATTTATCTAATTCTATTTATAAATTAGAATTAGAATTTATAATCATTATCAACATATTTGAGAACCTAATGGATCTCACGTAAAGAATGAATTGTAGAATGCAAAGTTATTTTAATCAAGTTGGATTTAAATGTAAAATTTCATAAACTTTATGATTAAAAATGAGATATTTAATAAATAAAGATCAATATGAGATATTAGATCTTTTTGGGCATAATTAGTATTTAATTAGAATTATTTGTAATTCCAATTAAAGTTTATTTGAAATTAGAATTTAATTTCAATTAAATTACTAAAATGTTCAAAACCTATTATAAATAGGCTTAAGCTCTAAGTTAGTACTTCTCGCTTAATTCTCTCTGTGAGAGTTACAGTGTTCTGTTAACTCAGTCTGTGAAGACCGTTAGAGGCTGGACATTTGTGCAGCTATAGTGATTAAGATGGATCCGTTTTAAAAATGATTCGAAAGATACGACAAGATAAAGATGAAGCTTCAGAGTAAGATATGAATTTCGATTTATGTTTTATTATAATTACATGTTACTTATTTTATAGAATTAAAAATATATTAATTTTTGAAAAATAAAAAATAATTTTTTTTAAGAATTATTGCGCTGCGCCAACAACACTACTCTTGGATTAATCATGCCCGTAGTTTTCAAGCAAAAGCTTCACAACGTTGGTTATGATATGTATTATGATGCCTTATATAACATATCATAACGCCTTATATACGGAAGGATGAGAGTAAAAAAATGGAGTGGTTTACGAAAATTTTAGGAGGAAAAACGTGGATATGGTCCGTTGGAGTTTGAATCGACGGATTTATAATGTCTACAAAATTCAACATCATAATGGTTTCGGATTCCAACTTTACCAAACGTATATGAGTTGTATCTTACAATGCAAAACGCTTATTAAGTTCACTAATAATGGAAACCGATATACCTATAGTCTACATAAGAAATCAAATTATTATAGTGAAATCTTTATTATTAGTAATGATTATTGTTTAGCTTGTACGAGGAATTCCTTCACACTATAGTCCTCCGACTTTTTGTTTTCCATTTTGATACACCCGAAATAAAGTATCAATTAACAAGAATTTCAATATATTTTAGTAATGTGGTTGGCTGCGTCCACAATGAGATCCAAAAAAGTAAAAAAGAAAAGAAGCCTAAGAGGTGGCAATTCCTTCTCGAATCGGGCAAATTTGTCATAGTAATGGCATCGGTCTGTTTACAAAGTAAAAGAAATCCGCATTATTAAGCTTCATAGACCGAGTACTTACTCCAGGAAGCAACTACAACTGATTCGAGCTAACACAAGGATAACAAAAATGGATCAACCTGAAATTAATGGATTTTACTTAAATTGATTGTGGTCGGGTCGGTTAAATTAGGCCCGAATCCAATCACAATAATCCACAGGCTGATCGGTCTATCTCTCAAAGATGGGTCTCACACCCATTGGTTAACCCGGACCCGGTCCACACATCCATGACCCATTAGCAGGAGAAAACATTCCATGCAGAAGTAGAAGTCTACGTAAAGACTTAACCCTAGCGTCCATCCCATATATAAGGTATAATTTCATCACGATAGAGGTACGTAACTCATAACCCTAGTTCTCTTTGCTTTCCGGCTACCCAACCTTCACCAAAAGACTTACTTGAGCATTGGAGGGGTTAATCGGGAAACAACCCCCGACGTGCCTTCTTTGTTTTGCAGGAATCTTCAAGCCGGAGCTAATCAATCACATGGATCCCAACGGCAACATTCAACCTCGTCAGAATCAGGCTGAACCACCCTCCATATTGCATTAGTAGCCCACAGCATGCTTTCATTGCCTGTTGCAACCCATAGCTCGCCAGCCAAGCGCTAGCTCCTCTCCTCTGTCTCTAGTTGCCAGTCGTAGTCTATAGCTCGTCGGCTAGTTGCCGCTGGTCGTCGCCAATTGCAAGTCACTCCTAGTCATCAGTCTCTTATGTAGTGTTGCACTGTTGTGTTTTAAAATTGTAGTGTTATGAGATTAAGTCTAGGTTGCATTTTGCTTATGTGTGTGTGTGTGGAGCTGTGGATTGTAGAAACGTGTGTGTGTGAGAGAGATTGATTGTGATGTAGGCTTATGGACTTGACGACTTGTTGTGATTATGGATGGCTTGTGAAATGTGAAATTGTGATTGTGGAACAATGAAATAAAAGAGTGAATTTATATCATTCATAAAAATTATCTTAGTGTTCACTTGGAAATTAGAATTGGTTGTGTTTCTGATTTTTGTGATGATTGGGATTGTGAATTTAAGCTTGATTTTCTTCATTTGTTGTTTGAAGTTTGGAATTGGATTATGAATTTGAGGTTGTTTTTGTCTAAATTTTGAGATTTTGATATATTCAAATTTGAATGAAATTGGGTTATATATTATAAATTAAAATTTGTAACCATCAAAATGGATTGGTTAATTTATGGTTGAATTATATGATTAGTAATTATACAAACTGAATTATAGTTGTGAGTTTATGTCTATACTTGGATTATCTAATCAACTAATCAAAATAATCATACAAAATAAGTTACGGTTAAGAGTTTATGGTTGAATGACATAAGTTGTAGTTAATGGTCAAATTATGTGATTAACATAATTCAGTTATGGTTATGAGTTTATTTTTAAATTATATAATTAACCAAAATATTTTGTAGTTATGATATTATGTTTAAATTTTGTAATCAAACAAAATGAGTTATATTTGATATTTAGGTTTTTTAAAAAATGAGTTATTGAGGAACTATTATTGATCTATTTCTTCAATTTTTGCATAACTTTATTTTGATATGAATTTATTAAGCTAATTTTCATATATGTCTTTATTGATTTTTATAGATAAATGGAAGGAAGTTTAAATACTGATAATTCAACCACTTTAGGAAGATTCAATGATTCAACTTAGGCTCATGCTAGATTAGTTCCTGAAATGAAGAGTCATATAATTTGTTTGTTTTGTAACAAGCATTTAAAAGGTAGAGGAATCATTATTTTAAAGAAGCATTTAGCTAGGATCAAAGGTGTAGAGCCTTGTATGCAACACCCCATTATCATAGAGTATATGCCTAAGCATCCAGAGGACATTCAAGAATATACCCTATGAGAATGATATGTTACAGCAATAATATTCACTTATTATGACATCATACAGTACACAAGTGATCATAAGTTCAACACTTCTCATTTCATTTCACAAGCATCATTTACATTGTCATTACATCTCATAATCCATATATGTACATTACAAAAACATATGAGAGTTTTACTGTTCTTTACAAAATATCTAACATGAAATGAGATGTTAATAGAAACAATCTATCTAAACTCCTCAGACATCAACTGACTAGACCTTTGAGCCATTCTTGATTTTAAAATTGACAATACTAGACTGCTACTAGATTGCCTTAGAAGTTAGGTCTCCTCAGTGCCTAAAAAATAACGTTGCAATTTTGATGAGTTTTATGAACTCAGTGAGTGAACCATCATTGATATGCTCACTTGAGTCAAAACACAACATCACAAGTATATCACATTATCTATAATCAATTCCCATACATTTTTGTATACCAAATCACACTATGCATCATATTTCAATAAGCACATTATGATACAAACATGTCATGGAATCTTTTCAAAACAATATAATCTTTCACCTCAATCATTTATATCATCAACATGTATACAAGTATTGTAGATCACCATATCAACACAATTCAACACTTTTTTTTTCACAATCATTCACATTAACACAAACATAGCATAACATTATATCAACTCAGTTTAGTCATTCTTTACAATATTTCACATGATACACGTAAAGATATATATGCAATGCACATGAGACTCCACTTCAATTTTTATTTTGTTGTGATCGAGCGCTTATTTAACTATCCCATATCTATTGTAGACATCGGACTGATTTCAGATACTATCTCGTACCCATTGTGGATACTGAGCTCATTAATCGTTGAGTCTGTGGCTCTGTGTGCACATTTATAAGCTTTAAGCTCTTTTTCACGTTGGTCACTTCGGTCACAACTCTTTTTTCTGATCATGCATATCAATGTAATGAAAATGCATCAAATCACATATTATGTTATTAATAACTCTCATTCAGTGTGCATAGTTATATAGCACATTCATCGGATCTAAGTCTGGCATTCAACATATAGTTGAGAATACAATTTTCATATTCACATTCAATTTGCAAACACTTCCAATACAATCCCAAATATCAAACTCCTTGAACCATCAATGTCTGAAATTAACACAATCATATCGGTAATAGTTCAATATCTAACAGTTAATTAAGAACAATTCAAATATAGTGAGTAAGCATTTAGGTTAACTCACAGTATAATCCAGATAGCTATTGCTTTGATGAGCCGACAATGTTTGGAAGCTGTCTGTAAGGTCCCAAAATATACCCTAGATGAAATGTTACATACTTATGAAAGTACAAGTATGATTTGAGTTAAAATTTTACTATGATTTGAAAGTGAAAGACATGTGAGTTGAATTTTGGGTTTTATGGATCATAGTTAGTGAATTTGAATTATTTTAGAATTTTTGGTAATTTTAGGAAAATTTCTGGAAATTTTGGACTATTTTATATTAGAAAAAATAGACAAATGGCATTATGCAAGGTGGCAGTCCTATATGCATGACAAGTGGTACACATGTATGGTGACACATGGCAAGGTGTTAGTAACACATGTAAGCACGTGGTTTTCAAAGGCAAATCATTGGAGTTTTGTTGTTCTTCAGATTTTGTTAGTGTTCTTTGGAAATCAATGAACCATCATCACCGAAATACTAGTCTTGATTTTTACATTAATGTTATTCTCTGCATGCAAACATTTCAACCCAGCTAGTGTTTGTTTCTACCTATTCTTGTTGTTTTCTTTCCCCATCCACCGAAACCCTGCCCTTCACTATCATAACTAGAATTTGTTTAAAGAATTAGGTAAGTAAAGTTTTAAGTTTCTAAATTCTATGAACGAGTTTGATGATGTTTTATGTGTTAGAAATAAATACATGCATGAGTTGTGTAAGTTGACTAGTTTTAGTGACAGTGACAAAAAAGATGAGTTGATATTATTGAGCAATGAACGTGTAACACCAATTGCATGTGATTTACAAAGGGAAACTTAGTGAAGTAGACCATAGCAGAAAATGTGGCGTAGAACCATATAGTTATAGATACTGTTTTGATTTGTAAGTTGTTAATGTTACAACTTTAACAGTAGAGACAGAAAGTTGGAAATGGTGAAATATATGTATGTATCAATTTTTAGTGTCTAACTATAAGCTTGATTTTTGAGTTGTGTTTTGAATCAGTTCAGTATAGAAGTGAAATAAAATGGTAAAGGAAAGTATACAAGTTAGTGATGAAGGATTAAAAAGAAGAGAGGAAGAAGATGGGGAAAATGCAGAAAAGTCTAAAAGAGTTGCGTGAATAGTGCTCTGTTTTGATGATTGGGTTTAATTTGGAATTTTGGTTTCGCTGTGTATTGTAGAACTGAAATGGAAGTAGAGGAATTGGTTAAAGTGATATATGTGTTCATTGAATAGGATGAAAGTGAGAAAATTGGGAAAAGAATGAAAGAAGAAGAAGAAATTTGGTTCGGTGAAGAAGGAGGATGGCATGATTGTGCTTCTGCATGATTGCAACTTTGATGAAGGGGTTAACAAGTGGCAATCGTGCTTCTACACGATCGTGACATCGCTGGTCTATCTGGAATGTCGCGGTCATGCAAGCGCACGATCGCAACTTCCATGTTTTTTTTAAGAAGGTTGTTTTCTGAACATCCTATGATCTTTTTGTTATAACTCCTTCACCCAATGTCCAAATGACTTGATTCTTAAACCAATAGACTCATAAGACATTGATATTTATCTCCAAGAAAAAATTAGAACCATCTAAAATGAATTGATTGAATAAATTAAGATGAAAATTTGACTATACTAAAGTGTGATAACTGGGATGATTTTTCTGGACATACTTTGGTATTTTGCTTATATATTAATATGTAGATTTCCAAATGAGTTGATTATTGATCATGATTAAACTAGAGAAATAAGGATACAATTGTCCTAGAGAGGTCAAACTGTAATTCTGGTTTTAAGAATTCCAACATCAATGTTGATGTTGAGTTAAAAATTATGTTGTAGTTTTAGAATAGTTTGAAGTCTTTTGAATATAACTTTCAGTATATTGAACCAAATTGTATGTTCTGGGAATCAATGGAAACTTAAGACAAAGGGGAAAAATTGTATAGAAGGAAATGTTACTTAACTATTCCATTTGCTTGATCTAAATGATCATCCAAAGTAGACCCAGATGTTTGTTTTGAGGAAAAATCTGGAATAGTGAATGAGTGTATGAATTCTGGAACTTTTGGAATACAATTGATGTGTACTTTAGTTTACTACAGGGATATACCCAGGAATATGTCATTGAATATGCATGTTACATTATGCAATTATATAAATGCTTATTCAGTTACATGAACATTTTGGTATTATGAAATTGTGTTTGTTTGATTATAGAAGAGATAGTAAAGCGACAATCTTTAGATATTGCCGGAACTTCAAGACATTAAGCAAAAGGGAGCGATAGTCAGTAATCTTTAGGATGCTCACATTTTATTTTATTATGTTTAGTACTGAATTGAATTGTGTTTTATGCTGATTGTATTCTGAACCTTGGGGTAATGAATGTTTGAAATGTTTGATGCATGTAAATATGATTGCCTAATTATTATGCACATGAAATGAACTTGTTTGATTTTGTAATTGTGAAGTCCTAGTCGTAGGTAAATAGGCATGCCTAGAAGGGTCTGTAGCTGCTTGTATGACACTTCGGTATCGAGGCTTCGGTCTCCCTCTGTATAAGTCCCGTTACCTACTTCTGTTCATAGATTAACAGTCTAACTCATTTTGTATTTGATCTCTGATAAGTTTGATAAGAAACAAACCATATATTTGATCTGATGGGTTAACATCCTATTTTGAAAATCTGTTTTGTATTATGTATGCTCTGTTTTGCTATTGAAATGTCTGATTTTAGCATGCGAAGTGTTTTCATTAATAAATCTTATTCTGTTTTGAATTTCAGTATGTTGAGATGTTTTTGTATAACATGATTCAGTACCTATTATGGTTAGACATAGTTTAGTTATTACTCATTAAGCTATATGCTTAGCACGATAGATTTGCCCCATGTAAGTTTAGAGAGAAGGGCTTAAGGACCTAGGACAAGTCAACCGCAATGGCCAACGGATTCTGAGTTGTTGTTTTGACATAAATATATTTTGAGTTTGATTTTCTGTTTGTATATGAATTTGTATGAAGGTTTGTAAAAACCATATTACAGGTTAGTTTCTGAACTTATGGTATGTAATGTATGTTTGCTTCAGTTTCTGAAAAGTTGAGTAATGAATGTTTAGTGTGTTTTGAAATGCTTTCGCATCAGTTTATTGTTTGTTTTTTATTGTGAGTTTGATGTGGCACTCCTGTATCCTCTCAGGGGGTATATTGGGCCGTCACACTTGTTAGTAGTGTGCCCTAGGCCAATGGATAGTTGTGATTCATGTATTAACATTATGATTTGTTAATAATATATTATGAGGTATTCCTTTCATATATGCATGTATTTCGTTTATGTAATGTGATTTACATTCCATGAATGGTATTAGACTTATGTCA
>JAOTIZ010000203.1:39587943-39601445 GCA_027123425.1 Erythroxylum panamense
AAACAATTAAAGAATAATTGTTAATATAATTTCTATTTTTCATTATTAAAAATTTTATTTATTATTAATTATATACAATTTATTATTAATAATATAAAATATTATTATTGCGATAAGGAGAAATATATAATATTTTAATAATATAAAAATATTATTATTGGAAAAGGGGGGTTAGGGCTAGAAGAAATAATTGGTATTAAGAAGAATTATTGAGGATATATTAAGTAGTATGTATTTATTAGTTTACATTATGTCATAAACCTCCCAAATCCTTATTTTCACTGTTTAGGATTAAATGGAACGTAACATGAAACCCTCCGCTTCCATCTTATTTCATCATGAAACCCTCCGCTTCCATCTTATTTCATCATGAAACCCTCAACTAAACGATGAAAGTGTGTTACATTCTATCTCATTCCATTACTAACCCCTCAACCAAACAAGGCCTTATTCTCTCACAGTCTTGCTGCCACTCTCCTTCATCCTCAGTCGTCCTCAATTGCCACCCCCTCTCTCATGCTCATTCATGTCTCTTTATATTTTGTTGTCGTTGCTTTCGCCACCGCTTGTTGCTTCCTCCTCCGTCACTTCCTCGTTAATTCCTCGGTAGTTTGTTCTTCACCACTCGCTACTATCCACGCATCAGTCACCACCGTTGCTAGTTGCTGCTCTCCATGCACCGTCGCTATTCGCTGCTCTCCATGCACCACTTGTGTGTCCAATTGACCAATCCCCATACCCTAATCCTTGGTGCAAAAATAGCTCCAAACCAGAGTACTCCAAAAGTTAGATTTTTGCATCTTAACCCACAATCGAGGCGACTCGACCCACAACTTCTTAACTTGGTTGCAATTTGTTTGATTTAATATATGTAATTAAGTTAAGAAAATTAAATGCTTGCATTTTTATATTGTTCATCATTGGAAAATAATATTACAAATACTAATCATAACTTATAGGTAGCAAATACACATTCATTATCTTATCTTATAGTTATTAGATAGTTAAATACATAGTAGTAAACAATATATGAATTTTTAAGAGGATACTTATTACTTAATATAATGTAAAATTGTACGTGATTAAATCATTTTATGCGATGTGTGTTATCATGAATAAAAGTCATTTTTTCTATGTGTGTTATCATAAATAAAGATGTAAGATATAGTCAATCTGAAATTTGGATATGCTTATAATTAAATATTAAATTTGTATAGCTATGTAATGATATTATATGCAAAAATTGCATTTTTGAATATAAACTTATTAATTTAATTTTGACACAAATCTTCATTTATTTTTGTAGATAGACAAAGGGGAGATAAAGTACTCCTGATAGTTCAGTTGTTTTAGGAATATTTGATAATCTAACTTAGGCCCATGCTAGATTAGTCCATAAAATAGATAAACATACCGCTTATGTGTATTGTAACAAGCATTTGAAAGGTAGGGAAACCACATATTAAAGAAGGGTTTAGTTGGGATCAAGGGTGATGTAGAACCTTGTGAAACAACGATTAATGACATAAAATGACAAATTAAACTTTACTTGAAAAGTATGAGTATGAAAAAGATAAAAGTCAAAGGCTAAACTACAAAATTGGTTGTGAAAGTTCTTTTTTGGTAATTCGGATGATAATGGGGATATTAAAAGTTGTGGTATTCCTACCCAATAAGAAAGAAATGTTACACTTGATGTGTGGAAAAGAAGAAGATAAGTGTCTAACTTTTTTCACCACAAGCAACTCCTAAAGCTCAGCCTTCAATATGAATGGCCTTACAATCTAAAGAATCAATTTATAATGTAGACATTACAATGACTAGATTGGGGTGTGATGTAAGTGCATCATTCAATGCCACCAGTCATATTAGCCTATGGTGGCTGTTATTACCTCATACAATCCATGATAATAACACTCTTTTAATTGATGATTATAGAGATAAACTTCTAAGTAGCTATGTTTATGAAATATAAAGTTATTTAGATGAAATAAGAATGACTTGGGAAATTTATAAATGTTCAATAGTATATGATGATTGGATAAATAGAAAACATGAACCCATTATCAAATTTCAGTTTATTTTGTTAAGGGGACAATGTTTTTGAAGTGTATTGATGCATCTAGCCTTACTAAAAATGTTGATACTATGTGTTTCAAATATTTGATGAAGTTGTGAATGAAGTTAAACCAGAAAGCATTGTTTAGTTCATTATTGACAATGATTCCACTTACAAAGCAGCTGGGAAAAGATTGTAAGTAGATATAATTATTTTTATTGAATTCCTTGTATTGCACATTACATTAACCTAATGTTGAAAAATATAAGAGATGTTAGATATTTTTCTATCATTGATGAGACTATGTAGAAATAAAAAAAAGTAATTGACTTTATCTATAATCGTACACGGGTCCTAAATTTGATGAAGAAGAATTTCACCAATGGTAGAATTTGTATCGTCGTGATATAAAAAGGTTTGTGGCTAATTTTTTATCACTTTAATATTTTGTTTTGATGAAGAAGGAGTTGAGATAAATATTTATAAGTGATAAGTGGGTCGCATCACATTATGTCAGGTCTAATGCTAGAGTTGAGGTTTCTCGAATTATAATTAAAAATCGTAAATTTTGGTCCCAATGTCAATTTGTAATTCGAGTTTGTGAGCTTTTAATGAGAGTACTTCATCTAGCTAATAGGGATGAGAAGGCAAAAATGGATTATGTTTATGATGTCATAGAAAAGGCAAATGAAGTAATCAAAGTCAATATAAAAAATAGACACTCTTTATACATACCTTGTCCCATGATAAGAGATAAATAAGATAGCATTACTCTTCATTATTTGTAGCTGGAGCATTTTTTTAATCCTAATATCCATTTTATACCAAAATTTACAAATAAAGCTGAAGTTAATAGGAAAATGTTATTAACTATTATAACAACTGTTGCTTATGAGATGATGCAAGATCTGTTAAGCTCGCAAATGAAAGTTTATAAAGATGCTTTTGGTGATCTTGTGATGCCCATTGCTATTCGTCAAAAAGACATGCTTAATTTAGGTGTGTGTGTGTGTGTGTGTGTATTTCAATTTACCTTTATTACTTATTGAAAATTAATCATCATTTTATTTTATTTATAATATTACTTTTTTGTCTTATAGTTGCTAGGTAGGATCAATTTGGGAGTGGGGTTCCATAATTGCAAAGATTTAGAATTCGAATTCTGATTCAATGCGTGATTGCAACAAAGTGTGAAAGGAGTTTATTACATTTGAATTCATCAATTCCAAGAAAAAGAATAAATTGAAACAGAAAAGATTAAACAAATAAGTTGATACAACTTAAAGCTTCGGGAAAAGATATGTTATTATCTTTATTAAGTTGAATATATTTTTTTGTAATTTCTTAATAATTTAATTTTATTTGTATACCAGGACTCTTAATAGAACAAGTAGTTTTGTAAATCTAATTTACCTTGACCGTATTGATCTTTTGGTGAAATGAGTTTGTAAGGAACCGGGTTTAATAAAAAAATGTTTCAGAAGGCAATCTTGGATGAGAAAGTATTGATATGTCATTTTGTGTAATGAATTTGAATGATGACGATGATAATTCTCATATAAATTATGAGAATTTTGTACCAAATGAGAATTAAATTCAATGCAATTTGAGCGGATTTTCAATTGAATGAAGTTTCAAGTTTTCATTTATTATCTTCTTTTAATTTAACTAATATTTGATGTATATGTTAAATTATATATATATATATATATATAATTGTAAATATTTTTGTTTCAATTTCACTTTTAGTTGGTTGTTTCCTCATCATAAACTCTTTTTGTGAATTGTAATACTTAGAGAGTCATATATATTTATTATTCTTTTATTTGATATTTTGATATAATATTATTTATTATATGATGAAATTATAATATTTTAAGCACTTTATATTGTCTTTAATTTTATATTTGTATGATGATTAAATAATCTTTTTTCATATTAATCATAGTTATTATTTACATATCAAATATGTGAAAAGTAATATTAGTATAAATAAATAGATTGTTGCTATTTCAAATTTCTATTATTATAATTTTTAGAGACAAGGTTGATGTAAAATTATAAATTATACAGTAAAAATATTAAGAGACTATTTTGTAATTTAAAAAATTTAGGAACTATTTTATAAATTTAAAAATTAACAGAAACAGTACCTAATATTAATCAACATTGATACAATACCGTATTAGAACCAAATCTAGTACTGGTACTGGTGCAGTATTTATAACAATGCTAATAAAGCAACTTAACAAGTATTTTAAATATGATCATAATATTTTTCATAAATTGAGTTATATAATATTATAAAATATGAACAGAGATATATGTAATAGATTGGAATATCTAAAATAATCCAACTTAGCCACTCTAAGAGGACATTTTTGACATATCAAACTCATTTGTTATATATATTTTTATGTATAGACATTGCAATTTAACACACAAAAAGAAGAAAATACATAAACAATATGTATACGAGAAAAGTAAATGCTTCTTTCATGTTTTAATGTTTTAGATTATAAAATACAAGAAGAGTATGCAACGTCAATATTCTCCGGCTCCTAAACCAAAGCCCATCTTCTCTTCTTCTTTTTTTGGTTGAAGAGGGGAAAAGAAAGACTAAGAACGCAGGTACGCCATAGACGAAGCATCAAAGACTAAGCGATGGGGAAGATCCGGGACTGGGTGCTCCCAAACCGACCAGGGTTGTCGAGAGCGTGCGCCGTGTTTAGCCAGAAAATCAGCACAAGTGTTGCCTCCCCGAAGAATAAAGCCCATCTTCTCTTCTGGTAGTTTATATACATAATGGACACAAAATTACTATACGTATAATATTAAAATAACTAAAAGATAATCAAATTATTTTAATAGAATTTGTTACTAAAGTCCAATATATTATACAATTAATTTGCATTAAAATATTCATTATATATTTTTATTTTAAAAATAAATAAAACCATAATAGAGATTTGCATATTTTCCCTTCACATATTTTCTCCATCAAGTACTCCAATCGGTAAGCGTAAGTTTCAGTTTGAGCTACATATATATATTGGTCAAGTCAAAGAGTGACTCTCCTTGGTTCTAAATGTAATTTAAGAATCCACTCTTAAAATAAAAGCATGCTTGTTATGCGCTCACGTAATGCTTTTCAATATTTCAGGACATGAGATTCTGTACCCTCTATTATGTTCTAACCTTATTCCACTTTATTTCAACTATATATTTATGTGAGGAAGAGGATTTGAGGGGCAATATTTCAAGGTAGAGTCTAGTCCTCTTGGATCACATATAGGTCCCAGCTCAGCTGTGCTTCTGCTACACTTAGGTAGTAGTACGTTTGATCAAGCAAGACTATAAACAACAAAGCGCTTTTAAGTTTCACTTCTTCACCTCAACTCTACCATAATGCTTCTCCAAGCTTCCAACACACAGAGAGTTAACCTCAGACAGTCATCGTTTCTAAGTCTACCCTGGGATGGGATAGCAAGATAAAACTACCTTATTCCGTCCTGGCACTAACGACATCTGAATTCCATTGGCCAACAGAATTAGTGTCATTGCCAGTGCCATTTATATGCAGAAACTTGAGCTTCGGGAAACGTGGATGCCATCGGTGTTGGGACTATTTGCTGATGCTGATATCTTAATTTTAGTGGCTTTGTAGTTATTGCATCCCACAGTACGATAGGGAACAGTTTGTTTTTCAATGAAGTTATGTCCAAAAATTTTAGAATCTGGGAAGAGATCATTCTTCCTCGGGTTTCTAGCTGTCTTACTCTTTGGCCTTTTCAAACACATACCGTCATTGTGCTTATTTTAGTAATGGCTTCTATTTCATTCCAGAAGATCTACCATTTGCTAAGCACTAGCAGCTCATGCTAAGAACCCTCTTGACCGTTCATATATGGGAGGGCATAACAAAACTCAGTTTTTACTTGGGGATTGCACAATTAGCTCAAAAATAAAGAGCTGTAGGCATAACATTGAAAGCAGTTATTATCAATACCACCTCAGTCAAGGCCAGCCACTCCAATCATCTAAACTCTATCCATCCCATCCCAGATTTCATAAAAGTTGCAACATCTAACCTTGCATTTCTTTTCTTTTAGCAAAAAATCTGAAGCTCCCTCCTCTAAGCCTAGCAACATGATTTGCACCAGACATGAAGGATAGGAAAAGGGCTGAATCCAGGATTCAATTGGGACATTTGGTAATTAAGGAAGGTGTTTTTTCAGTAAACTGTAATCAGAGGGCTTAGCTTGTACCCTTCAATTTAAATTAAAGGATGAAACTAAAAATGTTGGGGCTTGTATATTCTCATAGAAAACTTTTCTTCTTATATTGAAAAGCGCAAATGTAAATTTTTTTCACCCTATTCATACGAGTGGATATATGTATCTTGATAGTATATGCTACGGAATAACAAAATAACATGACCAACGAAGAAGGCAAATTTGCCTTGCATTTTGGTCCAAAACCTGGCCAGCTGCAAATATTAGGAGAATGCTGGTTATGAATATGAATAGTTGTTGATATTTGTCTTCGCCAGCATATATCTAAGTCAAACTATATCTTTTCTTAAGGAAAACATAGAAATAACAGAAATTTACTTGCATTCCATCATTGCTCACTGAACTCCCTTTCTTCTTCTTCCGATTAGTTCCAACAGCCAAACAAATCGTTGCTTCACTTAATGTTCATGCATGCTACATGTAGAGACTTCCATAATCAATGCATCAACCATCACAAGAATCAATACCATGGGCATATTTATAGGCCCTTTCCTTCCAAGGGTAGGAGGTGTGGCAGCAACAAATGTAATGAATATAATCTTGCTTCAAATATTGTTTTTTCCAATAACGCATCATTTCTTAGCCTTGGAAAACCTGAGACATCGATACTTTTCACCACTTACAGTGATTTCAAGAGCTCCATCCTGAGCATCCTGATTTGAAGCAGTTCCCATCAACACACTTTTCTCTTTCTCAAGATTCTCTTTCTCCATCTTCAGCCTAGCTTCCTGGCGAGCAATCTCGGCCTAAGAAACACAAAAGTGGAAGGTCATGGATAGGAAACTAAGGAAGCTGGCTGACAAGATCATAACCAGGAAAGAAGCATTAAATTGTTTAGTTCAGTTTGTTTTTACAGGGGATGATGAGATGCAAGCAAGGCATGAGGGGGAAGGGAAGACAAATGCTTAGAATGAGGTTAAGACTGAAGAAATGGAAACCAGAAGTGTGGTTTTGTTTGATGTTTACTAAAACATTGCTCTGCGTAAGATTATGAGAAATCAAAAATTACTCTTCACAAGATTATTCAGAATAAGCAAATTTTATAACAGGGAGCAGTAAGAAAAATTCTCTCAACTTTGTGCATAATAACATCTCAAAACGGGGAGCCTAAAATCACAAGGCATAATCAATTACAAATTATAAAACAAAAAGCTGACAGGGAACTTCTTCTTCTGCCTACTCTGAATAATTAATTTATTATGATTTTTAAGAAAAAGAAGGGACCTCGCGACGAGAGAGCTCAGCCTTCCAAGCAGCTTCACGCTCCGCAACTTCGCGTTCACGCTCTTCGATGTAACTCTGCATCTCTCTCTCTTTCATTAGTCTGTCTTGTATGTCCGCATCCAACGCCTCCTTCAGCTCCTCCACGAACTTGTCTACTACTGATTTTATTCGGAGTGACATTTTCTTTAACTAGACTACTACTACTCCTCCTGCTACTTCTTGTTCTTCTAATAAAGCTACTTTCAAAGATGATCAGAAAGAAAGCTATTTCTTGTATTTGTAAATTAGGGCAAGTACTGTTACTTGTATAACCAAATCAAAGTTGAATCAACTAGAACTTGTTTTTCGCTATACGAATAAAAACAGACATACAAAGAAAAGAGAATTAACCCCTCGATTCATTCGAACTCTTCTTCTTCTTCTTCTTCTTCTTCTTCTTCCTATTCTTCGTGCGCCGGAGCAAGTAAATTTAACGGAGAGGGAAAATGAAATAGACAAGACGAAAACTGGTGGATGCAAATCTATTTATTAAACTTGGGCCTTGAGTTTCATTTTTGGGCCCTAATGTCTCAATTCATTTTTTAAAAAACTAAAATGAACAAATTGTAAGTTATATTTATATTTATGGAGAACAAAGAAAAAGAATAGAATGAAAGGCATTTCATCAAAATCCAAAAGCATTTCTACTGTTCTTAAGAAGGCTCCTTTTTCATCTCTTTCACCTGACATCAATGCCAATGCATCGTCTTCTTGCTCTTTGGTTGAAGAATTCACTAAATATTGCTATGAGAGGGACCTCCCTAGAGCCATGCGCGCCTTGGACTCCATGCAAGCTCTTGGCGTCTCAGCTGACCCTGTTAGCTATTGTCAGCTTATCAAGTGTTGCTTGGACCGTCGCTCCATTGACTGTGGCAAACGCATCCACTCCCACATTCTCTCCTTTTCCTACCTCCCCCAAACCTTTCTTCTCAACACTCTACTCAATATGTATGTCAAACTTAATCTTTTGGACGATGCCCGCGATCTGTTCGATCAAATGCCCCAGAAGAATGTCGTCTCTTGGACTACCATGATTTCTGCTTATTCTTCGTCCACCCTCACTCACTCCAAGGCCTTGCATTTGCTCCTTCTCATGCTCCGAGATGGTGTCCGCCCCAATATGTTCACTTTTTCCTCCGTTTTGAGAGCTTGTCACAGCTTGTCTAATCTTAGGCAGCTCCACTCTGCCATTGTTAAGGTCGGATTTGACTCTGATGTCTTTGTTAGGAGCGCTCTTATCGACATCTATTCCAAATGGGGCGACTTGCAAAATGCCCTTGCCGTCTTCTCTGAAATGCCCACCCAGGATTTAGTTGTTTGGAACTCAATCATCGCCGCTTTTGCCCAAAACAGCGATGGAGATGGAGCTTTTAACTTGTTTAAGAACATGAAACAATCTGGCTTTTTTGCGGATCAGGCCACCCTTACCAGTATCTTGAGAGCCTGCACCGGGTTAGCCCTGTTGGAATTGGGGAGACAAATACATGTCCATGTTCTCAAGTATGATCGAGATTTAATATTGAACAATGCTCTCCTAGATATGTATTGCAAGTGTGGTAGTTTGGAAGATGCTAACTCTGTTTTCAATCGAATGTCAGAAAAGGATGTGATCTCTTGGAGCACCATGATTGCCGGCTTGGCTCAAAATGGGTACAGCCGGCAGGCGCTCAAATTGTTCGAGTCCATGAAAGTCTCGGGAATAAAACCAAACTACATAACCATAGTGGGAGTTTTATTTGCGTGCAGTCATGCAGGGCTTGTGAAAGATGGATGGTACTATTTTCGGTCAATGAAGGAACTATTTGGGATTGATCCTGGACGTGAACACTATGGTTGCATGATTGATCTTCTTGGAAGAGCGGGGAAGCTTGATGAAGCTGTTGGGTTGATCGGTGAAATGGGATGCGAAGCAGATGCCGTGACGTGGAGAACATTGCTCGCCGGATGCAAGGTTCACCGGAATGTAGATCTGGCTATACATGCTGCCAAGGAGGTTCTGAGGCTGGACGCTCAGGATGCTGGAACCTACGTACTTTTATCCAATATTTATGCAAATACTCGAAGGTGGAATGATGTTTCAGAAACAAGGAGGATGATGAAGGACAGAGGAATTAGGAAAGAGCCAGGATGTAGCTGGATTGAAATTGATAAGCAGATTCATGCTTTCATTTTAGGAGATAGCTCGCATCCACAAATGAACGACATCAACATGCAACTCAAACATTTGATCGAGCGACTGTCTGGAGCTGGTTATGTTGCTGATACAAATTTTGTGTTGCAAGATTTGGAGGGGGAGCAAAGGGAAGACTCACTGCAATACCACAGTGAGAAACTGGCTCTTGTCTTTGGTCTGATGAAATTGTCAAGGGAGCAGACTATTAGGATAAGGAAAAATCTGAGGATATGTGGAGATTGCCATCTCTTTGCCAAACTCGTAACCAAGGTGGAGCGTCGTATTGTTGTCATCAGAGATCCTATTAGATACCATCATTTCAGTGATGGAGTTTGCTCTTGTGGTGATTATTGGTGACATAATATTAAGAGGTTCTTGGTTAACCAGGTAAAGTGCAGATGCTAACATGTACCAACACATTAATTCTTATAGAAGAAACTTGCTCATAATTTTGTCTGGAATAACAAATTATGTTGTCAAAAGTTGTTATAGCGTAAACATTTGAGATGCATGTTAACGGTACTTTTGAAATGGCTTTTATCATATGCCTACTACTTGTAAACGCAGCACAATGATATGCAAAGCTTATTATTATGTCAAAACCTAGGGGAACTACTCAAGAGAGTGCGTGCCCTTCCAACCTCCTTCAACAAGTAACCAAAGGTTAGGGTTCCTCACATCCTTAACTTACATTTATTGTTCATATGAAAAGAAAAGAAGAGCCTTTTTCTTTAGACCAAGCACATATTTCGATATCGAGTAAAAACGCTTCTTTCTCATTAATAATCTAAACATTCCGCCAAATCTGTCGGCCACATTGGCAAGCTTTACGCTCTAGCAAGTACTGTACAAAGTTAAGCACAAAGCCACAAACTCTTCCATCTTATAAAAAGTGTGAAAGTATTGCTTGCTTTTTCTCCCAGTAGACACCAAAAGAAGAAGATGCATTTCATCTCGGGTTTGCTGAAACGTCCCCACAAGTTGAACTAGGGCTTCCAAGATTGGCTTTTTTGTCAAAATTTCCCACCATCTTGAACAATGTGTCCATTTACAAAACAAAGCCAGCTTCATTTCACCAGCAAAAAAGAGTCCGACTTTCACCTAGCCTCACACACAGCAGAAAGTGGAGCGAAGGAATTACATCTTCCATCTACAAATCAGTAGGCCTTGTTACTTAGATGTGTGTTCTTCCAGCTATAGCTCTCTTTTTCATTTTATCCTTCCCAGCCTACGGGATCACTGCCAGCGACCAAGGATGGAAGTCTGCCACTGCAACATATACTAGAGATACAGACAACTCAATCACCATAGGTAATTGTAAGACCAACTAGTCTTAGTTATCCATTGTCAACTCATTATGTTTCTTTGCAAGTATTCAAATACGATCGTGTAATATCGCAGAAGGGGCTTGTGGGTACGGGGACCTTCGCAAGTCTACCTATGGAAGGTATAGTGCTGGCCTGAGTAGCATGTTATTCAACAGGGGCAGTACCTGTGGGGCTTGCTTTGAGGTCAGATGCGTAGACCACATCTTATGGTGCTTGCAGGGAAGCCCTTCCGTTGTGCTCACTGCAACAGATTTCTGTCCTCCCAACTATGGCCTTTCAGCAGATTATGGTGGGTGGTGCAATTTCCCAAAGGAACATTTTGAGATGTCAGAGGCAGCATTTGGTGAGATTGCAGAGAGGAAAGGAGATAATGTACCAATACAATACAGGAGGTATGTGGAATCTATTGACTAATGTTAATGTATCGCAAATAGGAAATTTTTGGTTTCATGTGGATTGGTATTAGTAAGGGTTGTGCTTTTATGTAGGGTGAAATGTGAGAGACGAGGGGGATTGAGATTCACGGTGAGTGGGAGTTCTCATTTTTATCAAGTCCTCATAACTAATGTAGGGTTGGATGGGGAACTTGTTGCCGTAAAAGTGAAGGGATCGAAGACAGGATGGATACCTATGGCAAGAAATTGGGGACAGAACTGGCAAGCCAATGTCAACCTTATAGGACAGCCTCTGTCTTTTGAGGTCACTAGCAGCAGTGGAAGAACACTCACGTCTTACAATGTCGCGCCATTAAACTGGCAATTTGGTCAAACATTTGAAGGCAAGCAGTTCTAGTATGGTATCAGAGTAACTTACTTTCAGTTCAAATGACCATTTACTGGCTGACAATACATGGTAAGATTTCAACAGAACAAAGAAAGGTCGATGAGGAAGTGCTGTAATGCATATCAAATGTTCACCTTAATCTGGAATAGAAGTTTTGCGTTTCTGGTGGAAAAGCATGTGTATTAGAAATCCACTTATAGCCTGTTTTACCACTGCTCCTGTCCAATATATTCTCTTTGACAGAAATTTTCCAACATCAGTTTATGATTCATGAGGAGTCATAATCACAGCATTAAACACCATAGGAATTCTACCCAGGAATGTCTGAATAGTGTAAGGATTAGGTGCTCCAGAAGATCTAAATGAAGTCTAATCATCTGTAGAACATACTTAAATATTACCACTTCATCCTGTCTGTAAGCCAATTTCTTGGAACCTGTTCTTAAAAATGGAGTATGGATTTTGTGTTGGCAGGTTAATCAAATACGCCTTTGCTTTCTTAGAACATATTATAGGGCGTTTAGGTTCTGGATTCTCTCATTAAGCATCAAGTTCAATAATAAAAATCCAATTGATGTGTTTGGAAATATAAGATATCAAGGTTGGACCAACTAAATGTTTGGAAATCGTGGTGAGACTTGCTCCTGTGTGCAAATGGATAATTACGGAACTTATTTTGTATGATTTTGTGAAAGTCAAGATCTCTTAAATTCTATAAAATAATTTAACACATAAATCATAATAAAATATAAATTTTAACTTATGTTTTATTTTAAAATTTGATCATTTTTTTTTGTCGTTTCTTTAAAACCTTTTTCTGAAATTGGCTCATATCAACTACCATAGTCGTACAAGTATCTTGGCCTTTAAAGGTATCTACAAAATGTATTGAGCAAACTCTCCAACTATTGTAGGGAGAGTTAGGCAAGTAGTGTTAACTCCCTTAGAACTTAAGCCTATTTATAATAAATTTAGACATTTTAGTAATTTAATTGAAATTAAATTAAATTTTAATTTCAATTAAACTTTAATTAAAATTACAAATAATTCTAATTCAACGCCAATTACGTTCGAACATGATATAATATCTCATATTGATCATCGTTTATTAAATATCTCATACTTAATCATAAAGTTTTTCAAACTTTACGATCAAGTCTAATTTTATTAAAACATCTTTTCTCTTTTTAACCCATTCTTTATGTGTTAGGTTCTCAAATATGAAGGCAATGGATATAAATTCTAATCTTAAATTATATTTAGGATTATATAAATTAAACTTCATTAATTTATCTGTAATTCTCTAGTTAAACAATTTATATTCATATATTAAGATTGATGTCTAATAATGCATTATGATCACCCAACTATTTATGAATGTCAAAGTAGTTTTGATTAGCCCTTCTGTATTTTTTTGTATAATTTAATCATTTCATCATGCAGTGTTCTGATTATACAAAACGCATATAATTAATATATATTCTATTTGAATATAATCATATTAGTTCTTCAATATTAGGGCATGTTTGGTTCCACTTCTGTTTTTCTGTTGTTGTTTTTAGTTTCTGTTTCTTATTTTTTGTTTCTGTTTTTTTGCTTAA
>JAOTIZ010000203.1:39643115-39656186 GCA_027123425.1 Erythroxylum panamense
TTTCAACTTCCATTTCAATCAACTCATTCACTTTAACTTTCATAACCCATACAAATCTACTCAAATATCAAAATCATTAAAATCAATCGATTTCTTTTCTCATCAATTTCCTTAAAACATACAACATCTATAACACAATACATATACAAAAAAACTCATTGAATTTCATTTTAATAATTCTAAAATTCCACTTAAAGATCGGGCTCCAACAAAATATTTGTTAGATGTTAGATAAATGTTTTAGATAGGAAAAATGTATGATAGAAAAAATGTAATTCTTATCTTATTAAAAATTATAGAGGTATTTAATTTTGATGTAGATACTATCAACATACAAATTAAAATAAAAACAATCATTATAACATGTAAACTATAAGAATAATATCTTTATCACTAGAATATATAATACTATAATTAGAATTTTATGACGTGATTGTTTGATATTATGGGGATGATCTGATTGTTAATGTATGTGTATACTTGTGATTACAGAAAAGTATGTATAGTATACGTACGTGTATTTTACTTTGATAAATCCACGTTCTTCTGGTTGGCTTTTAAGTGTAGAAGAAGAAGAAGGAAAGAAGCTGTCGCTCGTCCTCTTCCTCTTCCTCTTCCACATCCTCTTCTTCTTTTAACTGTGCATGCACAAGCACAACATTAACATACAAATATAATTCTCCACCTCCTTATATGTATGTAAATCGATCCATCTTATCTTCTGTGTACCAAACAAGAGAAGAAGAACAAAAATGTCAGCTTCGCTAACCCTAGGCGGGCCTTCCCGGTGCGGCCGTGCCCTTGGACCGTCCCTCGACAAAATTGTGAAAAACGCGGCCTGGCGCAAGCATTCCCACCTCGTTTCAACCTGCAAATCCGTACTTGACAGATTGGAATCCCTCTCCGATTCTGATCCCAATTCCCATCCCACATCTCCTCTCTATGGCCTCTCCTCTTCCGACGCCGATTTCCTTCTCAACCCCTTGATCCTTGCTCTCGATTCTGCCTACGCCAAAGTTGCCGAGCCCGCCCTCGAGGGTGCCTTCAAATTGTTTTCTCTCGGCCTCATCCGCTGCGAGATCGATCCCGAATCCTCCTGTAACGTCGCCGTATTTAAACTCATTGACAGCATCTGCAAAGTCTGTGGCATTGGTGATGAATCCATCGAGCTCAACGTTCTTCGCGTTCTTCTTGCTGCCGTTCGCTCCCAATGCGTCTTGATCCGTGGCGACTGTTTGTTGCATATTATCCGTACTTGTTACAATGTTTATCTTGGTGGCGTCAACGGTACCAATCAGATCTGTGCCAAGTCTGTGGTCGCCCAGATCATGCTCATTGTTTTTACCAGAGTCGAGTACGATTCCCTTGATGTTCAAGTTAAGACAGTGTCTGTCAACGAATTGTTGGAATTTACTGATAAGAATTTGAATGAGGGCAGCTCCATTCATTTTTCTCAGAATTTTGTCAATGAGGTTATGGCTGCTAGTGAAGGCACTCCTGATCCCAGGCTATTGTTACACTCTCCTTCTACTGCTATTCCCAATCTTTCAAATGGTAGTAGCGACACGCATACCAATAATGATCGTCACGACAATAATGATTCCAAAGCGCATGATTTGCCTGATGGAGAAGTCAATGACGGAGTTGAATCTGGTGACGCCGGTAGCAGTGCCGCTACTGGAGAAAGTAAGATTAGAGAGGACGGATTTCTTGTTTTTAGAAATCTATGCAAATTGTCTATGAAGTTCTCTTCTCAGGAGAACCCAGATGATCAAATTCTGTTGAGAGGCAAGATATTGTCTTTTGAGTTGCTCAAAGTGATCCTCCACAATGGAGGTCCTATTTGGCGCACCAGTGACAGGCACGTCTCGTCTTTGTGTATCCAATCACAATTATACTACTTCTTCTTTCTGATGTTTACTGCTCTTTTATTCTTTCCTTATACGGTTGAAGGACACAATCTAATTGCATGTTTCCTTTGTCTCTAATGACCTACTCTGTAGTTAAAATGTGGTTGTGGAGAACATAAATTAAAGCAAAGAAGACGAATGAAGAAGATTTAGAGAAAAGAACATAACTTTGATAGATCTGATCTTGAAGTGAAGTTTTTATTTATTCTTACGAGGTATTAATTTTGCAATGACATTGTGTGCGATCATAGAAGGTAAAAGGAGAGGAAAAACATATGATTCTATGTGATATTCTTAGTTGTATGACTCACAGCTGACTCAACAAATCCATAACTTGGGTCTTCTTGAATTCTTAAGAATCTCTTTTGTGGTTCTGTTAGAATTCTACATATGCACCACCTGTGCATCTATTTCACCAAAATATAAAATTATGGTTCTATATTCTTCTTTTCTTCTTGCGTGAGGTTTGTGTTCTGCTGAAGAAGTCACACACATATACATATGTATGTTAGTTTTAAACAGTTGAATTTACTATGCTAATCCTGGAAGTATGGAAGTAGGAAATCATAAACGGAATGCTATTATTATTTTCTTAATATTTTAAATGTTTTTAGTATCTTATACAGCGTGCAGATACAACTTTGCAGGAGCAATTAACTAATTTAACTGCTGTTTTTCTTTTTGTGTGTTTCTCTAAAGAACCTCCTCCCATCCCATTTCACACCCTTGGCCACCAACTTCCAACAAATCATTCTGGAAGAATGATATCTAATACATTACACTATTTGGCACAGGTTTCTTCATGCTGTCAAGCAATTTCTGTGCCTCTCATTACTAAAGAATAGTGCATTGTCAGTTATGGCCGTTTTCCAGCTTCAGTGTTCTATTTTCATGATCTTGTTATCAAAGTTCAGATCAGGTTTGAAGGCAGAAATTGGAATATTCTTTCCAATGCTTGTCCTCCGTGTGCTTGAGAATGTTAACCAGCCTAGTTTCTTGCAAAAGATGACTGTCCTAAATCTTTTGGAGAAGATTTTGCAGGACCCGCAAATTATTGTTGACATATTTGTGAACTATGATTGTGATGTGGATGCACCAAACATTTATGAAAGGTATACTATTTTCCATTGTATATTTATTGATTTGAGAGTTTTTTTCTATAAGTTGTAAAAATTTATGTTCGATGATATTGAAGTTCTTGCATTGACTATGCGAACAACTTTAAATACAGCGTGCTTAACATTCAGTTCATCTTGAGCAACTCAAGAAAGCTGTTTCTGTTTTTCTTCTTTCAATATTAAACATGGGAAAGCCTTGTTCTTTCTCACTGGTTGATTTAGCTTTTACTTACTTTCTCACATCCTCATGAGGGCTTCGAAATAGAGTTATGAGAGGCAAGAGCTGCTTAACTATTGTGATGTTAAAGTCAAAAGTATGATACTGCAACAATAAGGAGAAACAAAATGATGAAGAGTTTTTTGCGATTTTGAATTCTTGTTCTATCAATATTATCTGCCGGTCTAAGTTGAAAATAAAATTGAACTCATCCATTCCAGAGAACTAGGTTGGACTTGGGATGCATAAATGTTCGAGCATACTATTGAAGAAGCTGAAAATCTCACTGGAGGAAATTGGAAAAAAGAAAGAAAAGAAATGGTTTTTTAATCTGGCGGTGAAAATGATACTCTTTAAACTTGTTGGGAATCCTTATATGCTAATGAGAGCAAGCTAATTTCTGGTGAAAAATAATAAATGTTGATGTAATCTGGTTTAAGGCTTAGTTGCTTTGATGATTTTTTTTAAAAAAAGGTTACTTGTTTTGAACTTGCGATGAATGATATTTCTGGTTGGAACTAGGGAAAAAAAATGCCATGGATTATTATTTGGACTTCAGGTATAAAAATATTTGATCACCTTGTTTCTTGATAACTTAAAATCTTGAACTTGTAATGCCAGATTGAGGTCATATTAGATCAATTCCTTTATGGGTTGAACCTGGGAGCACAAGGGGCAAAATAGTGGGGAGTTTATCTTTTTGTTAGCTTTTCATTGTTTTAAGTGCATTTAGAAGGAAACGGACTTATAATTCCATCAGATATTTGCAGGATTGTCAATGGCCTTCTGAAAACCGCTCTTGGACCCACTCCTGGTTCAACCACGACTTTATCTTTGGCTCAGGATGTAACTTTTCGACATGAATCTGTCAAATGCTTGGTTAGTATCATAAAGTCAATGGGTGCCTGGATGGACCAGCAGCTGAGAGTTGGTGAATCCTATTCACCTAAGAACTCAGAGAATGATGCCTTGATAGAGAATCAGTCATCACCCACTGGAGAAGACGGAATTGTCCCTGACTATGATTTACATGCAGAAGTAAATTCTGAAATGTCAGATGCTGCTACCGTTGAGCAACGTCGGGCTTACAAAATTGAAGTACAGGTTGAGTGTTACTTCATTTGTATAATAAGCCTTCAATTGTGAGATACATGTAGTGAGTAACCTGTTATAGGTTTTGTTTCAGATTATATGACAATAGGTCATCTTATTTTGGCTGGAGATATCATATTTTGCTATTTGTGTCCATTCTATTCAATTTTTTCTCCTAGTTCATTCTTTTGCCCATGTTTTTCAGCTTTAGCTTCTTTTGTCTCATGTGAGAAGTTTACTGGTTTTTATGCAGAAAGGCATCTCCCTATTCAACAGGAAACCTTCCAAGGGCATTGAGTTTCTGATAAACACCAAAAAAGTTGGCCATTCCCCAGAAGAAGTTGCTATATTCCTTAAAAACACAGTTGGCTTGAATGAAACCATGATTGGTGACTACTTAGGAGAAAGAGATGATTTTTGTTTGAAGGTTATGCATGCTTATGTCGACTCATTTAATTTTAAAGGAATGGATTTTGGTGAAGCAATAAGGTTTTTCATACGTGGGTTTAGATTACCTGGAGAGGCACAGAAGATTGACCGAATCATGGAAAAGTTTGCTGAGCGCTATTGTAAATGCAATCCCAATTCATTTACTAGTGCGGATACTGCTTATGTTCTCGCTTACTCTGTGATAATGCTGAATACAGATGCTCACAACAGCATGGTGAAAGATAAGGTTTGTTTGCAAAAATATCTCTGTGTTTCCTTGCTCTGCACCCCTCAAACGGAAGAAAGGAAAAAAGGAAACAGAACCTGAAACATCATAGAAGGGTGAAATGAACAAGAAAGATTGTCTTAATCCAGGAACAACTCTTTGTTAATAATTTCAATGTTGAATCCATAATGTGGGGCGATATATCATAATTTCAACTTGTGCACTAACTTTATGTTGTCCATGGATGTTGTCCAGATGTCTAAGGCTGATTTCATAAGGAACAACCGGGGAATAGATGATGGCAAGGATTTGCCTGAGGAGTATCTAGGTGCCCTTTATGATCAAATTGTCAAAACTGAAATTAAGATGAGTGCTGTTTCTTCTGTTCCTCAAAGCAAACAGGTAAACAGCTTGAACAGACTATTAGGTTTGGACGGGATACTGAATTTGGTCACTGGGAAGCAGACTGAAGAAAAGCCATTGGGTGCAAATGGACTCCTTATAAGGCATATCCAAGAGCAGTTTAAGGCTAAGTCGGGGAAATCTGAGTATGTATTTCCATACAAAATCACTGATTTGCTTTAGATATTTTGGGAAGATCTATTGCACGGGTCATCTTAAAATAGAGCGTGCTTTATTATTTACCTTGTTTTAAAGAAACACTTATTATTTTACTTAGAATTCCGCCGCTCTGTCTTTAATAGTGAAAAGCTGAAGTAATTGCCAAATATTGGTATTGCAGGTCAACATATCATGTTGTTACCGATGCAGCAATCTTGAGGTTCATGCTTGAGGTCTGCTGGGGTCCTATGTTAGCTGCCTTTAGTGTAACTCTTGACCAGAGTGATGACAAGCTTGCTACATCTCAATGCTTACATGGCTTTCGGTATGCAGTGCATCTAACCTCTGTAATGGGTATGCAGACCCAGAGAGATGCATTTGTGACATCTATCGCGAAGTTTACTAATCTTCACTGTGCTGCAGATATGAAGCAAAAAAATGTTGATGCCGTGAAGGTTAGTGTTCACTACGTACATATTCATGGAAATAAATGTAGTTGGTTTCCTTCATCATTATAGATTCTCCAAGGAGCAGGCTGTCTCATTGTTAAATTGGAAACCAGGTTTCCTCCCTTGTGCATGATTTGATCTCCTATATCCCATATAAATAGTTTGGAGACGTGTAACTGCCACTAGAAGGCTAATATTCCTTAATATTTTAAGCTAGTTGTTGCTTCAATAGACAATAGTAATAAGGCATTGCTTCATTGCCTGTAAGATGTGCAAATTCTAAAGTGTAAGTCTTTCTTTAGTATCATTATGCTTTATATTCAAGATTTGGCATTTTGCAGGCTATCATATCAATTGCCATTGAAGATGGTAACTATCTTCAGGAAGCTTGGGAGCATATTTTAACATGCCTTTCACGAATTGAGCATCTTCAGCTGCTGGGGGAGGGTGCACCACCTGATGCATCTTTTTTCACTGCATCTAATGTTGAGACAGATGAAAAATCAATGAAGCCAACAGTTTATCCATCTCTAAAGAAAAAGGGAACACTCCAGAATCCAGCTGTAATGGCTGTTGTTAGAGGGGGTTCATATGATAGTGCCACAGTTGGAATTAATTCTCCAGGACTAGTGACTCCAGAGCAGATCAGTAACTTTATATCAAATTTGAATCTGCTTGAGCAGATTGGGACCTTTGAGTTGAATCATGTGTTTGCTAATAGCCAAAGGTTGAATAGTGAGGCAATTGTAGCTTTTGTGAAAGCTTTGTGCAAAGTTTCAATGTTTGAGTTGCAGTCCCCAACAGATCCTCGTGTATTTAGCCTGACTAAAATTGTTGAAATTGCGTATGATCTTCTCCCTTTCTCCAAAAACTATCTTATTTTGGTGGAACTTATATCCCACATGGATTTGTTACTATAAAGAATAATAACTTAATTATACAAGAGCACATCTGTAGTTAATTCAACTATGAGGAACTTGATGAACATTTGTGTTTTAGCTGGCTGATTGATATACGAACTCTCTCTCTCTCTCTCTCTACACTGGAGCTTCCTGATTGATGCTGAGTAACTGTAGATTCTGATGCCGCTTGATACCTTATTTATACTAATACCTCATTGCTTCCTTATGCAGGCATTACAACATGAATCGCATCAGATTAGTTTGGTCTTGCATATGGAATGTTCTCTCTGAATTTTTTGTGTCGGTTGGTTTATCTGAAAATCTCTCTGTTGCAATTTTCGTTATGGATTCGCTTCGGCAGCTTGCAATGAAATTCTTAGAGCGTGAGGAGCTGGCAAATTACAACTTCCAGAATGAATTCTTGAGGCCATTTGTGATTGTTATGCAGAAAAGCAGCTCCACAGAAATCAGGGAATTAATCATTAGATGCATTTCACAGATGGTCCTTAGTCGTGTTAGTAATGTCAAATCTGGTTGGAAAAGTGTTTTCATGGTATGTTATGCATTTGCTATTGATGTTTATGAAATATGTGGTTTTAACTATTAGAGACATGGAATTCAACAAATCTTGAAATTCAGATTTTTTGTTACCATTTCTGATCATCACGTCTATCTTTTAACTCCCAATAATGAAAATATGCTTCGTATGGCCTGTGCTTAACTTCAAATTGTTTGAGAAACTGGCTTCCTTTTTTGAAAATTACCCCAATCATATTATCCTATCCTTGCAGGTTTTTACAACAGCTGCTGCTGATGAGCGGAAGAATATAGTCCTGCTGGCATTTCAGACAATGGAAAAAATTGTACGAGAATATTTTCCTTACATAACGGAGACAGAGACAACAACTTTTACTGATTGTGTTAGATGCCTGACCACATTTACCAGCAGTCGATTCAATAGTGATGTAAGCCTCAATGCAATTGCATTTCTACGATTTTGTGCTTTGAAACTTGCGGAGGGAGGGCTTGTTTGCAAGGAGAAGAGCAGGTCCACTGGTTCATCTAGCCCAGCAGTTAGTGAGGTTACTTCTGATCTGCAAATTTGTAATGACTGGGATGAGAACGCAACTTTCTGGATTCCTTTGCTCACAGGTAATCTGCTTTAGAGCCAGGATAGATTTTAGAAGCTACATCTCTAGTGCTTGACCAAACTATGATACTTTTTGCATTGCTGAGACCATCTGTTACTTACCTCTGCTTTATATCGGAAGTTGAATCATGTATGGCTCGCTGCAACGCCTCTATTCCTGCTCCAAAAGAAACAAGAGGGCAAGGATTATTTCAGGGAAGGGGAGGTTGAGGAACCAACTTAGACATGACATGTTATGTTTTAACTCTCATACAAAGCAAATTTCAAGACATCTGACCTCTAGTCATTTGCAATGGTTAATTTTAAATTAGGCTGCTGGGTAGTGTTAGTATTTTGAACACTAACTAGCAGTTACGTTTTGCATTCTGCCAAGTGATGAGGGGAAACTTATTTATTGCTTATGGTTTTTAGTAGGTTATCCAAAGTGCTTTATGGGAGATTTGAGTTTTACAACAGCAAATGAACTCTTTTCTCATGCATAGCATAGTGTATCAGTTTCTGAAAAAAATTAGGCCCCTCTTCTCTCTTGTAGTTGACAGCCCAATATTGTTTCAGGGTTGTCAAAACTAACATCTGATCCCCGATCAGCGATTCGAAAGAGCTCTTTGGAAGTCCTCTTCAATATTCTCAATGATCATGGTCATCTTTTCTCAAGTTCATTTTGGATTGCTGTGTTCAATTCAGTTATCTTCCCAATATTCAATAGCATATCTGACAAGAAGGATATCCCAATTCAAGATGAACATCAACTATCAAGTTCAGAATATCCACATACCGAGGGACATTTATTGGATGCAGAAACCTCTGCAACGGCAGCACAGTGTCTAGTTGACATATATATCAGATTTTTTGATGTGTTGAGACGTCAACTACCAGATGTCATATCAATATTGACAGGACTTATCAGAAGTCCTGTTCAGGGTCCTGCTAGTACCGGTGTTACTGCATTGTTGCGGTTAGTTGGTGAACTGGGTAATAAGCTTTCAGAGGACGAGTGGAAAGAGATATTTCTAGCTTTGAAGGAAGCTGCTGCATCAACATTGCCTGGTTTCATAAAAGTTCTCAAAAGCATGGATGAGATTGAGATTCCTGACAACTCTCTCTCTTGTTCTGATGAGGATGTTTCTTCTGAGCATGGCTTCAATAGTGACGAGCTTGAGGATGACAATTTCCAGACTGCAGCTTATGTGGTATCGAGAATGAAGAGTCATATTGCTGTACAGCTCATCATCGTGCAGGTTCTCTACCTCCTCCCCACTCTCTCAGACACAGATAGCCCATGCATACACAAGTTCCTTTTTTTCTTATACTTTTCATGACAATTCGATTTGACGCATGCATAAAGTTGTGCACACCCACATCAAGAGGGAAGCAAGGTTCCCACTTTGCCCTATGCATTCATCAAGGCGCACTGAATACAGATGTTTCAGGGCATTGGTTGCTTCATTGTAGTTGTATACTTTTCTGGACATGACTGTTTTGGAGCCAGGGTAGATGCTCTTGAAAATGTTTGTGGAGAAAATAAACATGAAAATTTGTGCATCACTTGAGCATTCTGATGAGGTCTCTACTGTATTCTTTTCGAATAGTTTTTAGCTTTGATATGCCTCTCTGCGATTGCATCATATGTATATTGCTACCTATGTTTTATTTCTTTGTGATGTTGATTATCCTTGACCTTCAGGTTGTATCTAATCTGTACAAGGCACATCTCCAATTCTTATCAGCGGCCTCTATCAAAATTCTTCTTGATATCTTTTCCTCTGTCTCGTTGCATGCCCATCAACTGAATTCCGATGTTACCCTACAAAAGAAGCTGAAGAAAGCATGTTCAGTCCTTCAGCTCTCCTATCCTCCAATGGTTCATTTTGAAAATGAGGCTTGTCAGAATTACCTCAACTTCCTCCAGAATTTCCTTGTGGATGACCCATCTATGTCAGAGAGATTAAATGCAGAAACACTGCTGGTTGAAGTGTGTGAACAAGTGTTGAATATTTATCTGAAATGCACAGGCTGTAAATCTACACTGCAGAAACCTGACAATCAGCCACCGATTCACTGGATTCTTCCATTAGGTTCAGCCAAAAAGGAAGAATTAGCAGCGAGATCACCTTTACTAGTTTCCGCCTTGCGCGTCTTAAATTCTCTGCGAAGGGATGCTTCAAGGAGGTATATTTCGCTGTTCTTTCCTCTGTTGGTAGATCTTGTGCAAAGTGAGCATAGCTCAGGAGAAGTGCAGTGTATTCTGAAAGAAATTTTCCAATCCTGTATAGGCCCTATAGCAATGGGATAATTAATTGTTTGACACCATATGCACATTAACGCCACTATCCTAACCACAGTTTTGTTCCTCATTAATCGATTGGACTTTGAAATCATTGATATTGAATTTCTTTGTGCGTATGCCAGCTGATCCTATCCCTCTGCTAGATGTGCAACCATTCTTTCCTTTAAAAAAAAAAAAATTTCGGGTATCTAATCTAAAAACCTTGTAGATTACACTTGAAAAATAAAATCTTTAAACTTAGGTCAGAAAATCGTCGTCCTCAGAAATTATATATATTATTTGGTGTCAATCGGAAGTTGTGATAAGCTAATATTAGAATGCAGTCCTACACAACATACCACTGCAGATCAGCATCACCTGATATGTCACAAAAGCAAGGTTAAGAGCCCACGTGTGTTAATTTTGATAACCCAAGATCATACTACTTTGAGCATATATCATTGAAATTCAAGTTACCACTATTGGAGCCCTATAATGATATGTCAGATTCGTGTGAACAAATTGTGGGACTGCATAGGACAGCATGTACAACAATAGTTACACTTTCTCATCCATATTGACAAGCCCAACAAGATACTGGTATTAAACACCCCTCACAGGCTCAAAGCAAACATTAAGCAACTTAAAAACTTGCTTGGTACTCACTTTGCCAACAATTGACACAAACCTCACTAAGTGACTTTTTTTTTTGGATAAAGGGAAAACAACAAAATTACATGGTAAATTTCGGGTGACAGATCCCTGACGCATCCTCTAAGAGGAGAGGTATGCATCCGCTGGGAGGATGCTCAAAATGGGTGATCCCACAGGAACACTGGGAGGCTGAATGGGCCTCACAAAGTGACTTTGATTGAGGTAAGGCAAAAGTCAGTTGAAACTCTACGGGACTATAATAGATGACTCAGTATAGAAGTAAAAGTGAAACTGCCTGCCTTAAATGCACCTATAATCACAATTTGAACTTTATAATTGAATGAGATATGGTGAACCTCCTCGGATAATGCCACTAGGGAGACGGTTAACAAAAAATTATTATAAATTCTATATGGACTATATTATGGAATCGAAGATTGTGAGATTCTCAATTGAATTATTAGTGAACTCTTACAATGGGGACATTTGAAATGATTTCTAAGAAGGGACGGAGACATCATCTTATGTAGACCTCTATCACATAGACAAGACTAGATTATGCTTAAACATAGGTTAAAGATTCAAAACCAGAGAAGTGGAGAAGGAAGAACCACATGGGTCATATTATCGGTGGAGATAGCAATTGTAATAGATTTTGGTTGAAGAGGTTTGCTTGTTACAAAATAACCATTGTACTAGATCTTCAGATCAAAAGACGGTGAATAGGGAGGCAGATTGTGTTTGATGAAAAGGAAAAGTCGAGCCAATGTAATCCCCATGAAGACATGATGGTCATCAAAGCAAAGGTTGCAAACTTCAAAGTGAAATGAGTGCTGGAAGATAAAGACAATTTGGTGAACATTCTTTCTACGAGCCTTCAAAGCAATGTCAAATAATGATAGCTCCAACTAATATCTTCTCCTTTGATCGGGTTTAGAGGAGTCCAGATCTTCCCGAAAGGAAAAATATATCTTCCTATTACAATTGATAAGTAACACAGACAAATGACAAAGGTGATATAGACTAAAATACGGAGATGCTTAAACAAACGTGTTAGTGTTTGTTAGAAAACAAGTTTATTAAACTGATCTTATATTAGGTGGCGCATACCTTCGTCGCTTAACCAAGAGGTTCCGGGTTTAATCCCTGCCTTTGAGAATGCAACAAACTCCTGGACCAGCGGCAGCCCCCGTAAGGGATGTATCAGTACCGCGAAGGGGGATTAGTCACCGACTTCGGCCCAATGGACACCTCCTGGGAGACCAAAAAAAAACTGATCTTATATGAAAAATTCATTTGGAACATTACTTGTACATTAATGAAACTTTTTATTGTGATAATTGTAGAAGTAATCATTTGACTTGAGATCTCCAAAGTTATCTTGTATGTAATTGCTATGTTTTGATACTGCATATGACTTATTCTAATAATGAGTAGTTCAATTGATAGTCATTCGATACAACATCAACTACATCGAGGCAGTTAAGTGAAAAATATAGGATCCATCACCCTAAATTAATTAGGGAGAATGTTTTGTTGTTCGCAATTAGTATTGATTTAGGGAATCCTTGACCAAGGTAGAATCATATTTTGTAAATAGTTACAAATATCATCAATTGAATCAATAGCTAATGATAGATAACTAATATAATTGAATTCAAAATAAAATAGTCATTAATTTCATACTCTATATCTAATTGGAATATTATATGATGAAATGATTGAATTATACGAAAATATAATGCACAAAAAGGTTAGTAAAAACTAATTTTACATTCCTAAATATTTGAATGGTCATGATGTTATGATGTATTATTAGACGCTAATCTTGATCTATAGATATAAATTGTTTAATTAGAGAATTAAAGATAAATTAAAGGCGTTTAATTTATATAATCTTAAATATGACTTGCTGTTATAATTTGTATCTATTGCCAATATATTTGAAAACCTAATGGGCCACATACAGTATATATGTAGCGCCCCCTCACCGTAGGGTACACATCGGGACGCCCGAAGATCGCTCCGACACGTAACCCACGATAAAGGTGCACTACCGAACAAACCAACTAAAAATCCACATGGCATCGCAATAAT
>JAOTIZ010000203.1:39656286-39666710 GCA_027123425.1 Erythroxylum panamense
ATGAATGCATGTACCTATGAATAAATGCATATGCAATAAACCTGTTCCTCTATAATTAGAGGCCAGTAACATGCTCAATCAGTGAATGCAATGAAACCTATCAGTCCGTCTCAATTTACCAAAATGCCCTTGCTAACAGTAACGGGATGTTACAATATAAAACGAATGAAGAGAGAAAAGAAAATTTAATCAAGTTGCACTTGATTGTAAAGTTTGAGAAACTTTATAATTAAATAAAAGATATTTAATAAATAAGGATCAATGTGAGATATCAAATTTTATTTGGAAATAATTGGTATTTAATTTGAATTATTTATAATTTTAATTAAAGTTTAATTGAAATTAGAATTTAACTTCTTGCTAAAATGTCTAAAATATATTATCAATAGGATTAACTTTTAAGCTAGTACTCCTTGTCTAAACCTTTCTGCAACAGTTGCAGAGTTCTCTCAACTCATTATGTGAATACTATTAGAGACCAGATACTTATGCGACTACAGTGATTTAGATGAATTAATTTCAAAAACAGTTCGAGGGATACAATAATAAAAATATCAAGCTTCAAAATAAGGTATGAATTAAAATTCATGCTTTATTATAATTTATATGTTAATCATTTTATAATATTTTAGTGATATTAACTTTTGAGAACTTAAATAAATAATTTTTCGTAATTATTTTACTACATATGAGATCAAATTTTGTCTCGATTATCCAACAAATAGAACAAAGGAGGGGCACTTGGCTTAACAACAACATATGGATCATTATTATCATTGTTCCATTGTTGTTGCATACAGACGGTATCTTTTCTCACTTTGTAACGATTAGGAAATTAAGTGATTGTTTTGCTAATTTTCTATTTGTTAGGTACTACTTTTGTAATTGTTTGTGTTTGTTACAAAGTTGTTATTCTATTACGATGACCTAGGTGAAAATTTGTGAATCCCTATATATACTGTTCCTGCATGTGAGGACGACGTAGATTACAATTAACAAATTCCTTTCAAATCTTCACTCTCTTATCTCCTCTCTCTCTCTCTCTCTCTCTCTCTTCTTCTTCTTCTTCTTCTTCTTCAACTCCTATGCTCTTTTCTAATTACCAATTCTTCTCTTCTCACCTAATTCTTGGTTTATTACACGCTTCTTCCTTGGCATCAATCGCCTCACAAAGCACTACTGCTACTGCTACTTATGACAGTGATGTACAATTATTATCTCCCATGACAACAAGATTGAATTCAAAATTAACCAACCTCATATTTTAATTTTCGTGCATGAAATTTGATAGAGTGAATGTGGAGGAGACTGGGAAGAAAATAAATGGAAATAATTTAAAAAATACAAATGAAATTTTCATAAAAAATAAAATATGAATCAAAATAATAATATGTTAAATTTTAATTCGAACTAATTGAAACTCAAGTTAGATTTAAGATTTTTTAACAAATTTTTTGAATTTTAATTTTAATTTAGATTTAAATTTTACTATTAAGTGGATATAAAAATCTCTTTTAAATATAAAATGATTTCGTTTTTGAATATTATTGAATATTATATGTCCATCCTCTCCCTGATTACCCTCTCCTCCTTTTTGTCCTAGCCTTTCACCGCTTCTCTCTACTGTATTTCTCATTGTTGATCGAGGTCACAATCTTTTTCGTTACATGTCACAGCACACTCTCTCTCTCTGTAACGGTCATAGTGTCCTACATGTTGGAAAGTGATCCAAATTCACGTGAATTCATTCACAGTCGTACCTACTTACAGCTGTTAACATTCCTATTTTTTCTTCTTAGTTGTTAAGTCACTGCACTTTCTTTTACTGCTTCTTTTTCATGTTTAGTTGTTGAGTAAAAAGCTTAAATTAAATTTTCTATTGTAATGCGTATGTTTAGGCAGTCCTTTGATCATAATAAATGTAGCAAAATTCAGTGTCCTTATTTCTTATGTTCTACGTCTCTATTTTCTTTAAAACTCAGGTTAAACCAAAATTTTTTCCAACAATAATGGTATTAGAGCACAATTTGGTCTTTTGACTGGACAATCAAGAGAAACATGTGAGGGAGAGAAACACCAAGGATAAAGATATTTACAAGTATGGCAACAAATACACTCTCAACATCATAACCATTAATTCCAATCTTCAGCAAAGAAAAATATGAATTCTGGAGCATTAATATGAAGACATTGTTTTAGTCTTAGGAGTTGTGGGAATTGGTTAAGCATGTCTACCCTGATCTAGAAAATGAAGCTCGGTTGAGAGAAAATAAGAAAAAGGATTCAAAAGCTCTCATCTTCATCCAAAAATTAGTGCATAAGAGCATTTTCTCTAGAATAATTACAGCAAACACCTCTAAAGAGATGTGGGAGATTTTGAAGAAAGAATTTCAAGGAGATTTAAAAGTAGTTGCAGTGAAGCTTTAGCTCCTTCTGCGTGACTTTGAGACTGGCTTTCTAAGATTTCCTCTCACGAGTGTCAGCTATTATAAGTTAGATGAGGACATATAGTGAGAAGTACTCTGACCAAATTGTTGTTGCAAAGGTTTTAAGGAGTTTAACTCCAAATTTAATCATATAGTTGCTATAATAAAGGAATCTAAAGACTTATATGTGTTTTCTTTTGATGATTTAATGGGTTCTTTAAAAGCTCATGAAGCCAGGTTAAACAAGATAGTAGAGCAAACAGAAGAAAAGGTGTTATAGGTGAAGGGGAAATTCTAAAATCGCAGCAACATGAACCATAATCAGTTGATAAGAGAGGCCGAGGTAAAGGAAGTGTTCATGGACGAAGTATGAGAGGACATGGACAATTTGGAGGAGAATGGAAACAATAATCCATTCAATGTCATTATTGTAGGAGATACGAACATGTTAAGGCAAATTGTTGGAGGAGGGCAAATCAGGCAACTTATGCTGAAGAAGCAGAAGAGGAATATAAAGAAGAGATCAAACTGTTTATAGCAAAATATGAAGCCACATAAGAGATAGGAAGCCTCTAGTTTTTGGATAGTGGATGCTCTAATTATATGACAAGCATAAATTCACCTTTCAGGGATATTGATGACACGTATAATATGAAAGTCAGACTTGGGGATGACAAACAAATGTAGGTAGTAAGGAACAACATTGTGGTAATTAGAAATGGTAAGGTAAATGCAAAACTTATTTTTATGTTTTATTTGTTCCTAGCCTCTCACAAAATTTGTTAAGTGTGGGACAGTTGATACAAAGTAGAATGTCTGTGTTGTTCGAGAATAACTCTTGTGTGATCAAAAACACCAAAACAACCCAAGTGATAGTTGAAATTAGCATGATAAAAAATAAGCTCTTTCCTGTGAAAATTTCAAGTCTTGCAAGTTATGCAATGGCAGTAAAGGAAAATAAGGTGTCTAAGCTTTGACACATGAGGTATGGTCATTTAAATGAGAAAAGTTCAAAACTTTTCTAATAAAAACAAATGGTGTAGGGCTTGCCGATAATTGCATCACTGGAGCAGTATGAGGCATGCATTTATGGAAAATTTAGCAAGATGTTGTTCTCTGAAGGAACATCATGGAGAGTATTAGGTAACCTTAACCTTGTGCATGGTGATCTATATGGTCTCATGAAGATTGAATCTCTAGGTGGAAGTCACTATTTTATGTTGTTAATTGATGATCATAGTCATATGAGTTGGTTTTTTTTGGCGTGAAAAATCTGAAGCATTAAAAAAATTTAAGGGTCTTATTGAAAAGCAAAGTGGGAGGTACATCAAGGCTTTAAGAACAGACAAAGGATAAGAATTTATGTCTAATAATTTTCACTTCTTTTGTAAAGAGCATGGAATGCACGGGGAACTAACAACTCCATATACATCGAAGCATAATGGAGTGACTTGTAACATCCCATTATCCCATGTTAGGGGTTAAAACCTTAGGACAGTATGTACGAGAGTTTATTGAGAAGTTAGAAAGTGCATTTCATACTCGTGCATAATACATCATACACACACACACACACGTGAATATTGATTTTTGCACATTAAAATGATTATACATGTATTTATTGACATTTCCAGGTATAATTGATTTATGAATGTGACTATATTGAGAACTATGGTTTTTATGTGTTGAAAATTAATTTGGAGTGTATACTTACTGATTTAGAATTTTTGGTGAATTTTAGGAAATTTTCAAATTTTTTTGAGTATTACGGGACTAGGAAAAATGTCAAGTGATAAGTCAATTGATGAATGATAGTAGAAATAAGAGTGAAATGATAGAGAAGAATTTTATAGATGATTTTGGGATTTATTGATAAGTGTCATTGAAAATTAAGAGACAATTGGAGAAAAAATTTGAGATAATTGGACTAGTTAAATAAGAGAACCTAGTTTAAACTCATAGAAATTGGACAAATGAGAAGTGTCACTTGCCAAACTTAGCCTTTGTTCTCACGAATATACTAGAAAGATCAAATTAATTGTTTGATCTTACTTTCTTCTTCTTCGTGACTTTCTTCATCTTTTGTAAGCTTCTTACATCCAGAAATTTTCTCACCTTCACAACGTCGAACTTCGCTTTCACCTTTCACTTACTACTTTCGTTTTGATATCTTCTTCACTGTCACTAAAATACCTATCCCTACAACCTTTGACTGGGGATGATCATGTTATAATGGAAAACTAGAGTTCACGTGATTTTGAAGAGTTTGGAGTTTTAAACAAGTAAGTATTGTATGGTTCTTCATGATATGTAGGATGAAACATGCATTACGTTAGTTAACAGTTAAGTGTTTATAATATGAGGATGTATATTTGGTGAAACGTGAGTGAGGATTTTGGGTGTGCCACATTCCTTGCTTTTGCATATTTTATGATCAATATTTCATAAGATGTTGTTGAAGTGATTTTTAAGTTAGAACGATAATTGAAAACATGTATAAAAGAGTGCAGAAAAAATTCATGAAAGGTGATATGCGTATGCTCTGCTTTCACTATGTTTGCGTAAATCTAGTTTGGTGTTTTAGGAATGAACTAAAATGAGTTTAAAGTTAAGGAAAAAGGTGTAAGGTGATGTCATGATATGGGAAAAAATAAAAATGAGAAGTTAGAGATGAAATGAAGGTGTTAAGGAAGATGAAAAATATAAAAACTATGAGAAATGCATGTTGAATATGCGTAAATGAACAGCTCGGTTTTTGATGTTGTGATTAATCACAGATTTTGATTTGTTTATGAATGAGTTGAGCTTAATGGGAGTCAAAATGAAGAGAAAATAATAGACATAAGTTATAAATGTTGGATTTAGCAAAAGAGAGGAAGAAGAGACAAAAATCTGCAGTTTCGTATGAATCTGTAGAACATCATCTCTCACGATTATGCTTGTAGGAACTCTTTGTGGAGTCGCATGATAGTGCAGAAGCATGATCGTGACCGAGAGGAGAAATTAGGAATTGCACAATTGTTACAATAAGGAGTTATTTGGAAAAGCACGATCGTGCTTGAGGAAGCGTCTCGCAGTGCGTGATCGCGAGAGTGCAGAGATGTATGAAAATTTTGAACATCCTTCATTTTTTGGCCATAACTTCTTCTCCTGACCTCTAAAGGACTTGAAATTTGAACCAAAAATTTGTCATACATTGTTTTTCCTTTCTACCAAAATTTATGGCCATTTGAATTCATTAGGAAAGGATTGATTGATGAGTTTAGGATGAAAATGATGAAGTGTGCTGGAATATTGTTAAATGGAGTGTTTTCACTGAAAAGATATCGATATTTTGGCCATATCTTGATATTTAGATATCCAAATGAGATAATTTTCATTTAGATTAAACTAAAGATATATGACTATAAATTTATTGAAGGAATCGAATTTTAATTCTCTATTTAAGAGTTCCAAAATTTGGCTTGAAGTTGAGTACAGAGTACTGATGTAATTTGAGTATAGTCTAAAATATTTTGTATATAATTTGCAGAAAAATGAACCAAAATTATGAGAAATTGGTGGAATTAGAAACTTAATACATATGGTAACATTTGTTTAGAAGAAGGTGTTGCCTAAATACTTCATTTGTCTTGTCAAAATGATTATACAAAATTGACCCGAAAATCTATTTTTGGAAAAAGCTGGAATGATCAATTGAGTTATGAACTTAGATTCAATTTGTTTTATTGAGGTGTAAACCTAAATTCAAATTATAATTATGTGAGTTTTGATATATGAATGATCATGTGACGATAATAATGGAAAATATACCCGGGATTGTTATTGAGCATGTATAGTACATGATTCATATATATATGTGTGTGTGTGTGTGTGTGTGTTTGTATGCGTGTGTGTGTGTGTGTGCATAAATGAGTACTTATATAATTGTGAAAATTTGTGAGGGATTTGAACGACCACATCCAGACATTGTTGGGACTTCAAGGTAATAGCTTTCTGGAGCAACCTGTGAGTAACCTAGACGGTCTCACTTAATTAATAGTGTACTTTTGGATCAGAGAAATGACTCAAAAGTCTGACAGTTGAGAATGAAGGATTAGATAGAAATTTTTGTATAATTCCTCATGTCTGTAGCGTGTTTTGTATTTAGTTTTGATACTGTACATATTTGGATGATTTGGAAAAATTATAATGTACATATTCGGTTCTTATGAAATGAAATGAGGAATTCGGTTTTAAAATATTATGACATTTACGTATTAAATGATGATGCCATGATTAAGTTAGTGATGGGAGTGCTTTAGCATGCCACTCTTGCGAGGTACGTATTTAGATATCACTCGGGATGTCGAGTACATGTTTTGCGAGAGTAGGGTGTTATATTTTGGTATCAGAGCATGGTTGGGCATCTATAGGGACAGATTAAGCATATAGACATGAAATATTATGAGAGATGTGGATCTAATTGAAGTTATTATCTATTATAGGTCATCTGATGTAGGTGATCAAGAGGGATAATCAATTGACCTAGGATTAGTAAGAGCCAGTAGAGAGTCTTCTATACCGCGACCTGAGGGAATGCCTCTTAGAATTCCAGAAAGAAGGAAAAGGATGTATGATAAGCTGAGAAAGCAGGGGGCTGTGGACTTTTATGGAAGTACAGACCCTGCAGAGACTAAAGGATGACTGGAGAGAACAGAGAGGATCTTTGACCATATGGACTATGAGTCGGACAAGAAGTTTGACTATGCAGTTTCTTTATTATAAGGCCCAGTATATCAATGGTGGAAGACTGTTCTAGGCAGTACTACCAGGCCTTGTAACTTGAAGTGGGGAGATTTTCTGAAGGTCTTTAGGGAGAATTACATGCCCAAGATCTACCTGGACAGAAAGATGAAGGAATTTCTGGATTTGAAGCAGGGCAGATTATCAGTGGTAGACTATGAAAAGTTTAATGAGCTGATGAGATATGTTACTACCTTGCTTCCTATTGAAGAAGATAAGTGTAGGAGATTTGAAGATGGGCTAAACATGGAGTTTAGGTTAAGGTTAGCAGTCACCAACTTGAGCAGTTTCACTGAGTTGAGAGCTGCTTCGATTAGAATTGAGCAGCTATTGAGAGAGGGACAAGTAGAGTATAGGTAGGAGTCCCGAATGAAGACGGCTAGTGAATTTTAGGGTAGTTCTACTAGAAGATTTAGTAAATGCCAGAATAGAACCTTTTAACCATCGACTAGATCAAAACAGTCAGGGTTTAGACAGAGGGGTACTTTTATATAGTTTGATAGTAGAAAAGGAGCAGTAGCGAGTCAGTACCCACTTGTGAGCACTGTAGGAAGAAGCACAACGGTAAGTCCTAGAAACTGTTAAGAGCTTGCTTTAAATGCGGCTCTTTTGATCATTAGATCAGAGATTCTCCTACCGTTATTAGAGCACAGTTTGGTATAAGAGGGGGATCAATGAGTGAAGTTACTGTTTAGCATAGTCGAGCTAGTGGGTCTGGATAGAGAGGAAGTGGTAGAGGCAAAGTGAGCTCCGGGAATTCTACTATCAGGACTGAGGCATGGAACAACCAACCACAGTCTCAGGCTAGAGTTTATGCCATGACCAGACAGGAGACTCAGGATTCTCTAGATGTCGTTGCAAGTGTGTTACTTATTTTTGCTTATGAAGCATTTACATTGCTAGATCCTAGATCTACGCGCTCTTTTATTGCACCACATCTGGCATCTAGGTTGTATTATGATAGATAGTTATTAAAGCATGGATTAGCGGTGAGTACTCTGATTGGTAGTACTACAGTAATAGGAAAAGTCTACAAGGGGTACTTGATTAGAATTGATCAGACATAATTAGAGGCAGACTTGATCGTGGTACAGTCTAGGGAGATAGATATTATCTTAGGCATGGATTAGCTCACTGCTTATAGGGTTATCGTGAACTGTTATACTAAGGAAGTGATATTAGAATCTCCTAATCAGTCGAGAGCAGTTTTCTGGGGTGTTAGTCAAGTAGTGCCATCTAGGCTAATGTCATTTATGAGTGCTTTGAGGTTGATGCAAGGGGGATGTGAGGCTTATCTGGCTCACATTATTGATACTCAAGCTGAGCAGAATGTATGGGACATTCCTGTTGTTAAGGAATTCCTGGATGTATTTCCCGCTGAGTTATCTGGCTTACGTCTAGATTGGGAAATGGAGTTCATGATTGACTTAGTTCCTGGTGTTACTCCTATATCTATTCCTCTATATAGGATGACACCTATAGAACTAAAAGAATTGAAGGCTCAGTTATAGGAATTACTGGAAAAAGGTTTCATTAGACCTAATGTTTCACCTTGGGGATCTCTAGTCTTATTTGTGAAGAAGAAAGATGGAACTCTGAGATTGTGCATCGATTATAGGCAACTAAATCAGGTAATAGTAAAGAACAAGTACCCATTGCCTATAATTGATGATTTGTTTGATCAGTTGTAGGGAGTTTAGGTGTTCACTAAGTTGGACTTGAGATCTAGGTACTATCATTTGAAGAAAGCAGAGGCTGATGTACTGAAAAGTGCGTTCAGGATTAGGTATGGGCACTTTGAGTTCTTAGTAATACCGTTTGGGTTAACTAATACCCCAGCTACATTTATGACTTTGATGAATAAAGTGTTTTAGCCCTACCTGGATCGATTTGTAATTATGTTTATTGATGACATCCTAGTGTATTCAAAGAGCATAGAAGAGCATGCTGAGCATCTGAGAGTGATCTTATAGATTATGAGGGAGAAGCAGTTATATGCCAAATTCAGTAAATGTGAATTTTGGCTAGATCAAGTAGTATTTCTGGGTCATATAGTATCTATACAAGGCATACAAGTGGATCTAAAGAAGGTAGAGGCAATGATGAAGTGGGAAGCTTTGAATAACAAATCAGAAATCTGAAGTTTCCTAGGATTGGTTGGACATTACCGGAGGTTTATCGAGGGGTTCTCGTTGATCTTAGCCCCTCTGACTAAACTTCTGAGGACGAATGTAGCATTCAGATGGAATGATGACTGTCAAAAGACTTTTGAGGAATTGAAGCACTGGTTGACTGCGGCACCGATGTTAACTATTCCATTGGGAACTAGAAGGTATGTAGTATACAATGATGCTTTGCATCAAGGATTAGGATATGTATTGATGTAGTATGACAAGGTGATAGCCTATGTATCGAGATAACTAAGGTCTCACGAGATTAATTATCTGGTACATGACTTAGAGCTTGCTGCAGTTGTTTTTGCTGTAAAGATATAGAGACATTATTTGTATAGAGAGGCATTCCAGATATACACTGATCATAAGAGTTTGAGGTATCTATTAAGTCAGAAAGAATTGAATATGAGATAGAGGAGATGGATAGAGTTATTAAAAGACTATGACTGTACGATTGAGTATCATCCAGGAAAAGCTAATGTAGTGGTTGATGCTTTGAGTAGAAAGTCGAATAGTAATGTAGCTCAGATTCAATTATCGAGATTGTCGAGCTTAATTCATTTGAGAGCTTTAAATGTGGAATTGAGTCTAGATCAGAATGAGGCATTAATTGTTACATTGAAACTGTGACCGATGTTACATGATAGAATCCGAAAGGGACATAGTAAAGATCCCGATATGGTGGAGTTTATTGAGAGACTGCAAATGAATCCGAATTCTGAGTTTGAATTGAGAGATGAGACAATGTGGCTAAAGCAGAGGCTGTGTGTGCCTAATGTGGATGATCTGAGAAAGGAAATTCTAGAGAAAGCTCATGTAGCAGCTTATGCTATGCATCCTAATACCACCAAGATGTATAATACGCTAAAGCAACATTTTTGATAGCCTGGAATGAAGAAGAAAGTAACAGAGTATGTTGCTAAGTGTATAACATGCCAACAGTTTAAGGCTGAGCGTTAGGCTCTGTAGGAAAATCCCGGTGTGAGCATCACATGCCCACGGTGCGGAAAACAAAATTTTTTGTTCCGGGACCTTCCCG
>JAOTIZ010000203.1:39672217-39687811 GCA_027123425.1 Erythroxylum panamense
TAGTCTTCATTGTCAATGCTAACTCCTCCACTAATTTCAACACTTCAGGCTGCCCAAGACAACTCATCTCAACATATGGTAGCACAGTCAAGAACCACAAGAGCAAAAAGAAATTCACCTGGAAAAGGTCTGCTAGGAACGTAACGGATAGGACGGGAAGATGAAAACGGTGACAGCAGATAACTGCGAAAATGTACAACCTGCAGCAGAAAAAAAGACCAGAATTTGGAAAGGCTCTTTGAAAAGATGAAAGCTTACGTATAGTTTTCTTTTGAACATAAACATTTTTCACAAGTACCAAATGCCGATGCTGGCGCCAATTCTGACAAGCCCACAAGCAAACAACGCCACAGCATTTACGATGAACATAACAATAACATAGTTGTAAAATGCTGGCCTAACTGTAAAAGGGGGAAGATGTCAAGTTCAATCTGATAAAGAAGATGTAACAACATAGTTCTTGTACTCACGAGGTAAATTCTCTCTCCATTTTGAGAAATGCACAAATAATATGTATACATAAACAGCAGCCAGCAATAATTTGTGTATGATCCAAAAGCCCCACTTCATTCTTTGTGTTGTATCAACACCACCAATGAAGAGTGGCACCCCAACTGCAAAAAATTCTTATGGTACAACCCCCATAAGTATCCAAGTTGCTTTCGAGAATATGAGTTCTTGATGTAACAAAAGATTCATCAAAAGAGATAAATAAAACCATAATGTTCACACGCCCTTGTACTTTTGATCCAGCAAAACAGAGTCCAGATTTTCATTCATCAATTATTATGCATGTCCATTAAGAAATAGTTTATTTACAATAAGAAGAAGAAGTCAAAGTTGAAGATCCATGAGGTGGAAGCTGGGCCTGTTGCTGTTGTTGCGTAGAAGCTCTCATGGAAGCCATTAGCGGTTTCATCAACGATACTCTTCTTCAGAGGAACAAAAATGTGACCACGGAGCTGTGATAACCGAAGGCTTTTAGGACTGAGAGATGAGTGTTTTTGCGCCCCTTCTAATTTTGGTGTCAACATTTGGAGACAATGATCAAAATTAATACTATCAAACATTGTCTTCTTGAAACCCGTTAATTCAGACAGACCAGTCAATATTTAATAGTATTGGACTTGGTCTCTCACCGTACGAATAATCTTCACTCTTCTCTTCCACAAAAAAACTCTCGCTCTCTCTCCATCTCTCTCATATTTTCTGATGAAAAGAAATTAATTAGTGCTTCTTCGATGATATTACCCCATTGTCCTAGCCCTCCTTCAACCTCTGGTTGGATAACACCTAACCAACCTTGTTTTTCTGCCTCCTCCTAACATTTGCATCTTGCCAAGTTACAGGGATGGGCGTGCATGCATGCATGGTACCTAACTTATTTTCTTCTTCCAACCCCAATCTGGAGCAAGGGATCAATCAGACACTTTCCTTTCGTAGCTAGACTCACGCATAAATGGTTAGCAGCCTGCAGCTAGGGCTAAGATTCCATCATCAAAAAGTGCAGAATTGTGGCGCAGTGGCTGTACTCCATTGCCAAGTAAATGTTGATCGTAGGTTGCTCGAGAGTAGTGCACGGCATGCTATGATCAGTTTAGTTAACTAGGAACCAAATCAAAGAAATATATATATATATATATATAACAAGAAATTATATATTATTAGAAACAATGGCATCATTATCAGGCCAAACATCAAAGAAAGGGATGCGAACGCCAGGGGGTTCTGGAGGCTCTCAGGGTAATCGTACATCAAGTGGGCAAACGGTGAAATTTGCTAGACGAACCTCGAGCGGTAGGTACGTTAGTCTGTCAAGGGATGACATTGACATGTCTGGATCTGGAGAATTATCAGGTGACTACATGAACTACACTGTCCACATACCTCCCACTCCCGACAATCAGCCAATGGATCAAACTTCTGTAGCTGTCAAGGCCGAAGAACAGTATGTTTCCAATTCTCTATTTACAGGAGGATTCAATAGCGTTACCCGTGCCCATCTCATGGACAAGGTAATAGAATCTGAGGTCACTCATCCTCAGATGGCTGGTGCCAAAGGCTCCACCTGCTCCATGGCTGCTTGTGACGGTAAAGTCATGAAGGACGAGAGAGGAAATGACGTCATTCCTTGCGAATGCAGGTATCGTAACTCCATCAATGCTGAATTCAAGTGGATTTATGTATAGATTATAATAGGCTTAACTAGTTATAATATATACATTAGTTATTAGGCAGCATTTATTTTTGTGTAATTCAATTACAGGCTTAACGACTAAACATATCTTACTTCCTGAGAACTGCAAGACATTAATTAATGGTGTCCTGTACAGATTCAAAATTTGTAGAGATTGCTACATGGAAGCACAGAAGGAGACTGGATTATGTCCAGGCTGCAAAGAGCCGTACAAATTGGGAGATTATGAAGATGAAATACCAAATTTTTCAAGCGGAGCATTGCCGTTACCCGCTCCAAGCAAGGGTAATCGTAATAACATGACAATGATGAAGATGAATCAATCAGGAGACTTCGATCACAATAAATGGTTGTTTGAAACAAGAGGTACTTATGGATATGGAAATGCCTATTGGCCCCAAGAGGACATGTATGGTGATGATGGGGATGAAGGAATTCCAGGTGGGATGCTCGAAAACATGGATAAACCATGGAAGCCTCTGAGCCGCAAATCCCCAATCCCGTCATCCATCCTCAGCCCTTACAGGTTCCGTAATTCGATCAGTTAGTAGTTTATTGATAATTCTAAGTATATGTGTGTGTGTACGTATAGTTTTTGACGTCATTCAGTTTGTTATTGATGTTCCAATGCATTCTCCAGACTGTAATTTTACAATTTATCAGTCCTACTCTGACATCAAATACTCCAGCAGGTTGCTAATTGTCGTCCGATTCGTAGTACTGGCGTTTTTCTTACACTGGAGGTTGACAAATCCAAATGAGGATGCAATATGGTTGTGGGGACTGTCTGTGGTTTGCGAGTTGTGGTTTGCCTTCTCGTGGATACTAGATCAGATTCCAAAGATTAGCCCTGTGAACCGTTCCACTGACCTCGAGGTGCTTCGTGACAAGTTTGAGATGCCATCGCCCTCCAATCCTACAGGGCGGTCTGATCTCCCAGGTTGTGACCTGTTTGTGTCCACAGCCGATCCAGATAAAGAGCCACCCCTTGTGACTGCCAACACTATCCTCTCAATCTTAGCAGTTGATTACCCTGTAGAGAAGGTGGCTTGCTACATATCAGATGATGGCGGCGCCCTCCTCACTTTCGAGGCAATGGCAGAGGCTGCTAGCTTCGCTGACTTGTGGGTTCCCTTCTGTCGAAAGCATAATATTGAGCCAAGAAATCCTGATTCTTACTTCAACCTAAAAGTTGATCCAACCAAGAACAAGAACAGGCCTGATTTTGTGAAGGACAGGAGGAGGATGAAGAGAGAGTATGACGAGTTCAAGGTGAGGATCAACGGGCTTCCAGACTCTATTAGGAGAAGATCTGATGCTTTCAATGCAAGGGAGGAAATGAAGATGATAAGACATTTGAGAGAGAGCGGAGCTGATCCTATGGAGCCTGTCAAGGTACAGAAGGCCACATGGATGGCTGATGGCACCCACTGGCCCGGAACTTGGGCTAGTCCTGCAGCTGAACATTCCAAAGGCGATCATGCCGGAATTCTTCAGGTCCATTATTAGCTCCTACTACTGCATTCTGTCTCTAATTATACATATATGTATATAATTAAATTTGATTCAAGATCATGCTTTAATATGTTGCAAGTATATATGCAGGTGATGCTGAAGCCTCCAAGCCCTGATCCTTTGCTGGGAGGCGCTGACGACAAGCTGATAGACTTCACAGATGTGGACATTCGATTGCCAATGTTTGTGTACATTTCTCGAGAAAAGAGGCCAGGATATGACCATAACAAGAAAGCAGGTGCCATGAACGCCTTAGTCAGAGCTTCCGCAATCCTCTCCAATGGTCCATTCATTCTCAATCTCGACTGTGATCACTACATCTACAACTGTAAAGCTGTAAGAGAAGGAATGTGCTTCATGATGGACAGAGGCGGAGAGGATATCTGTTACATTCAGTTCCCTCAGAGATTTGAAGGCATTGATCCTTCTGATCGATATGCTAATCGCAATAATGTGTTTTTTGATGGCAACATGCGAGCGCTTGATGGTATTCAGGTAATTAATTACACCCAGCCATCAATGTATATTTGTCAGTATTACATCATCAATACAATTAGTATCAAATACACTCTTATCTTATTTACAGGGCCCGTTTTATGTGGGAACTGGCTGCATGTTCAGAAGATTTGCACTGTACGGATTTGACCCACCAAATCCTGATAAAGTTCAGCATAATAATAAAGATGAATCTGCTGAGACCCGGCCCTTGACGGCCACAGACTTCGATCCTGATCTTGATGTGAACCTACTGCCTAAACGGTTTGGGAATTCCACAATGCTGTCAGAGTCCATACCTATTGCTGAGTACCAAGGCCGACCTCTCGCCGATCATCCTGCTATTAAGTATGGGCGTCCTCCGGGTGCCCTCAGGGAACCTCGAGACCCACTCGATGCAACCACCGTCGCGGAAGCTGTCTCCGTCATTTCTTGCTGGTATACAATATATATGTATATATGCATCGTCACATTAATTATATGCTTACCCTTCTGCATGAAATTCTATATAGTGTATATAGATAATGTTCTACTACTAAGTACGTACGAGTTGGATGCTTGATTCACGCAGGTACGAGGACAAAACCGAGTGGGGCGACAGGGTGGGTTGGATATACGGTTCTGTGACTGAAGATGTTGTGACGGGGTATCGCATGCACAACCGCGGTTGGCACTCGGTCTACTGCATAACTAAGCGAGATGCTTTTCGTGGGTCAGCACCAATTAACCTCACCGATCGTCTCCACCAGGTGCTCCGCTGGGCCACAGGTTCTGTTGAAATTTTCTTCTCCAGAAACAATGCATTTCTTGGCTCTAGACGTCTCAAGTTCCTCCAGCGACTTAGTTACCTCAACGTTGGCATCTACCCTTTTACCTCCATCTTTCTTATTGTCTACTGCTTCCTACCGGCTCTTTCCCTTTTCTCGGGATACTTCATTGTCCAGACTCTAAGTATTGCATTTCTTAGCTACCTCCTGTGTATAACTGTTTGCCTTATTGGTCTTGCCATCCTGGAAGTGAAATGGTCAGGCATAGAGTTGGAGGAGTGGTGGAGGAATGAACAGTTCTGGCTAATTTCTGGAACCAGTGCTCATTTGGCTGCTGTGGTGCAAGGGCTCCTGAAGGTGATGGCGGGAATTGAAATCTCTTTCACTTTGACTTCAAAGTCCGCTGGGGACGAAAACGAAGACATTTACGCAGAGCTACACCTTGTAAAGTGGACGTCTCTGATGATCCCACCTATTGTCATCGCGATGACCAACATAATCGCCATTGCCTTTTCTTTTATAAGAACCATTTACAGCACATTTCCTCAGTGGAGTAAGCTCATTGGTGGAGCCTTTTTTAGCTTTTGGGTGTTGGCTCATTTGTATCCTTTCGCTAAAGGCTTAATGGGTCGAAGAGGAAAGACACCTACTATTGTGTTTGTTTGGTCCGGTCTCATCGCAATCACCATCTCATTGCTCTGGATTGCCATAAATCCACCTTCCACAACCTCACCAGATGGAGGTGGGGCAGGATTTGAGTTCCCGTAAACCAAAACCAGTCTGCACCTGAAAGTCGACGAAGCAAGCCATGGACAACAACAATAACAAAAATACCGATCCTAGTCTTATCGTAGCTGGAATTTTGGGGATACATAACGCTTTATAGCTGAGAATTCTCCAGGCGAATAGCGGGAAGCGAGAAGAAAATTAGAAGATACTGCAATTTGTTTTTCTCTCTTATTTTTACTGTAAATTTCTTTGTAAGACATGCGGTACAGTAGGTAGTCAACAATTGATGCCTTCAAAAGCCTGTAATCTACAAAGTACAATTCAAAAGATGCGTACAAGAATCAACAGATACCTAACATCTTTATCATATAGAATCCTAAATGTTCCAACATATTATACACAAAAAACAGAAGAAAAAAAAACCTAAAAGTTAGTATTGCAGTCTAGGTGCAGATTCATTTATGGTTCACCCAACATAAAAGTCAAAACGGAGGCCGAATAAGTTGTCTTGAAACACCCGTTAGCCTTTTAAAGTAGAAAGCAACTCCGATTATGAATTTTTGCGAGCATGTTCATCTTCCTTTAGTGTCAGCCTGAAGACAAAAGAGGCTTCCAATTGCCTCGGTTCGTGTTTCCAACTTATGATGAAACAAATAAATACGACATCCATTCTACATACATAAAACAAAATGTGAATACTTCCTGTGCAAGTTACCCCAACGTGCTAACAATTCAAAATTTGATGTCCTGAGCTAATTACTTACAGCACTAAAAGGAATGTGTATCCAATAAAAAGGTCTCCAGTGGCAAATTTAAACGACTAGACAACCTATCCTAGAAAATCAAACTTCAAATGCCTTAAACAGTTTCTTGAGACTTCGTCATCAAAGTCAAGAACAATAACTAGAGGAGTTTACGCAACGTCATTCTGCACTTCCTATAGACCTGATTGCTCAAATGGAACACGTACAAACAGTTGGCCGTGCAGGGTCACCACAGCAGACGTTTGATGTGGATCAATTCTAGCAGGTAAGCTGACCACCTGAAATCAAAATTTAAAATTCCCCTTATTTTTGCAGGATATACAGACAATGTCCACGTGATATGCTCATTTAACAAATTAAAAAAAAACCACCTTTTCCTCCAAATATCTTCCTTGGAATAAATATGCATTCCCAGTTAGCAAAATATTTTCAAGAATGGGTCAACAGGGACCTCAATATAAAATCCCTTCCAATGCAAAAAATCCAAACCCTCAAAAGAGATTTTGTGGACATTAAAAATAAACAATACTTGAAATCTGAAAGAAAAATGACAAGTCGATTGAACTAGCTTCCTTTGCATACCTTCTTAAATGGTGTAACACCCCATGGATTATCCAATTGTTCTGGTTCACCAGATATAATTAGGCGTCCTGCTGGATCAGACTGAACATGTACCTGATAAACAAAAAAAGTGCAGCAGTGTGCAAAGCAATAACTTGTGGTAGAAAGGATTGAATTAGGCAAATAATCATGCTCAACAAATGTTTAATTTCAAAAAAAATAATTCTCTACTTGGCATCAAATTCAGGACCATTCATTAAGACTAGACAAAGAGCCCTGGAAACTACTGCATAAATGTGATGGTTGATGCTATTGTTATTACCATTTAAAAAAAGGTTATGCATTTGAACTTCCAGCCGGACATGTTCTATGTATATCTGCATTAAGACTTCCTAATTTCTTATATAAGAATGAAGTTTGTCTTACTCAACTAATGCATTAAAACTGGGACTCATTTGCTTGTGCCATCATACTACAAAGTGAAAACATTGGAACAATATACTGCAGAAGTTAAACTTATTCTGCAGCAGTAACAACTTACCTCTCAGATCAATCCTAGTTTCAAAGAACAAGACCATCTTCTAGCAGGGTGATGTACTAATGAATTAACAAATAAAGAAATTCAAAAAATATGTTTTACCTCCTCACGCAGTAGCCCCGGAACTAATGCATATACCTCAAAGCACTCATTCTGTAAACAGTCAATAACTTAGACATAGCAGTGAATTCAGTAGGCAAAAGTTTTGAAAACATCTTGGAAAGATAAAGACGAAATTAGAGAGGATCTTACAGTTCTTTGCACATTAATTTTCACCCAGTCTGCTGGAGTTCCAATATCAATAACCATTGTGTCCCCCCTGACAAGAAAACAAATGGTGAGATTTTTCAAGAATAAAGGGAGCCTCTTTAACATCTTCAGGATTAATACAAGATCAAGAAGCAAGTGATCCTAACTGTTGCTTCAATGTTTTCATGTGAGAAACATGGCCATCACGCTCAGTTGTTGCCCTTTTCCGCTTCAACAAACCTGAGCCAGTCAACCAAGCAACGACTTCATAACATGCTGACACTATAAAAACTTCTCAAGATGTTGATCCAGCGAACAGGGCATACCATTGGTCTTCAACTGCTTGTCAATTTTTGGTGTAGGATTCAAGTTCTTATCCTGGCACGAAACAAAAGTAAAGCCATAGTAAATGAAAGCATCCTTCTCCACCAAGATGACAAATGGTTTAATGTGAAAAGAAAAAAACTAAATGATGAAAGAAACCTTCTTTTTCATATATATATATAACATTCTCCATATACCTTAATGATAGGATGACAAACCTGACCATTGCCAAGAAGACGCTGGGAATGCCAACCCTGCATGGCACGAGTTGCAGCATCTCTCCGTTGCCTACCTGATCCAAGAGCTTCACTTCCAGCAGCCTGCAATCAAATTCATAGAAGTAATCATAAGATACAATCTACAAAATCCCAAGCATTTTCAATATCCATAAATCAATTCTATAAACTTTGCTATAAATCAGAAAAAAAAAAGCAGCAAGAAAGGATATTGAGCTTCTAATACAGAAGTGCAAAAGGGACTGAATTTGGAACACAGTCACAGAATCCCAGACATCAAAGACAAGGAAAAAGATATATGGAAGATCTGCTAAACAACTGCTGAACTAAATGCTTTAAAATGTATGAATAGAATGAAAAAATTTACTGCCTTATCAACAAGACAGCTTTAAAGAAACAACATCCTTAGGACTATCAATCTAACACAGCCATATTTTTGTGTCTAACCAGCAGTTATACAAAATCATATATCTGCTACACAGAAATAAAAGAACCCCATCCACTACATCCACTGATGCCTAATATTTTCCTTGTATACAAAATCATATATCTGCTACAACGAAATAAAAGAACCCCATCCACTAAATCCACTGATGCCTAATCTCTTCCTTGTATACAAAATCATATATCTGCTACAAGGAAATAAAACAACCCCATCCACTATATCCACTGATGCCTAATCTTTTCATTGTCCATTTTATTCTGCTCAATGATCAATAAATGCCTTTTCACATTCACATTGACAATAAGTCATATATTCAATCGGAAAATCAGATAAAGGATGTCTTAAGAAGCAGTAGCGGCAAGTATGTTAGCATTAGGAATTGGATGAGCATTAACACTAGGATAAAACTTTGAAGTTGCTAGCTAGATGATAAATCTGGAGGGTGTAACATTGATTTGCAACTTAGGTATTGTGCTTCGGGGCACAATTCAAGAAGGGCTCCAGCATTTATTAAGAAATTGGATTTGAGGTTTACAGAACTTTTTGAGGTTTCCCTCCTGGTTAGCTAAATGAACTTACCTGATTTTCAAATCTAATTGCAGATTCTGTCAAGCTATCAGAAACAGAGAGTTCACCAGTACGTATTTTATGCTTTTCATACTCCAGTAGTGCCTGCATACAAATCACTATAGACTCTAAGAGGCATATATTCATGAGAGAAAAAGAGTGAGAGATGTAAATGACTGAAGAACTAGGATTTCATTATGCTAAAAACCTTTTCATAAAAAATTCGGAATGTCCAAGAGACAGTAGTGCAGGTCCTGTCCAAATGGAAATGGTGCAAAACTTTAGAGATTAGAATCAAAATGGGAACAATAGCTTATCCACTGAGTAATGAAATTTTGAACATCACATTTAGATTCAAATTAAGATCAGGTAATATTATTAGTGTCATGTCAAAAAGCAAGAAAAATCTATATCAAGGAAAAGCATTCCCTAATACCTTCAATGGATCAACCCACTAATCAAGATAGATATCAACTAAGCAAACAATCCTTACTTTGGTGGTCTAAATGATTCTCCCACTTGCCGCCATAACTTACATGAAGTAACCTGAGAACAACCAAATGCGAAAACAATCCATGAAAATATTTCTTCAATATGCAGAAGGCAATCAAAAGCTACCTTCCTGGCAGCAAAAGAGCATGAATCAAGTCTAGAAAATCCATCAGATCAGTTAACAGCAAAGAATGTTTTAAAGCAAGAAGCTTCTGGTACATGGATAATCACACCCCACAGTCAAGCCTCCAAGAACTAGAATTCTTATACTCTATAAGTTAACTATTAAAGGAAAAAGTATAACAATTAGAATTGTAAAACTCTATAGTATAACAACTGTAGTATAACTCTGATTTAAAAGTTAACCTATTACCATATATTTCGATAAGTACAGAATTTCAAATGAAGTATAATCAGCTGACAGATGGTGAGGAAGTACAGGTTTATCTGCTGCCTTAATCAACAAATAAGGCAAAAAACACACTTACTCAATACATGAATAAAGTAAAAATGTGAAGTATATACAATCGTATTTTGCATGCAAGCTTCCAAACTTTGTTGCCCAAAGAAAGGGGACATGCATTCCCATTGTCAAGACATAAACTGATTTTTTAATCATTCTGGAGGCTTTTTTAATCATTCTGGAGGCAAAAGTTTGTGAACACTCAAAAGTACAACCAAAATACCAATTGAAGCATGCAACTAAAAGCTTATCATTCTGAAATTTACACAGTAGATAAGTAGATAACACAGCTAAATTAGCAAAGAGATGGTGGCAGGAAAGAGTTATTAAATATATTTCAGGGAAAAAGAACCCAGGGAAAACCTGTTCATAGCCTCCTAGTTTGATCACTGCTCTCCACAACCTAAGCAATACAGGAATCAGGACTCGCCACATTATTAGGAGAGAACCTATAATAGGATTTGATGATTCAAGAAAAGTGCCAAACTTACTTGAGTAAATTCAGCTCTTCTTTGTAAAACTTTGGGGCTTTGAATTCCAAGTGATTCTCTCTATAAAATGCTTCAACATCCATCATAAATGCTGCTTGCTCCTGCTCTGTTCCAGACTCATAGCCATCAGTTGAAGAAGGTTCGAAAGGAAATGAGTTGTTTGGAGTCTTCATAGTTACTTTGTGTTCCTCTTCCAACTTGGATTTTGGATGTTCCTGTTTGATTGTGGTAAGCATAGATAAGTCGTTCTTCGTCGTGTCATCCTTCAGTACCTTTGTATCACTCTCTTCAGCATTGGCAGCTGAGAGACGCTCCATTGATTCCTGACCTTTTTCATCATCTTTGTCTTTAGACTCCAAGGGTTTATCATAGGTGGGAAGAAGATCCTTAGGTGTCTCCTTTTCCGGATCATTATCATCACCATCATTAGCTTTGGTGTTCATAAATTTGTCATTGAAAGAACATGCATCTTTTGATTGCTCTCCTTTCCGTTCAACTTCAGGTTTGGCCTCAGAAGAAGTTTGGTTCAATTCCAATTTGGGGCTGGTGTCTGAAGAAAGACCAGACTCATTGGCAGCATTTTGAACATTGTCCGTGGACTTGAATTCAAGCGCATCGTTGTCGCGGTGAGCTGCATTCGGAGTTGGCTGGATGTGAATATGCTGAGTTGCATTAGGATTAGCAGTAAGCTCAACAGAAGGAGGACCTTCAAGATTTTTGTTATCAGGTAACTGAACAGGCTTTTCACCCAAGGACTGTGAGTGTGATTGATCATCCTTATTAGTTTGATCATCAAGTTTAGGTGGCACAGAAGCGTTAAGAGAAGGATCCAGAGTATGACGGACATCTACCGAATGAGCATTCTTTTCATCATCAGCACTGTGAGTTGGGTTTTTTACAGGTTGATGCTCATGAGAAGGGGGTAAAGGTGGGGCGTTTGGTTCAACAACATCAGCATCATTATTATCATCGTTGGGTTGTTGTTGCGGAGGGAGGGTATCTTGTCCCGCTTCTTCCTTGGCATCAATCCCCTCACAAACACTACTGCTACTGCTACTCATGATGAAGATGTGCAACTGTTGTCCCCCATAACAATAAAATTAAAATCAAAATTAACCAACCTACAGACTTAAATTCATGCAAGTGAATTTTGAGAGTGTGAAAGTGGAGGAGAAGGGGAAGAAAACAACAGGAAATCGTTAAGGAAAAAAAATACAAAAGAAATTTCCATAAAAGAAAAAAGACATACATTGTCAATTGAGAGTGAATAGCTGAAATGATAACCAGAGGGAACGCAAACGGAATGGAAGCATTACCTATCTCTTCTTTTCTGAGCAACCGCCAACAGCACAAGATTCCCACCCCCACCAGTCCTCTGTAGTTCAAATAGAACTCTTCGATGCCTAATACCCTAACTACAATAATAGGAAAACCTACCGATAATTGGTTTGAAAGAGAATGAACAGAAAGAAAGAGGGGAAGAGAAACATGAAAGAAAAAGGGTGTCTGTTTGTGGAAACTGGACAAGGAATCGATGGCGGTCGTATTTGACCCGATCAGAACCCAACATGATTCGGGCCCATTCTTGTGATTGTCATATCTCCCATGAAAATTAAACCAAAGATGTCTCGGGAATCTCAACTTTCACACAAGGAAATCCACAAACAGCTCAATCCGATCCAACTTAATGCGATCTGGTTTGACCCAATCTATTTAGAATGGATCTAATTGGACTTGAGATTTAACCACCAAATTCGATTTTATCCGACCATAATTTCAAATTAATTTTTTCTTTATAATAATTCAGAAACAAATTTATGTTTGCAACAGAAGCTTTCTCGATTTTTATGATTTCTCTTCAATTATTATTTGTTATATATAGTCTTGATAGGATATCACTTTTGTTGAATGACACCCACTTGATTAAATCTTGTGCATATTATGAATGTTTTAGGTGCATTTGTGTTAGTCATGTTATAACTTTCTAATGATCATAAGTAAGCCATATGTCATAAGTACATCACTGCCACGTGTCACTGTATATACAAGTCATTTGTCCCAATTATAGGATGCTACATGTCAGAACATAATTGGCCTATTATTCAATATTTTTCTTTAGTCCAACATTACACCAAATTTTCAAAAATTTACCAAAAATTCTAAAATACCCAAAATATTACCCAAATTATCAAATCACATTTTAGTCGCATTAATAACTCAATTATATTCGAAAAATGTCATGAATGCATGTGCAATCATATTAATGTGTAAAAATGTGCATGTCATATTTAGCATAAGCATGAATTGAACTTTCTAATTTCTATATATACAAGTCATTTGTCCCAATTATAGGATGCTACATGTCAGAACATAATTGACCCATTATTCAATATTTTTCTTTAGTCCAACATTACACCAAATTTTCAAAAATTCACCAAAAATTCTAAAATACCCGAAATATTACCCAAATTGCCAAATCACATTTTAGTCGCATTAATAACTCAATTATACCCGAAAAATGTCATGAATGCATGTACAATCATATTAATGTGTAAAAATGTGCATGTCATATTTAGCATAAGCATGAATTGAACTTTCTAATTTCTCAATTAATGTGTAAAAATGTGCATGTCATATTTAGCATAAGCATGAATTGGACTTTCTAATTTCTCAATTATTTCTCATAATACACAATTCAAGTCTCATCAAAGGTAACGGGATGTTACAAAATGAGAGAGTCTTTCAGCTTGAAAGCATAGTAGAGAGGCTAATGGAGTGCATAACTCAGCTCCATAATGAAGTGGATGAGTTGAAGGGGAGGGACAGGACCTCATCGCAACAATCAGAGCATTCGCCTTCACCAGCTGCATAGCTTCGATGGATAAGTTAACATATTTGATGTTTTGCTATTCTTAAATTTTTGTATAAATGCTTAATTTACAGTTATTTTCAAGATACTTATTCATGTACATTATCATGTTTTATTATATTACCATTAAGTGAAGATAATATTGACTTTATATTTATCAATCAATGTTATATCATTTACAGAAATTAAATGTACCAAAAAATAACATCATTAACAGAAAACTCGGGTAAGAAGTGAGAAATGGCGGGTATAGTTAAATTTCTTGACGATTTATAATAATTTGTCGCTAATTACCAATGGAATACATCATTCCATTGGTAATTAGTGACAGATTAATATATTCTATCAATAGTTAACAACGAAATTTTGTTATACCGACGGAATAAACAATTTCATCGATATGTTTATTCCGTCAGTATATTTTTACTGACGGAATAACAAAATTTCATCAGTAATGTACCAACGGAATAATGTATTCTGTCGGTGTATTTTTACTGACAAATAATATTTTCCGTCGCTAAATCTAGCGATGTAAAATTGTAAATCTATTGGTAAATTTACCAACGGAAAACATTATCCATCGCTATATGTTTACTGACAGAATAACAAAAATTTTGTCACCAAAATTACCTATGACTGTTTCTCTAATAACTTTTTTCGTAGGTAATTTTCATCGCTAAATTTGTTTCCCGATAGAAAGTCTTTATTTGCTATCAGTAATTTCTATCACTAAACCATATTTTTCTTGTAGTGTAAAATGTTATCTTCTTCTATCTTCTCAAAGACCTAACATATACTTAACTTATAGGATGCTTTTTATAAGAGGTAAGGGAGTGCCTACTACTACTAGATCATGCTCATCTATGAGCACTCCCAGCCCTCTTACCAAACTGGTGATAATTAAGTAACTACCTATGATGGAAAAATTGTCCTAATGCAAGCATACTTAAACTAACTTAATGAAAGCATGCCCAAAGTTCTTCCTATTCCTTTGTTACACATAATAGATAAGGAAAAGGTATTTTTGACTCATCATGCCTATGCTTTCCCATTTAAAACATGATGAATGCATAAAGAGTTTGTGCATGTACCTTATCATTAGAAACTGAAATCTCAAAGCCTTAAAAAAAATTTATGATAAGGCATCACTATAGCTAAGACATGTCAATAATTTTTAGAATCTATCTCTATCTATTCCTAATCTACGGATATCTTGCTAGGTTGTAGTTTTGAGCATGCTCCTCTAAGTGTAGGCCAATGTGGACCTCGAACTGATTATAAACAAGACTGTGATCTACAACTCCTAGCCAAAACTTGAGGACTAAGTCATCTTCTTACGACATCTTATTATTGTCAATCTTTAGGATTCATATAAACTCCAAAGTTAGCTCCTTATACACCAACTCTTAGATATTAAAAAAATTTGAGCCACCTATCAAAGGAGATAATTCCCTCATTCTATCTACTAGGTCTACCTTCTATAGTACATCTAAGTTGATGTACCTAGATCCTTTAATTGAATAGTTTAGAAGGATTCAAATCACTTCATGTGAACCTTAACAGTAAAGTGGAACAATAGGTAAATTGACTACTCTTAGGGCTCTTAGGGTATAACTAAAAGTGGTAGTGGTTGTAACATCTCATTACTTGTGGGAGGGTTAGAATGGTAAATGTGAGTGACTAATGAGAGTTAGAGATGCATTTCTATGTTCATGCATGATATGTCATACACTTATACATGAATAGTAAATTTATTTGCATATGAAAATAATTGTACATGCATTCACGAATAATTCCGGGTATAATTGGATTGACCTATGAATTTTTAGAGTTATGGATGTTTTTACATTGGAAATATTAGTGATTGGTGAAAATATCGTATTTGTGTATGT
>JAOTIZ010000203.1:39689167-39705843 GCA_027123425.1 Erythroxylum panamense
CATAAACTAAAGTTGTCAATCAAAGTACAAAGCAACAAGAAGTGTGAAAGAGAGTTGCTGCAATGAAGTTGCGATGTCATCTGCTATCTAAATTATCTAAAGGGGGTTGGTTTGATGTAAAATGATTTTTGTGCAACGTATCATCAGTTCCTGATTTTGTTTCATGACATGAGTTTCGCCCTAATCATTTTTAATGGTGCAACATTAATAGCTCGAGTCAAGGTGATTCATCTCCAGTATAAGAATTCTGGCACTTCCTAAACAATACATTAAGTCTACCAGCTATCTCAAAGAGAGCATGTATTAGTTCTATAGGCAATTTGTGCCTGCAACAGCAGCATCAAAAAACCCCCCATAAATAATGGTATAGTAGAGCGCAATTCAGAACTCTAAACAGCTCTCATTCTTTCAGAGTAAGCCTCGCATTTTCAACCTTCACCGACAGCTTCATTTTCTGCTCTTCCATATCTCTTAAAACAGATAGTAAGTTTGCCCGATATACTTCACATCGCTGATTTGTACTCTCTATTTCTTCAGTCAATTCACCAATTTTCTTCGCCTTCTCATCCTGCCAAAGTAAATAATAAAATAACAATTATGAAGACTATATGCATTATTCATGTTCATTAAACAAATGCAGCATCAAGTCAAAAACATTCTGATGGCCAGTCCTAGCAGAGATTCAAAAGGATCGGCTATCAGAAACTGCAACAGAGAGTACAGAGCATTTATCAAGTAAAATGGAACAAACTATAAACAATTGAAGGATTTGCAAAGCACTGAAGGATGCTGTCATCTTTTGAGAAACGAATGTAACTATATCTGAATTGACAAGTTTTGTATTGCAAATTCTCAACACCAGAATCTTTAATGATAGATGTCAATCACAGAAAACTAGAAGTCGAAATTCACTTAATGAACTGATCAAGGAAAAAGCTTGACATCACATAATAATGAAACTGTAAGCAAACTGAACTCGAGCTTCATAAGTTCTAATGCATTTCTCAAGTGAGACGCTGAACATAGTGAGGCATCAAGCATAAGTAGCATCACTATCCTTTCCACTAAAGCATAAATAGTCCATGACAGTTATAGAACCACATGTTGTTTACTCTAGATCCCTCTATTTTTCCAATGTTCTCATGGATTTATGAGATTTAGATTCAGTATTTCTCAGAGCCTTCCTTTTCTTTATGAGGTGTTGCAAACTCCTTGCCTAAGAAATTATACATATTTTCGGGGTCAACTGGTGGTCCTCACAGTTACTGGCTTTATTTAACCAAAGCATAAACAGACAAATAAATCTTCAGGCCAAGAGCTACGTGCACTGATTAATTGACTACATTTATATTTTGTTTAGGTCCACTAAAGGAATACAAATAAGAAAGAAATGCAACTATCATAAAGAAGAAAATTCAGAAGACAGTCTAAAGGAATGAGATTCTGTTTTCTGATTTCTAGCAGAAATATAAAACAATGGCAGTGTAAAGTTTCTCCCGTTTAAAGTCACTACAATGAGAAAGCAAAGGAAATCAATTACCCTGACTCAAGATATAAAGCATCTTGATGCAAGAGCTTTTAGACTTAATAAGTTGTCGCTCCCTAATTTTGAGTAGTACAAAATCAGATTAGCAAGAATTAAATGAGCCTTGGTTGGTTTAGATGACATATGAAGATAAGATCACGTAGGAAACACTAACCACTAACTGAGATGCACTTAATCCATTTTCTCCAGTAGCATGCAGCTTTGGGCCACTTCCATTGGTTATGTCTCTACTATTTGAAGCCCTAGAACCTTGATTCTTTGCAGCAGCAATCTTCTTAGCAGCCTCTTGTAAAGCATTCATTGCTACATTATAAATGTAGATAGATTTGGCACCTTCTTCAACAAACTTGATGGCCTCCTGGCGTAAACTATTATAACAAGCAGTCAAAGATTCTCTGGAATTGTTTTGCATTTGGGATGCATGCGCATCTAAAACAGCACCATTCTTAGCATTTCTTGTCCACCTTTGCAGTATATACTGAGAAGGAAGTGTAAGAACATTTTTAGCTCTAAAAGCAGCTAATACATGGCGACATATTATTCCAGAGAACTCAAACATTTGGCAGCTGCAACTAGCTTTCATGTCAATTGAATTGAAACTAACAGCATGTTCCTTGTGCTCTTCCCCAAACTTGGCGACTCTATATGTAGTGATGGTTCCTGAGTCATCAACTTTAGTCGCAGAATATGCAAGGGTCTCAACCAATTCATCCTGAAATTTCATGAATATCCTTCTAGTGTAGAGGTTGGCTGCTTGTTTTTCCATAGGAGATGGTGTCTTCAGAATAGGTGTAGTGTTACCTGTTTCATAGTCTGCTTTTAATTCCCTTTCGTGCCAATTTGCTAATGCTTTTTCATACTGTTTGATCAACATCTGTGGGGTGGTTGACACGGTCACAAAACCATCAAAGAACGAGCTTAAACCTCCAACTTCCTCAGTCATGGACAACTCTCCAAAAAAGGTATTTCGCAAGTAAACTGGGACCCATTGCTCTCGAGCATTAAACATAGACTGGAGCCACTCACTATCACTGACAAAATATCTGTGGATGAGTGATTGCCAAGCTGATACAAACTCATCAATCGTGTCAGTCTCATTGACGCATCTTTTAAATTCAGTTTCAAAGGTAGGATGCGACTGATATATATGAGCTAATTTTTCTCGGCTTTCACTAAATATGTGATACTTGCAGTATCTATGGCGAGTTCCAGGAAATACTTCTGTCACAGCTGCCTGTACAAAGCCATCCAGATTAGTTGTGATTGAAACGGGGTGGCGGTCAGACATGGCATGAAGCCAAGTTTGAAATAGCCAGATGAATGTGGACTCAGTCTCATTGATAATGAGTGCACAGCCAAACAAAACAGGTTGCCCGTGATGATTTAGACCACTAAATGAGGCAAATGGTACCCTGGAGTGGTTTGTCCTGTTGAACTTTACTGCATCTCCAAAATAAGTATAATTAACCTTGGAAGTTGGATCTGCCCAGAAAATACTCCCAGTCGAGTGATCGTTGTAACTCTGAATTGCATAAAAGAAAGCAGGATTCTCTGCCTGCATTCGTTTCAAATACTCCAGTACATGTTGGACCCCACTGTTAAGAGTCCTTTGTCTGGTAGCACTCATCTAAAGGGAGAAAACATAACATCACATATGTGGTAACTCTATCAAATTTCTTTACCCAGAAACATTGCACGATAACTATCTAAGTTAGCTAAAGAAGAAGCTCAAGCATAACCCTGATGCATCATGCTCAACTGACTGGGTAAGAATTGGACTTGGGACCTAATCCGATTAAACCCAAAATCAGGGCAGGGATGCGTGATTTGTTTAGATGCTTATGCATAAAAAGGGGCATGGACTGGGACTTAGTTTTCATTTTATATTATGCGGAAAGAAAAAAAAAACATCGCAGGAATGTTGCAAATTGTATAAAATATAGGCCAGAACGGAAAGTAGAGTTTGAATTACATACAGAAGACAGTAAACATAAATTAGCAAGAAGAGGTGAAGTGAGAGTACCAAAACGGCAGAGGAGATGGAATTCAACTTTTGCAGTCTAGGATTTTGTCCAGATTTTAGCTTTAGAATTTCGTTCTACCCATCTTCACAACAACAAAAGCCTTAGCTCTTCACCACAACCATAAAGAATTCTGAGGAGAGGGACAAGGAAGGACAAACAACCAACAGCTCCCTTAAAACTTGAACAGAACTATTTGATTGATGATTTTGTACCAAGTAGAAGACTCTAATATTAAATGGGCTATGTCAGCCCAATAGTAAGAGTTTCCGTCTAGGTTTCTATTCTACGGTAACCCATCTTTTAATTTCGGCCATTATGATTTGGTCTTCCCTTTTGTGGGTTACCTTCCTTTTCTTTCAGCGCAAATTTCACAAGACACAAGGCATCATAATGCGGACCTTGGCCACGAGAGCTGTTCATTTTCTGCATCTTGTGTTTTCACTCACTGAAAGAGTTCATGATTGAAGGAACGCGAGAACAAGAAATGTCTTATTCATAATGGAAAGATTACTAGCTATGCGTGATTATATTAGATTTGTATTATAAATGACATATTTCTAATAGTTTTTGGCAGTGGAAGTCTTTCAACCGAATGATAAGCTTTAATTATGTTTAGATCAAAAGGTCTCTGACACAATATTATTTTCATTCTCTTAACTTTTATTATTTTTCTTTATTATAAATATAGTAAGCAATATTTTTCTAAGAGGAAGAATGTTGGATTGTTATATTTATTGCATATTTATTAATTACTTTTTAAATTTTAGGTTTATAATACTAAATTTTGATTTGGTGTAAAAATAATAAAATAGTCTAATAAATGATCTTATTTTAGCGGTTGAAGTCCAAAGCTTTTCCTATTTTTTTGTTGCTTCTCTCTTATGTTTGTTACACGTTTGTCCTTATTTACAATGTGGTCCCTTATTGCTTTATCATTTTGACTCCAAAATTTATTTATTTACTAAATAGTAATAAATATTTTTTAATCCCACGTTTTAACATGAAATTAATTGTAAGGAATGTTAAACAAATCCATAACAAAAATTTTAAAGATCAAAGCTAAAGTAAATCAATTATGGTATAAATGTCACTAAAAATAATATATAAAATAAAAAATAAATTTAAACAAGACTAATTAGTAATTTATATTGTCAAATTTAACAAAATATTTAAAAATAAAAATATAATTAATGACAAGCAAATAGAATCCAGTGAAATAGTCATGAAAACAAAAATTAGATTAAAATGAATAAAAATTTAAAACATGAATTTTTCTTTTTCTTAAAATTTTCAAATAAACATAAAAATAGCTCCCCTTTACTTATCCTATTTTATAAGAATATATAGACCATAGGTACATACACTTGTAATTGTAGGTGCACAAAGATAACCTAACTTAATTTTGTCTCTTAAAGAATTGAAATGACGTAAATTGATTAAAAGATCAAAAGAACTTTGCATTGCATTTAGGACACAAAATTAGAATGAAAACCTGGAAGAACATATAAGATTTGAAATGAATATTGGCATGGGGGACTTCGAGAGATGTCTAAGTATAAAATCATGTACTTAGAAAGGTATCTAGGATTTGAACTAAAAAATTGAGATAAGAAATATAAATCGACATCTATGCATTTAATTTACAAACCTAGGAGGGATGTCTAGGATTTAAACTAAAAATATTAAAGAGTTAGAGAGGTGTCTAGGTATTTAAATTCTATAAAACTAAAGAGGTATCTAAAGTTTGAAAATGAAATTCAAGGGAAAGGATTTAGAGAAGTATTTGGGCATTTATCTACTACAAACTTAGATAAATGTCAAGGCATTTACCAAACTTCTAACTTAGAAAAGTGTCTAGGCATTTACCCACTATAAACTTACAGAAATGTCTTGTCATTTACTAGTTGCAAACTTAGAGAAGTGTCTAGGGATTATTAAATTAAAAACCTAGAAAAGTATTTAGGCATGTGCTACATAAACTCAAAGAGGTGTCTAATCATCTAAAAGGTCAATGAGATGAGAGATAAAAATGATCAACATTCGGTATTTGTCAACATATTAACTAATCGATACTATATAGCTTCTAACAAGTCAACAAAACAAGTAAAATAAATGCATGAAATAAAATTTCAATCATGGATAGCTGATAGCCTTATTTGAGGAAGCATGTAAAATAAATGCGTGAAAATAAATTATAGAAATTAGATTGCCTTCAGTAAGCTAAAATATCTATCATGCAAATACTTCAAAAATGAATGATGTTGAGACCGTTATGTAGGTTTTAAGAAGATGTAGTTAACATTAGGAGTAACAAGTAAATATTTAGAAAATGATATTTTGTACTAAGATCATCATAAAAATTTTGAAAGAATGTATTGATACTTGAAATAATATGCCCATATGCTCCACATTAATGGTGTTATGTCAATATGAGAATTCTAGTTTATTCTTCTTCAAAATGATAAAATGAAAGTGCATAATTTAACTAAATTGTTAATTTTAAAGTACTTGATGAGGCATAAATGAGATATAAGTGACTTATATACTGGATAAACAATGGAAATTTATATAAAATATATCGCGAGAGTAATGAATCAATACTTATTATGAGAGCAACAAAATGGGATAAATGTATCATGAGAGTAACAATACTATATGTTATGCTAAGGGTGATGACACCAAATATATTGCAAAGGTAGCATGATTAAATATACTGCAAGAGTAACAAATAAACTAAACATTCAAAAGAACAATAAAATTGAGAATGTTGTAAAAGAAACAAGGTTAGATATGTTGCAAGCACAATATATAAATTAAATATATTGTAAGAGCAACGAGATTAAGCATATTGGAAGAGTGATAAATAAACTAAATATATTATAAGAGCAACAGAATTGAATATGTTACGAGAGCAATGATAAACTAAACATATAGCAAAAGCAAAAGCATTGCATATGTTGTAAGAGCAACAAGAATAGACATGTAGCAAGAGAAAGAGATAAGCTAAACATATTTTCAGAGTGATGGTATTAAATGTGTTGCAAAAGAAATGAGATTAAGCATGTTGCCAGAGCAATAGATACATTAAATATCTTGCAAGAGTGACAAGATTAGACATGTTGCAGAGGAAACTAATAAACAAAAGATATCACAAAAGCAACATAATTGAGCATGTTATAAAAATAACATATGAATTAAACATATCACAAGAGTAAAGAAATTAGACATAATGCTAGAGCAACAAGATAAAATAAATATATCACGAGAACGATAAGGAATGTCATATTATAAGAGCAATTAAGATAAACATATAATAAGAAAGAATGAGAAGACATTTGAGATTGACTATGATATAGACTAAACTAAAAAAAACCTATGCTTTTAAGAAAAAATGTTGATAATAAAGTGCTATGGTTGTAAATGACAGAAATACAACTATTGAATATATAAAATTGGAAGGTGTCACCTCTTTTGCAATTAACCATCCTGTCATTATTTTTTGAGATATCAACTGTTTAGGATGAAAGAATCACTTGAAAATTTAAAAGAAGAAAAATTATTAGATAGAATGCCTAAATAAAATGATTAAATGTACAATCAATTTTAAGATCATAGATAATTCCATTGTATTTGATTTGCTTGATTTTTGACTTTTCCAAACTTAAGGTCATAATTCCATCACAATAATTTATTTCATTTTTGCAGTCTTTAGTAAGGATTATTCTTAACTTATCTATCCTATTACCTTAATGTTGAGTGTCGAGTTTCTAATTTCGTTTATCATTTATCTCTAAATATCCTTTAATTATAAAATTTTTTATATTATTATTTTGATAAAAAGATCCCCTTATATGTATGCTTTTAATGAATTTTATTATGCTTACTTAAATATGTCACTTTAATTGAAAACTTGCAATTTTAATAAAGGACTTAGTCTTAAGAAAATAATGATGAAATTTGGATGCTAGAAAAATAGGTCATATTTAAATTGAAACATATAGGGTCAAAGTGATGACAAAATTGAATTATTACCTTGCGAGGAAGAGGAAAAGGTGACAAGAAATATAATTATCAATTACATTGATAAAAAGCATGTGTCTTCATCTTCGCTTAGATTGATCAAACCCTTAAAAAATGTCTTGCTAATGATGATGATTATTGAATTGACTATGACATAAGATGCTAAAACCTTCCTAAGGAAAGATCCTCTTTTATTTACAAACTTATAATGCAAGGATTATTTCCATATAACTTTCAATTTGTATTATCTGCCCCTTTTAATTAGGCGACCTTTTGTCTTTCGTTATCTAGGTTGTATTAGCTAGTTTTTAACATGTAATTTTTCATGATCTAATTGATTCCTAGGTTATTGTTAATTTATTTTTAATTAGTGGGCTTCTTAATTATTTTTTATACTCTAACTTTTGATTTGGTCTTTTTTTTTGTTTAGACCAAATAAGTTCTCTCTCTTTTGTTTTAAAGGACATTTTTTACTAAGATACCATTCACTGCCTCTACACGTAACAAACTTTTCATTTTTTAATCTTCTCAATCTTACCTATAGGCTAAGTTTTGATAAGAAACTAGGAGATAAATGATACACTCCTAATAAGTGTATAGATTGGGTCTGAGTTGACCCATTGGGCTCATTAATATTGTACAAGCATGCATATTTAGAGCATATATTATAGGTTTGATTACCTAATAAGGTTATGTTCAATTAAAGTAATATTCATCCATATAAGGAGTTAGAATTCTAATTAAATATTAACTTAGATATCTAATAATAATTGGATTTAGCTCTACTAAGGATAGTTAAAATACAAATATACTTCAAAGAAGAATTGCTTATATAAGGGAGACATCTCAAAGTAAGCCCTTATAACTATTTTCATTAAGCACAATTAGTGAGGCCTCTGCATTCATAACACTCTTCAACTTGCTAGCTTGAGCAGAAGGGTATCTCTGTCAAGAAGACCAACACACTAGGACTAACACAAATTCAAACTACATTTATAGTGTCCTCATTAAGGTTTTGTAAGCTTGTTGTCTCCACCTTAAACGGTATGAACTCCCTATTTTCCTTTTAATCATTAAGTGTTCTATAACATTCGCAATGCCAGGCAAACAAGGACTTGTAAATTTTATATGTGCTCATCTTCAGATCCCCTCTTATTAATCAATCACAATTCACAACTACCTTAGGTGAGTTTAGTAGTTGTCATGTCATAAGTCTCTAAACTTTTTAATGTCATGCTTATTGTATTTGTCCCTACGAAACATGTAGTATTTATCCATATTTCACCTTACCGATGTTCATAAAAGGACTCTCTAACATGTATTTTTTGCAGCTATAATGTAGAATATGACTAATTGGTACGTTCATGAGTGGTAGTTATATTTATATATCTATCTTTTACTTATGGGTCTTATGCCCTATCCCTTCCTTTCATCTCACAAGTATGTTAGATTTATAACTCAAGATCCCTAGACGCTTATATCCACTCTAGTGTTTGAAACATGTCAAAGCATATCAAGAGAATGATCAACTCTTTATAAATCAATGAATTTGTGAGTTATTTATTGCATCTCATCGAAGTTGTGCATCTTATCCATTAGCAATGATTTCAGCAAAGGCTCATTCCGCCATATACCTTTTCTCGTAGGTGATGACTGCTATATCAGAATTGAGGTTAGGCATTTATTCGACTTCCACATTGAACCTTTGGGTATTGTGATACAAAGTTTCCCTCAACTTTGGATAACATTGAGTACCACTACAAAATATCTAAGCATTCATTTATTACTCACAAATTGTCAAAAATGATATTTTAGTTGCAAAGTTAGACATTGACCCTTGATGAATGGTTTGGTATCAATATCTTCTTATTCTTATTAATGTGGACCAAAAGCTTTACACTCTAATGACATTCGAGGTCTCATGCAAGTCCATGATCTCTCAATAACTATTAGGTATGTCAAGCCATTATATACTTTAGCAGTTAGGAGTTTAAATTTTGGTAGTGTGAATTATATAGGATGGCTACAATAAAGGGGCTACTGTAAGTTAAATCTCCTTGGTCTTCTTGACTTGTTTAAAAGGACAGCAGACGATGTATGGACCACATGTCTGGGTGTTTCTCCCCTATCCTGATTATATCAGGATTTAAGTTTGTTCTTGCAAAATTATTAGTACCTCTAAAGTAGGTTGTAAGTGATCAGAATTGCCCTCACCTTGGGACATTCTTGTGGCCGTTGGATCCTTAATGTTATTTTATGTATCTTCATCTTTCAAACTCAATCAAGTATCTAACTTTTAATTCTCACAAGCAGCTTCAATTAAATGTCTACTAACCAACTCTCTTAGGTTTGTTGAATTCTTACCTTGGTAATAATAACAAACATCAAGTATAAGTGATGTCAGGAGATTCAAAATCAACTTGATTCTTCATTAGCCCCAAAACGATTTAAAATTTAATTAAGCCCAAACCATTTGACTTGAACTTGAGTCTGATTGAATTTTACATATTGAAAATAATTCATTAAATAAAAAATAATATAGTTTTGAATATGAAAGAAATTTGAGCTTTAGTCCAAACTCGAATCGTGAAACCCAAGCTCGAATTCAACTTGAAAGTTAAAATAAGACTTGATTGTGAGCCCAATCTAAAATATATAAAAAAGAAATTTAAACTTGATCAAAATCTAAAATTTTCTTAAAAATTTGAACCCAATCTAAAGTTGAATTATACAAACTAATTCCCTTAACACGAAACTAGACTTGAGTCTTTTTACCATCCCTACTTAAATCTTATAAAAAAACGACGCAAGAGTTTTTTCAACCAATGTTTTAAAAATCGTATTAAAAATTAAATTGATAAGACAAATAATTTAAGATTTAAAAGATTCAATGACATTAGATTATTACAAAAACTGTTAAATATTGAATAAAATTAAAAATTTTGAAATATTATTAAAGGAGATTGTTTTACTTATCAAAAAATATAAAATTTAATTCAAAATGAAGACTCTTAAATAAAAGTTAATTAGTTTATTTTAGTTTTAATTAATTAATTAATCGATCAATTTTTAAGAATAATAATTATTAAAATAAATCGAATCTGATTTAAAATTTTTATGATTAAACGGCAACAATGAGAGTGGGAATAATGACATACCGAACTTAGTGTCTGTTTGGATGAGCTTATATCAGTAGAGTTTTTGTCAGTAGAGCTTTTCTGATAAGAGCTTTTCTAAGAAGCCAGCTGACTGTTTGACTGTCAATTAAAAAAAACCTCTTTTTTGAAAGAGCTTCATACAGTAGATTGTTTGGCAACGAAAAAATAAAAAACACTTTTATTAATTTTAACTATATTTTATTTTGTAATAAAAATTATTTATGCATATAAATTAATATTTAAAGTATATTAAACAATATGTAAAGCACAATATATTAGGTTTACATTTAATTTGAAAGAATTCAACTACTATTTGGTCTTTCATGAATGGAATGGGTTTATATTTACTTTACAATTGTTTGACAAATTCACTTCTGTTTAAATCGTGACATCAATAATTTCATGCTTTGAATGACTTCAAATTGATATATGTATCATGCAGACACTGTTGAAGACTTTGAGGTTTACACAACTACAAGAAATGTCTCATTTACACCTTACGGTTACCTATTTCTTAGATAACCATCTTGTAGGAAATTATTTAAAAAGATGTCTCATTTTCTTGTAGGAAATAAAACTAATATAAAAAATAAATATTAAAACATATAAAAAACCAAATAATATTATAATCCCAAAATAAATATTCAAGTTGAGCAAATAGTTAACTACATAACAAATTATGCATTTTATTATAATACAAGAAGATTTGCAATATGTTCCCTCGCATCATTCACCTCTTTATTTTGTGGCTCGTTTAAATGATTTTTTTCAATGTCTTCATTTTAATTGATTTCTTCATTTGTAGGAAGTAATTCAACATCTTGATCATAAGGAGAAAACTTTTCATCCTTTTGAGCATTTATCCTTATGAAATTATGAATGGCCATTGAAACAATTACAATTTTAACTTGCTTTGGAAAAGAAAAAATGACATTTGACGTAAAATTTTTCACATATTTTTCTAAACGCCAAATGTTCTTTTGATTGTGCATCTTAAAGAAGAAAGTGCATGATTGAATATTTCTTTCTTCCCTTTTTTTACCTGTTGAAAGACCAGCACGTCGAAAATTAGGAAGATAATACCTCTCACCTTTGTATGGTCCTAAATAACCTTACATATAAGGATATCCTGCATCTACCAAATAATATTTTCCTACATTCCAAATTAAAAAATAAATAAATAAAGAAGTACTAAATTATAAAGAATAAATAAAAAATGTATAAAGTTATCCGTCACAAACCTCTATGTGGATGAAGGAAGTGTAATCTATTATTACGCAAAGCCTCCATAAAAATTTGAGCATCATGTGCTGTGCCTTCCCAACCAATCCAAGCAAAAGTAAAGCACATATCAAAATCACACAGCCATTACATTTTGAGTAGGAATGTCTTTTCTTCCAATATATTTTATTTGATTGAACCTTGAAACTATAACTGGTATATGTGATTCATCAATTGCTCCATTGCATTCTTTAAAATAAAGCCAATACCTTCTATAATCTTTAATTTTGCTTGGAATTTCTCTAAAAGTTAGATTTTTTGGTTTTATGAAATCAATCAACATACGTGAAACAATCTTTAATACTATTTCAAACCATCTAGAAATTGTTTCACCGTAATGTTGAAATCTTTCTTGAACCATTCTATTGCAAAGTTCATGACCTAAAGTGATAAAAAACATAGCTACAACTTCTTCTATTGTTACTTCTGTACCTTCTTTAATCCATATGACTCATTCAAAAATTTACATAATTTGAAAAAAAACATCATTTTCCATTCTAAATTGTTAATGACATTTATCTGTATAGCCATTAAGCATCTCCATTACAAACATCCAGTGGGAGGAGATGTTCTACATGGTTTTTTAATATAATGTTTAATATAATGGTCTATGGCTAATGCTACTCCAGTTTAAACCATATGCAAAATTTCTTCTTCAGTTTCTTTATTATATTCATGATCATTGTTAGAATCATTATAAGAAGATGAAATATGTATCAATATATATATATATATATATATATATATAATAAGTTTATTGTATGACAAGGTAATATAGCAATAATCATAACATAATAATAATAAAGTATAATCTAATTCATTACAACAAAATCAATCAAATAGAAAACCAATACAACGACATTACAAGCAACAAATTCCAATACAACACATTACAAGTAGTCCAATATTAGTAACTAAGTACATGTCTAATTTATTACAAAAATCATAATCATTTCATTTTCTTAAGCCATTCGTTTTGAAGATCAACATCTTTAAGCGCAACAAACATCTCTTTATTTTTCTTCTTCAAAAATAATTTGGTAGCTAACATAAACAACTCACCTCCCCTTTCTATTTTATTTATACTTCGTAAGATGTCCATTACCTCATAAATGCTACAATCAGGTTCATCTCTTCTAATAAAGGTTACTGAAGTTCTACTATCTACTACATCATATATAAGGTCCAAATGTTTACATAACCTTTCTATTGCCCCTGTTCTAGTATCATGTTTCTTTCTTTCTTTTTTTCCCCTTTCCTTTTGTAGAAGTTCCTAGAATTGGAGTTGATGAACCAACCTCATTATTAATATTTTCAATTTCTTGATTGACAGTAAAATCTGAAAAAAAGTTATTATCAAGAACAGTATCAACTAGGCTTTTTCTAGACGGCACATAAGCATCATTTAGTACAAAACTTAAAGAAGGTGCCCTAGCTACTTCCCTTTTAGCTACAACATCTTTAAATAAAATATTCAGCTGTTCAATATGTTTCAAACCTTTAGTTCAGAATTTGGGGTATTTTCCTACAATAATATTGTTTAAGTTATTAAACTATCAAGTAAAATTAGAACATTATAAATCTAAAGCTTAAGTGCTTACCTACAATTTCTTTTCCCACCATTTATCACTTGCATCAATAGTTTGACTAGTAAGATCCCATCCTAATCTAGTTTCCTTACCTACTAAATTTGTCCAAAGCTGCCAATCCTTTTTTAATCCATCCCATTTATTCTTAAGTTATTTGTATTCATAATTCTTCTTAGTTTCATAAGCAAACTTTACAACTATATGTTTCAATCCAATCTTGTTAAAGTGACCATTTGGTCGATTTCTAGCTAATGTCTCTTCCACAAAAATTTTGATTACAGTTTCAAGAGTTCTATCATTCCACTCCGCTTTAATCCTTTTTTTCAATTTATCCCCACCTTGAATATCTTGACTTGGGTTTGACATTTTCTATCAATAACAAAAACCCCACTGCATATAACAATGAATTAAACAAGCATAAGAAAAGGGTCGATAAAAGAGACAAACACATAAGTTTTAAAAGGGCAACCATATCTAGTTTGATCAGCTAAAGGTAATTACAAGCAAAAGAAATGAAACAAAAGAAACAAAAGACAAGTAAAAAGAGGATCTAAATGCCCACACTCCATATTTTATCTCCAAAATAAAAAAGTAAGGTTGCTTCATTTTTTTAGGAACCAAACCACCCTATCTCTTCTACTCTGATTGGTACCATATTTTGTATCATCCATCTATTTCAATTATTTGGGTAAATAAACAGATTTTGATGACTGCAGCAGAGGCATTCATAAATGACAATTAAGAGAAATATGAAATCATAAAAAACAGAGGTCTCTGATAGAAATTAGTCTCCAGTGATAACCATTCACCAGAAATGATTATTCAAATGGTCTTAAAACATTGAGTGATTAAACTTCCCAAAGAACAACAATAACATGAATTTGTAGGTTAAAATATGATATTCATGAGAGCAATGAGAACAAAGATATTATAGCACACAAATTGAGCAAAATATGATGCTTGGAACTGAAAATATTCTAAACCAAAGCATAAACCTCCAATCCTAAAACACCTGTCGGAGAAAGTTCTATTAGAAACAATCAGTTTTAGTTGTACATGAAATCTTTACTCAGCGAAATTCAAAAATAGAAATCTTCATGAAACAACAACATAAAACTGTGAAAAAAGTATCCAATCTTCTTATGAGAGACACGCTTGCTACAGTAGAGGAAACACTAAAGAATGACAATCAAAAGAAGCATTTAGAAAATATGAAATCATAGATAATTAATTCTGTAAACTCTTTTGCCACCTCCCCTCTCTCATGCCACTATTGCTTCTCACTATTTCATGATGTGATGATTTAATTTGGGAGTTTTTGGTCCACCCCTGTTGTTCACTCTCAAAACCTCTCCGCTTCCCCCATCTGCTCCCATCTTATGCATTTTAAGTAAAATGCATGTGTTAAATGCAGACATTCCAGTCTGCTGCGCTGCTATTCAATTGGAACTATCTGAGATTCATTGTATAAAAACCTCATACACTGAACTAGTATTCATACAAACTTCCAGTGGCAATAATCCCTAATTTACTTAAACAATCCCTAATATACCCCATTCCTACATCCTTCGACACTCAGGCGACGCATATACACCATCAGCTGACACAACACAAAATACCATCAACCGATGCACCCACTGTTAGACCCCGAAATTTTTTTTATGATAATTATGTGTTTATGGCTTAGTTTGATTAATTTGGGTGTGTTAGTGGTTAATTGGAGTATTATTGAGATGAATTAGGGTTTAATTAAGGAATTAGAGGATTAATTTGTGTAAGGGTAATTTGGGAAGTTCACTTAAGTTGAAAGGGATTAAGACTTATGAGGAGGGGTAAGATGGTCCTTGTACTTTCCTTAGGTTTTATAGAAAGGAAATAAGAAAAAGAAAATAGAAATAGAAAGAAAAAGAAGAAGAGAGGAGTAGTAGCCGTCGGAAGAGGAGGAAGAAGAGAGGAAAAGAGAGTTCGTTCTTTGAGGTCTTCGACAGATCTAAGACATTTACCGGTAAGTTTAGCCTTGTTTAATCTTGTTTTCGGCTGGATTAAACCTTAAGATAGCTTGGATTGGGTGAAATCGATGGTTTAGGGTTTTTGGAGAAAAATAGTTAGAAATCCTTGGGTTGATGTGTTTGTGATGGATTGGAAGCTTAGAATGGGTTAGAAGTGTAGTAGAAGACCTGATCTATAGTTTAGATGTGTTGCATTTGATTTTGGAATGGATTTGAGTTGGAAAAATGTTGGATTTTTGGGTTCGGGAGCGTTTCCCCGACCCGCACGTCGCGACGTGCTCAAGAGCACGCCGCGGCGTGCGAATTTGTGCATGCCGCGTGCACGTAGGGTGCATGTCGGGGCGTGCCAGGGAGGCGTGAGTCGCGGCGTGCCAGGGAGGCGTGCGTCGCAGCGCACGCATGCGTGCGCGCCGCGACGTGCACGGGCGACTCGCCAAGAAGGCTTGGCTTCGCCGCGGCGAGCCCCTTTTTCAGCGATTTTTCTTCTTTAATTTTTCTGAAGTTTTTGCTTAATTGCCTTTGAATATTGTTTGATTGAGACTTGGTTTACTATAGGAAACCAAGCAGATAAGTTTCCGTTGCAAGAGGAAGAACAGCAGTAGTTGGATACTCAAGCGTTTTTCTGTGGGTAATATACTTATAGTTGTTGTGTGATTAGGCAATTTCTTGTCTATGTATGAATATATGTTATATGTTATACATGTTTAAACATGATGATTTGAATGACTTTGATTTCATATACTTTGATAGAATCATGAGAATTGATAGCATTAAATATTGACTCTGAGCATGTTATGCCTTGACTTCAGTCATGGCATTTTGATTAAATGCAAAGCATGAAAGCATACAATATGATGAAATGATTACGAGCATGATGATGTGCTTTTGTTTGGGCGAGAGTGGAACCATTTCGTTCTTCATGTGCATGTAGACAAGAGCCTTCTCCCGGCTACCCGCTTGTGGCATATGAGATCCGAATGGACTCATTTCGTTCAGGGTGTAAACTTCGGTTTCTCCCTTTTGTTTCCATGGAACCCTCGAGCCATTGT
>JAOTIZ010000203.1:39729591-39742462 GCA_027123425.1 Erythroxylum panamense
TCACTATACGTGCAATTCAATTATGAATGCACTCACTATTACCGATATGCCCTCACATCGGTAACGGGATGTTACAAATAATCATTAAATTGAGTACAAAGATTAATGGAAGCAAATATGATGAGAAAGAAATCAAACCTTAATTGGCAGAGGCTCAATAGTCATATATATTGCTCCAATTTTTTGGAGACATATGTTCAGGAACATGTTTTGCCTCCTCATCCAAAGGAAAAGATTTGTAATATTGATATAGTCGATAACGATGATCCCTAGTCCTTTGTTTCAATAGTGAAGTCACACGGTTTGAAACATTATGATTGTCGATATCGACGATATTGTGCTTTATCTATGAACAAGTAAAAGTGAAATTAATCTTTAAATAAGTAAAACAATATTTCATATAACTAAACAAATTGAAAATTTACTGAAACTTTATCCAAAGCATTCTGTAGGAAGTTGTCTTCCTTACTTCATATGCTTAAGGCAAGACAATTCAGTTCTGGAAATTACCCTAACTCACTTGACAATTTAGCTGATTGAATCCTATCTACATGACATCCTTGCAAGGTATCAATATTTATAGACAATTTACTGTTCATTGCAACATTCATTCGTTGCAACTTACAACCTTTAGTTATACCTCTACCTCTTTTTCTGACATTGATATTTGAACATGAAAAAATGAATAATGATAAGAAAATACACATTAAACATGTAAATATATATTTGAGCATAAGTATTTGTATGTGTTAAAGATTAGCAAACCTGGAGATCCCCTGTACTATTTGAGACAGATGGAGATTGTTGTTGACAGTGTTTATTGGTGGATGAAGGCGATTGTTGTTGTTGGCTAATATTTGTTTGATCTAGTTGTTGTGGGGAGGAACAACCTCAAAACTTGCCACCTTCTTCCCTTTGTTTCTACTAGGTGACATTATATTGGATATCTATAACTCAAATATCAACAATCCGTAATAACATAACTCAAACATAAATAATTTGCATTAACATAAGGAAAACATCAACAATACGCATAAATATAAGTCAAACATCATAGATCACGCATAAACATAACTCATATATCAACAATTTGCATAAATATAACTTAAACATCAACAATAGTAATAACATAACTTAAACATCAAAAATTCGCATAAATATAACTCAAACATCAACAATATGCATAATCATAACTTAAACATCAACAATACATTTCAAACAATATAAACAACATTTTTATTACCTTCAATTATCATGGTTAAGATCTTGAAAATTGTCATCATTAATTCATCACTATTATATCAGCCTAAGTATCATCATTTTCATATAGCTCATCCTTAATCTAGTCTTCATTTATTTCTATAATAATATTCACTTGTACTTCATCCACTTATACTATATTGGGATCAACATCTCTTCTATAGAATGATGATATATATGCATCTTCTATTTGTATGGCTCCATTATTCAGCTTTCAATTGAATCCCTTGATATACTTCATTACCATCTTCACTCATTTGATCATTTTCCCTTTCATAAAAATTGAAGATATTTTGGTGTTGAAACTTTTGATCAACCATCCAATTGTTGCCCATTACGGTGTCATTGAGGTAAAAAACTTTCTTCATTTGACTTGTAAGGATAAAAGGGTCATTATCATACCATGCCTTACTAACTTTGATGCTAGTAGTATTTCCATTCACTTTTATGTCACCAAGATTAAACCATTTGCACTATCGTAGTCAATAAAATCATCGTCATGAAATCCCTCAACAACATCCCCACAACTTTGGCTTCTAAGTCGGCTGTCTCGATTTTGTTTATGAAATCTAACTCCATTAACAATGTAACATGTATATTTTTTGCCACACATATGAGGCTTACATGCCAAAGAATATAATGCTATTATCGTCTCTTGCATGTTACAGTAATGTGACTGTATCATCTTTAAAACAAAATATATTAGAAATTAATCTAACATAAAAATTGCCATAAGTTCATAATATTCCATCAATAACTTACTCAAGTCCGAAACCATGATGGGAAGTTAATCTTATGTCTTTCTTTAATATTAACAACCTCTTTGCTTCGAATGGAATCTTTGTGCTCTCTATTTAAAAAAGTAAACAGAGATATGAAAAAAAAATAGAGATAAGGAAATAGAATAAACCATAAAATTTAAATATGAAAATATGAATCAAAAGTATTATACATACTCCATATATATATCGACTTCCTCGTAATTGTTCAAAATCTACCAATGCCTAATTTCAAGTTCATCTTTAGTTAACTCCATATATTTTCCAACACTAAATGACCTTCCTTTTTGGGAGAAAATTGACAACACACCATCTTGATCAAAATCAAAGTTACATTTTTGTCTATTAAATCTTGTCTCCACGTCATTTAAGTGCATCAATCAAAATGTCAAACATTCATTCGCTATATAAGCCTCTACAAGTTAAAATATATTACGTAAATAATGCTTAAGAGAGCATAAAAACCTAAAAAATATAAAACATTAATAATTGTTACTAAGTAATAACTTTAGAAAAAAAGTATAAGTTAATATAAATTAGCTTTCAATGGGGAGCATCCATCGAAATTGAACCGATCCACAAGGTTTTGCCCCATATGGTTAGTGAATTACTAAATGCACCATAACATAAAAAGTGATGGGAAAAAAACGAGTTCAAATTTACATAGAATCAAGGCTATGTCTTTTTTTGTTTTTTCAAGCTCTTTTACTTTTAGTGTCTTGCAACATAATTGTTTAAAAAAATCACCCAATTGTTTCAAAGTTATAGACACATCCTTCGACAAATACCCACGTATTCTAACAGGAAGTAATTGTTGCAGAAGTACATAACAATCATGGCTTTTCAATCCCGATATGTTTCGCTCTTTAACATTGACATAATTGGTTAAATTAGATGCATACCCATTAGGAAATTTGATTGATTTAAGAACTTGACAAAAAGTTTGCTTCTCTTTTTTTGACATATTGTAAGAAGCAGGTGGAATGATGTATTACCCATCATCTTTTCTTTTCAAATACACATTTTTTCCTATATTCATGTCTTCTAAGTTTAATCTAGCCTTAATTGTGTCTTTTATTTTTCCATCAATTCCTATCAAAGTTCCTAAAATATTATCACAAATATTTTTGTCAATATGCATCAAATCAAGATTATGCCTCAATAGTAATTCCCTCTAATAGTAAATTGAAAAATGTACTTTTTTTATTCCAATTAAGCTCAATAATACTTTTCTTTTGCTTTCTATTACTTGGGTGTTTTCCAAGTGTAATGTCACCTAAAAGTGATAGTTGATAAACCACATCACCACTAAACAAGTGTACCCAATTCTACTTTGTCATTAAACAATTTGCTTTTTTGCCATCTATGCCCATTTTCCAAGTAGTGACAATGTCCCGTATAACATATTTTACTTCGTAGCCTCATTGAATGAGTTTGATGGTTACACATAAAACAGGCCATATACTCTTTAGTACTCCATCTAAACAAATTCTCATAAGTTGGAAAATCATTTATAGTCTAGAAAATAACCTCATGCATTATAAATGTGTCATCTTAAACATCATAAGTTTCTAATTCAACCTCCCAAAGATGGTTTAAGTCATCAATTAATGGTTGCATGTATACATCGATATCCTTACTAAGAGCAATAGGTCCTGGAATAAGTAAAGACAATAACATAAAAGTCTCCTTCATACACTTCCATGAAGGTAAATTGTATATATGACATTAGAATTACCAACCACATGTTGTAAGAAGTACTCATATTATTGAATGGATTAAATCGATCTAAGGCTAATCCAAATTGAAAATTATGACAATCCTCTGCAAACTATGGAAACTTTCCATCAAAGTCTTTTGATGCCATTAAGTCTGTTGGATGATGCATAATGTTATCATCCATGTGTTTCACTTTATGCCACCTCATATCTATGATTATTTTTGTTGACATAAAAAGCCTTTGTAGTTGTGGTTTAATAAGGAAGTATCTCAAGATTTTATGTGGTATCTTTTTCCCTTTCCCATCATCCACTCGCCACCTTGATGTACCACAAATGGTACACTCTTTAAGATCTTTATTGTCCTTCCAAAATATAACAAAATCATACTTACAAGCATGTATTGATATATATAACCTAATCCAAGGTCTCTTAATAATTTCTTTGCTTCATAGTAAAATTTGAGAAATTTGTGCCCAACAAGTAATGCATCATTGAGCAATTCAATTAACATGTCAAAATACTTGTTACGTCATTTATTATAGATGTTTAAATGCAACAACTTGACGACAAAAGATAGTTGTGAGAATTTGGGTCATCTTAGATATAATTCTTCTTGAGCAACTTTCAATAACTTCCTGAAATTATCTTCAGTTATACTACCAATTATTTTAGGCAAACTAGTTTCATTCATAGTCTCCATATAATTCTTGTAATCCTCTAACATCTCGTAAATACCATCATCACCATATTCATTAATATCACAATCTTCTACATCATTATTGTTACTATCATCAACACATGTATCAACACTTCTACTATAACTTGCTTTTGAATGTTCACCATGATAAAGACATGGGGTATAAAACTTATATATGCCTCAGATTAGCAAGTGATTATATACCACATCTTGACTTTCAATGTTGACATTTAAGCAATCTATGCATAGACAACGAATACGACATTCAACACCTATTTGATCTTTTACAAATTGTATGAAACTCTTAACTCCTTCTAAGTATTTAGCGGACCATTTTGATGAGACATCCAACTTTTGTTCATCTAGCTATTCAGTTGAAAGTAAATAATTGAATTACCAAATGCAATCAGTACAAGTTTATAAACTAAGTTTGAATTAAAAAAAATACTATAGTATATGGCATTGTTACACCATATGAATCAAGAAAGGGTCTTTTCATTGTGATTCCTAAGTTTGTGGAATATTTTACTGATAAATCTCATGGGAGTTACATCACAGATTTCTAGCCTATATACCATCCTAGGGTTTATTATGCCTCATATCATCCATAATTATATGTGAATTTTTAATGTTAATACTTCTCAATTAATCACTATAAGTTCATAAACTAATTTTGAATTGAAACAAACACTATGATGCGTGGCATTGTTACACAAGATGAATCAAAAAAGGGTTTTCTCACTTCCTAGGCTCGTGGAATATTTCACCAATAAGCCTCATGAGAGTTGCATTATGGGTTTTCAACATATATGCCATCCTAGGGGTTTATTATGCCTTACATCATCCATACATATTTGTGAATTTTAATGTTAATAATTCTTGATTAATCATGACAAGTTCATATACAAAACCCAGGTTGTCCTTCCATTCACACAAATTCTTCTTTATTCAAGCAAAATATGAAAATTAAACAAAAATTTGACAATTTACCTAGACGGACTAACAATCGGAGATGATGAACTACGAATAAGGAAAGTTAGTGAATATGTTGTGAAATTTGCTCGGATTCTAATCAATTAATCCATTAGAAGAAATGAAGAACCTTAAACCACAAGTCGTATCACACAAATTAAATTTAAATGTTTATCTAGGTTGATCATATATTTAGCAACGCTTGAATGAGACTTGGTATGTATAGAATTGAAATTAGAAAATTATTCTTTTAGGACAATACATGGAGTAATATATGAAAGTAGCATATTGCACAATTTAACTCATCCTTGTTAAATCTTGTTTAAATTTTTTATTACATAAAAGTTTAAGTAATGCTCTAACTCTCTCTATTTTGAAAATCTTTTTGTGAAATGAGTTACTTAATTGCAGACTTGATGAACAAGAATACAAATAGTAAATAAAAGAAAAAAAACTCAAAGGTGAAGCTAAGACACCTCATCCTCTAATATTGCAAAGTTTAAGAATACATTTTAAAGTAACAATTCCCATAATTTCAAAATTATAGGATTTTGTACTAATAAACCAAATAATTTAAAAAAAGTTCTTTGAAAAACCAAATAATTCAAAAAAACAAATAACAATTAACCAAGACTCACCAATATCTAGCAAAATAGTCTAACCACTTATATGATTATAAATCTTTGGTAGTTGATCATTTGATTTTTACAATCCCATCATTTACAACTAATACAATTTGTATCAAAGGGTACAAGCAAAAGGAAGACATTGATATGAAGAGATATTCACTTATGTTACTTGCTTGGAAACAATTTTTTTATTAATATAGCTTGAAGCCCAAAATCATTAAAGGATTCATTAGATGTCAAGTTTGTTTTTCTTAACAACTATTTATAAGAAGAAGTATGCATTGAGAAATCAATGAGAAATGTGGATCAAGGTCAAGAAGACAAAATTTTAAAGTAAAAAATGTATTATATAAAATTAAACAAGTGATAAGAGCTTGGAATAACTTAATCAAGTATTACTTTTAAAAGAATAGTTTTACTATATGCTTTCACAAATATACTCTTTATATTAAAAAGGATAAGATGGTTTAATATTTTTTATTTAGATGGATGATCTTATCTTCACACAAAAAAAGTCAAAGACATTTGAAGAGTTCAGAGATTCCATGAACCTAAAGTTTGGGATGAATGGCATGGAATTGATGTCTATCAACATAGGAATCTAATTAAAGCAAATTGTAAGTGGAATTTTCATAAATCAAGAAGGACATGGAAATCAGGTTCCTAATAACTTAAATATTTTAAATATTATGCTGATTAACACTCCTATCCAATATGGAATAAAGTTAACCAATTTTGTTAGGCATGAGAGAGTAGATCCAACATTATGTAAAAGTTTTTTAGAAAGTTAAAGGTACTTGACATATGTAAGACTAGATATCTTATTGATAGTTGGACTTATTTGTTTTATGAAGTTGAATTTTGAAGTTCACTTAAGTATAACTAAGACAATTCTTTGATTATATAAATTGTACTATTATAATGTGTTTTACTCAAAGACTACAATTAAATTGAGTTTGTTATAATGAAGTTGTTGAAGTTGTTAAGTATAATGTGTTTTACTCAAAGGCAACATAATTAACTTCTTGGTGTTTAAAAAACAACATACAATCATGCTCTTTATATGTAAATTGGATTATGTTGTAGATATATTTTTTTTGTAATTTTCATGTTATTTGGTTAAAAAGTTATGGATAAACATATTGAAACAAAAAATGAACCAACCATAGTGGAAAAAGCTCAAAATACTCAAACCACTTCGACAAAATATCCTTAGGTGACATTTCATCAAACAACACTTCATATGCAGACCAAATTCATCACTAACTATTAACAAAAACACTGTATTTTTCATTATTCACCAACATAAACGGGTTTAGACAAAAAATGAACCAACCATAGTCTCAAAAATGAAGAATACTCACCTCACATCAACAAAACTGACCACCATATAAGCATTTAACAACAACAACGAAACATAAAAAATAAACCCGAGAGCAAAACATGGATGACTAACCTCAACAGACAACTAACCAGACAGGATGGATGGTGCAAGAACTACTAATTAAGGAAGAGAAGACTGTGATTTGGGAAGAAGACAAACAGTTGATTGAAGAAGATGGAAATAACAAAGAGAAGATGAATGAGGGGCTTCAGCTAGAATGTTTAAGCTCTAGAAAATAAATGACATCGTTTTGGTGTGTTTTAAATTAATGAAACCGAAGCCTCCCAATGACATCAATTTTTTTGTAAAAACAAATGACGTCATTTTCTACGAATTTATAAACATTGCAGCCATCTATGAATAATGACATCATTTGTTATTCACAATTGGCGACGATTTATGTAATCGTTGCCAATTTTGATGTCCTTTGCCGACGACCTCGCTTAATCGTCGCTAAATTCATATTCGTCACCAATTCTTTTCATATTTATGAATTTTTAAATATAGCAAATTTTTAACATAAATAAAATTATTTTTTACATTTACAATCATTGACCATAATATTAAATTTAATTTTTAAGAAATTAATATGTAATATTCATTTCTATTTTTTACTATATGCAAAATTTTAATTATATTGCAACAAATATAATTATATATAGTAATTAATATAATGTTATATGAATGTTATAGATAATAATTGTTACTAGTATAATGATTTATGAATGCATAGATAATAGATAAATTTTTTCATATCTTACTTATGTCATGTGTCAATCTATTTAATCATAATTATGTATTTATTATATATAAATTTGGTATTGTTATTAAAAATTTATATATTATATGTAATTTTGTCATCAAAGGTCAAGTCAAATGGTAATGGGCCACCATTAGGTGACGATTATCTAAACCGTCGCCTAATGGTATATTTCTTTCAAATTAATAAAAAATGATGTTATTTTACTTAACAATAAACAACGTCGTTAAACTTAACAACAACAACTTCATTTTGCTTACAATAAACGACGTTATTTTCTACTAGGTTATTAACACGAAAACGATGCTCTCTTCATTTTTGTGTTAGCCGTTGTGTTTTCGAAGAAGCATTGTCTCCTCTGTGGTCTTTGTCTCCTCTATTGTGGTCATCACCATCAAACGAGTGTCATGTCCTACGATGGTACTATTCTTCTTTTCTATTTTTATGAACCCTCCTTCTATTGTGCTCTATTTTCTGCTACATTTTGGATTTTATGTAGGTTTTTTGTTATTCTTATATTGTATGGGTTTTTGTTTGTGTTTGTGTTTGGAAGATGGTGAATTATGTTTTTATGTTAGTTTGATGTTTTTTTTCCTATCTTCAATGCTTCTTTGAGGAAAGCCTATTAACTGTTTGATGAAAGATCTGCGAGAGTATTTAACTTATAGAAGGGATGTTTATATACTTCATTCTGTTTTCAACATTTAGCCGGTTCTCTTCTCTTATCGTCCTCCTCTTTCTTTCTCCCTCTCTCTCTCTCTTAACTTTCTCCAGGTTTGCTTCTTCATCTCTTATCTTTTTCCCAAGTTTGCTATTATGTATATAACTTAAGCTTTTATATTACATGTTCAATATACAAAAGCTTTTCCTAAGTATTCATCGATCGGATTTAGTGTATCTTCAACAAGAGAATTGGTTTAAATATAACGTTGTACTTAAGCTATGTTGCTTTTTATTATAATAAATAGCAAGTTACTGGGCAAAAGGCAAAAAGGAATGACCTTTTCTTTTTGTTGCTAGGATTTATATGGTAAACTTCCATTCAATTTTGGATTAGTTCATTCCACTCTTGAGAATTTATGGAATTTGATTACCAAAAGAATTTAATTAAACATAATGAATTTTATGCTAAATTGACTTTTCAGAATAAATCTTCTAACATTAATTCAGCACGGAATGTTGACGTGGGGACTAATTTCTGATGGCAGAAATGAGCTTCGCTAGGAGGAATGTGGCAAAATTCTTCTTTATGAAGAACAAATTGATGAACACCTAATCTCTTGATCAAAGTGTAATTACCGCTTGCCTTCAATGGCCAATCTTCTTCTTTAAGGTTCTTATTATTACCATCTAAATTACCTCTCTTCCTTAATTATCTATCTATCATTTTATGTTAGGAAGCTATCACATTTAATTGTATATACTATGTGTTGTGTAAAGCTTCCTTAAATCTTCATAAGAACATAAGTGAAAATGGAGGCGGTGGCAATGTCATGATAGTTGGTACAGGATTAGGGAAATCGATTGTTTTGGAATTGTCATCAATTCAAATTACTATGTCTGTTCAATTAGGTATACATGTGTTCGAATTTGGGTTCGTTATACCATTTGACTTTATTAGTTATTTAAATTTTATACTAATTGTTTCTTAAGTGAAACACATCCTACAGGTGGTTCATCTAATTCAGTGATCCGTATTGCATTTGAGGATTCATTCACTGTATCTTCTACTAGTTTAGTTAAAGCCAAGAAGTTGTCGAAAGAGGGTGTCAATAACCCAACACCTGAGGGAAGATCTTTGACTGTTTCAATTGATGTCTTCAAACGTGCAAGGACCCTTCTTAGGAATCCAGACTTAGGAAACTCCTTTACCTCTTTTACCAAATCTCATATCACTTGGAATTAAAAAAATAATTATTTTTTCCATTTCGATAGAATAAGCGTAAAACTTTATTTATTTAACTTGTATGTGTAAGAATTGTTAAACTTCTAATTAAAATACTGTAATATTTACCATATATCATTATATTATATTGCTTACCATATTTCAATATTTATATGTATTATTATTTTATTGTTAACAAATATTAATGATTAAGAATACTATTAAACTTAAATTCATTACACTATTCCTTTTAACAACTATAGTTGGGAGCATATTCTGAACTGGATGATTAGTAACATAAAGAAGGAATAGCCTAACACTACTCTTCTCAAGGATGTGTTCACTATCTCGATCTATTGTATTTGGAAAGAGAGAAACACTCAACGATTCTCAAAGAAGAAGGAACACAAATACATGCTTGCGGACATAATCATCAACATGATTTGAGAACGTTTTCTTGCAAAAAATGCAAAACATTCTTTATCCATAGGTATGAAGACTCAATGGTTGCTTTAACTTTTTCTTAGCTACTTATTGTATGTTTTTTGTTAATTCTTTGACTACCTTTCCCTTTTTGTAATACTTTTGTAAGCTTCATGCCTTATGTTATAATTAGTTTCTACTATAGTAATATATCATTCATTTTTCAAAAATATTTTGATCTTATTAACATTAAAATTTTATGTATGTTTATCTTTTTATATCAAAAAAGATAATTAAAAAAGGTATGTTTATCTTTTTTAAATTATCTACCATCACGTGCTTTTCAATAATATGTTTAGAACTTTGAAAATATTTAACAATTTTTAGATGCTCAATATTTTCATAAAATATTTACATAAACGGATGTGTACTATGTACACTAGGCAACATTAAATAATTATTTGTGTATAAATTCATAGATTTAAACAAATTTGTAGAGTTTTAATGTATTAGCTATTTAAACAAATTAATAAAAAAGGAAAACAAAAATATAGGAAAAATCATCTATGAATATCAATTATAATTAACCTTAGGATTATTAACCATATTTAGTATTAAAAAATTATCATTTTAATATTATTAATTTTGAAATATTTAATATCGACTTTTAGAGACGAATTTGTTATTTCGTTACCAAAACTCTATATTTTTGCGACGTTTAAAACTATCGTGGCCAAATGAAATACGTAAACTGTCACCAAATGTCCAGACTTTTGTGTCAATTCACCTAAATCGTGGCTAAAGAAATGCCTTTAGTGATGATACTATAAAATGTCATCAAATCCTTGACTTTCCACTACGAATTTACCAAAAGTTAACTTTTAGTGACAAATTTGAAATTATCACCAAAGACAAAATAGCTAAATGTCTATTTTGTTGTAGTGACATTTTCATTATAAAGTCATTATAATATTTAAATAAAATAAAACAAAAATTATTAAAAATATTAGGTCAGCGATATCATCAAATAGTTGGTAATTTCGTTCTAAAAGCTAAGTGTTCTCGTTGAAATATTATGGTTAAACTGATCCAATTGTGTAAATTTTAGGGTTAAAATTGACCCTTTTCCTTTTTGAATTCCCCGCGCATTTCTTGTATCATCTGATCATGTAGTTAGATGTTTTGTGATAGATAATGGTTTCCTGCTTTTACTCTGTGTTGACGTCTGTTGCCGTTTTACACCCATAATGGGTTCAAAGGTCATCTGGTGTGAATAACTGCTACTGGTAGTTATTCCCAGATGATCTATATATATAAGCAACGGTTATGAACAAGAGAGACAGTGTGCATTTTGGAGTTTGCAGATCAATCTTGGTTCGGGTTCTCTAACCAGTGGAAACTAACAAATCATCGAAATCAAGTATGTTTTGTTCTTCCTTGCATATACGATGATCCTAAAGTATATGATATGTTCATATGTTGTTTTTTTCTAACATTGGTATCAGAGCATCTGGTTTTACATTTTATGTTCTATCGAAGATATCGGTTGTGTTTTTTTTCTTGTATTGGAATTGTTTTCTATTCTATCGATTATATATGCATGGAAAGCATTTTTATGTATGTTATGTATGTTTTCTGATCTACCAAATATATCACGCATATATAAATTTGTGGGTTTGTTCTGTCTTTATTTTCTAATAGTTGAAAACACAGAATAAACTCTAGTTCCTCTCGTACATTTGCAAGAACACGTTTTTTTTCTCTTCGGTGATAAAATGAGTTTCTGATTGTGGGTTTGTCCTGTATTGGGTTGAAAGAAACATATATATATGTGTTTTTAATCTTCTGGTATATCTACAAAGTTTTTTTTCTCTTCGGTGATTAAAAAAAACAAATCTTGATGAGTTTGCGGTGTTTATGAAGCAAATAGGTATTTGTTGTGTTGGATTTGTGATTTTAATTGTTGGTTGAATTGATTTCCGAATGGGTAAAAGAACGGAGAAGAAAAAAAACTTAAGAAAACTGCAAAAAGGGAGAACCAGAAACGAAAACACGCGCCTGACACTGGGACAGCCAGCGTCGTCTGGCACGTACCGTGCACGCGCCAGACGACCTCAGGGCCCAGTCGCAGCACTGGCGCGTGCACTGCACGCGCCAGACGCTGCCTCCAAGCCCACTTTTGTTTTTTTTGGGCTGTTTCCTCTAAGCCCAATTTCGAGTTTTGGGTTGTGTTCTTATTTAGTTTTGGGCTCTTGAGAGTTATATGCACTCATTTTTTGTGTGACCCACATTAGAATGGACTTATACATATATAATGGAATGATTTAGAAATTAGTTTTCTAATTTCCACTAACTAATTTA
>JAOTIZ010000203.1:39753818-39767564 GCA_027123425.1 Erythroxylum panamense
GGATTTCTGTTCTGAGATTTACAATATGTAATATATGTGTGTGGGTTTGAGTTACTAAATAAAATAAATATCAGTGTTATGTTTGGTTTTGTCTGTACTGTCTTGGGTGGCATCCATGTATCCTCCCAGGGGGTATTTGGGTGTTACATGGTCAGCATCATCAGTTCCAATTTAAAAGGGGGACAAGTTTAGCCTCAAACAATGCACGAAAAGTGTTTTAGAACATAAGCAAATGAAATCAATTTCATATGCATATGTAGTTGGGAGCCTAATATATACATAAACGTGTATGAGACCAAACATAAGTTTTGCAGCAGAAATGTTAGAGAGATATCATAGTAATCTTGGTATAAATCACTAAAAAGCTGCAAAGAAAGTTTTGAGATATTTGTAAGGAACTAAAGAACACATGCTTACTTTTAGGAGGTTTGATCACCTTGAGGTTATTGAATACTCAAATTTTGATTTTTTTGGTTATATGGTTACAAGTAAATTAATTTTTAGCTACATTTATCTATTAACTAGAGGTGTCATCTCATGAAAGAGTGTAAAGCAATTCGTAATTGCTGCATCCACTATAGAGGCAAAGTTTGTGACATACTTTGAGGCCATAATTCATGATAAATGATTGTAAAACTTTATTTCAAGATTTAAGATTATTGACAATATAATTAGGTTGCTGAAATTTTACTTTGATAATTATGCGACGATTTTCTTCTCTATGAACGATAAGTATTCTAAAGATGCTAAACACATGGAACTAAAATACTTTATTGTTAAGGAGGTTAAAAAATGTAGTGTGTCAACAGAGTATATGAGAATCAATCTTATATTAGTTGACCCTTTGAGAAAGTGGTTACCACCAAAGTGTTTTTAGGTTATGTAAAGAATATGAGTGTTATATGTGCTGCTAATTATTAAATAATATTTTTATATTAGCTCTTATTATATATTTGACACACTTTAAGCATTAATAAATATACTGTTTCTTAGTTTTATGTTTTAATCTTTATGTATTTGATTACAATGCATGCTATTGAAAACAAAAATTGAATGGTAAATATCATTATGTACTTCTCATTAATAATCGTGATCAAGTAGAAAGGCTTGTATAGTGGTACATGGAAGAGCATGTTGAATTAATAGTATATGACTGCCATGACCTTTATTAGTCTTATACTTGCTAATAATTATTGATGATATTCAGTCTATATAAATGAAATTTATTGTACATTATTAATAGACTGCATAAAGTCATATAAATCAAGTGGAAGAATGTTAAAAATTAATCTTTTAAGTGACTTGTGTTAAAAGGTTGAGATTTAATAATTTAATAAATGGGTCTTTGAGCTTTTAGCCCATTGTGATGGAAAGTTTAAAAACTAATTGATGGTTGTTAGTTTTCTAAACATATTAAGGTTTTGTTTATACCTAATAAGTTTTTGTCTTCTCACAAAGTACCGTCAATTACAAGGAGTGAGATAGAAAGTTCGATCAAAGAGATATATCGGAGAGATTATTGTGAATAGTTTCCACATTACTGAATAATGGAAAATTGTTAGTATTTGAAAGCTTTATTTTTGTATGAAAATAAAATTATGAATATGAATGATTACATGTGAGTGATCATGAATTTCTATATCCTATCATGTTTTATAGAAATTATGCTTACTTTAAGGAGGAGATGAGGCGAGTTGGCGAGTAGGAGACAATAAAAAAGGAGCTCGAAGGTCTTTTACAAGTAATTTGATGGCTTCTTGAACAATTTTATAGGAAATACATGTAGAATAGATCGTACGTTTTGTTTTGAATATTAAACGTTTTTAATACTTTTCCTTTACTAAATATTAGTCATCAAAAAATATTTTGCAGTTTATTATATTTATCATCATATACCTGTTGTAATTATTAAATCCGCATAGTCAAAATGAGAAGACCCGAGCTTACATATGGTGATTCAAGTACATTACACAGTTTGGCTATACATAAGAGAAAATAACGAAGCCCGTGATGATTTAATCGGATCATAAAGCTTTAAAGACATTTTTCACTTGCTGCGATGATATTTCAAGAAATGAAAGCTGCTTTTATATATATGTATTGTATAATAAATTACGGTTTTGAATATATATTCTGGCTGATTATATAATCTCCATAATAATAAATTTGTTAGTTGTTGCACTGAGTACCCTTTTTTTTTCAAAAGAAAAGAAAAAATAATATAAAGTCTTTGACAATAGAAGGAAAATTAGTAGTTTTATGTGGCTGGGAAGAAGGAAGAGGAACTCTGCAACTCTTCTACTTCTAGCTATAGGATGTACCACTTCTTACCCGGCGCCGTACTGGGCAGATAAACAATACGAGCATGGTTATATATATATATATATATACACATAGATAGATACATACATATCATACAAGCTATGTGTATACATATACTACTGTGTGTGTGTCGCGTTTTATCTTACTTACATTGCTGGCTTTATACGCGCTCATATATATTGTATTCCAAAGGTTAAAGCAGAGGGACATGCAAACCTATCATGGCTGCCCTCTGCTCTCGTGGCTGTTCATGTGTCTTGTAGGGTTTTCGTATCTGATCAGATGATGATAATGACCAACTCCAAGAAAACTCATCCCTTTACTTCTGATCCTTCACCTATAATATTCCTATTCCAGATTAAACATATATCCTCGCTCAGTTGATTGTAGTGTTTTGCCAAAGTCACTGCCAATATAGTATGCTGGGCTCTCTGAATTCATCTTCCCACGATCAAGAAGAAGACGAAACATCAGATCTACACAACCAGCAAGGTCCTCACGCACCGTCACCATTAAGGGCCAGTACCTTCAGCTCATCTTCACTTCACATGCGCCAACTTCTCATTAGCTGCGCCGAGCTCATCTCTCAGTCAGACTTCTCCGCCGCCCGCAGTCTCGTCTCCATTTTGTCTGCCGGCTCATCCCCTTATGGGGACTCCATGGAGAGATTGGTCCATCAATTTGTTAAAGCCCTTTGTCTCCGCTTAAACCTTCACAGCCACAGCCACAGTCTCAGCTGTATGTTGATTAACACTAATAATATTCCCACTCCTTCCCTTCCTCTTCCTCCTGCTATTGGTACTAGTAGTGCAGGTATTGGCAGTGGCAATTACATGATGACCAACTACAATAGTAATATTGCTAGTTCTTCCGAGTCTCTTCATTCTTGCTATCTTTCCCTAAACCAAATAACACCGTTCATAAGGTTCAGTCATCTAACAGCAAATCAGGCCATCTTAGAAGCCATACAGGTAGGGCAGCAGGCCATTCACATCATCGATTTTGATATCATGCATGGAGTGCAATGGCCTCCTCTGATGCAGGCCTTGGCCGACAGGTCTAACAGCACCTTCCCTCCTCCAATGCTTCGGATCACGGGGACTGGCCACGATTTGAGCATCCTTCATCGCACTGGAGACCGTCTTTTGAAATTTGCGCAGTCCCTAGGCCTCAGGTTCCAATTTCACCCCCTTGTCCTCGTCAACAATAGCCCAACTTATCTTGCCCTACACCTTCCATCCTCCATCACGCTCCTTCCAGACGAAGCTCTTGCAGTAAACTGCGTTCTATACCTGCACAGACTCCTTAAGGATGATTCCCGCGAGTTAATCCTCTTTCTCCAAAAAATCAAGGCCTTGAACCCTAAGATTGTGACTGTCGCTGAAAGAGAAGCCAACCACAACCACCCACTATTCTTGCACAGGTTCGTGGAAGCCATGGACCACTATGCCGCTCTCTTTGAATCTCTGGAGGCAACACTTCCTCCCAACAGCAGGGAAAGGTTAGAGGTTGAGCAGATATGGTTTGGAAGAGAAATCATGGACATCGTGGCTGCAGATGGAGACAACAGAAGAGAACGCCACGAAAGGTTCGAGTTTTGGGAAATGATACTTAGGAGCAATGGTTTTACCAATGTGCCCTTGAGTCCGTTTGCACTTTCTCAGGCCAAGCTCCTTCTCAGGCTTCATTATCCATCAGAAGGTTACCACGTTCAGATTCTCAACAATACCTTCTTCTTAGGTTGGCAGAATCGTGCTCTTTTCTCAGTCTCTTCCTGGCATTGATGAATAAAAATAAAGTAGCCTAATTATTCATTATTAATTACTATCGAGATGCCAACAAACAAGCTAGCTAGCTACTCTTGATTCCGGAGTGATTTAATTCCCTGCAATCACCACAAGAAGAACACCAGTTAATTGGGGATCTATGTGATTAATCTAGTATTCCTTCCTCTCTTTTATTATATATGATCCAACAACACGTCAGAAAGAAGTCTCATTATTAGCATATTGATCTTTATTCTCTGCTTTACTTTATATATAAAAAAAAAAAACCTACGTTGAGACACTCCTATCAGCAATTTGAATCCTTAAGAATGGAAGAGTTTCGCAAAGAAACAAGGTGATAAACCAGTGGTTTCCCACCGTTCATGATCACTTGATTAATATTTGCTTAGTACGCAGTAGAATTTGTCTTCTCAATTGAAAATATGTCTTTTAGTTTTCTATATAAAAACCAACCATATCTTCTACGCGGCATCTACGGAGCTGCACAACAGTATGGAGAAGTTGGTCCTTTAATATTATTCCATTCACCAAGTTTATTGCAGCATCTTCTCTTAAGAGGCCGTTTCCTTTCCATATATTTTGGTGACCGGTTAGCTGGTTAAAAGCTCCTAATCTTCACTTCCAAGATATAAATACCGCATTTTCACATAATGCTGTCTCATCTTCTTGTACTGTTGCTCTCTTTGTCCTCAGAAGCAAACCATTCTTGTTCCCCAAAATTCTCATGTCTCCTTCAATGCTGTGCTTTCAAGAGTGGATGCATGAGGGGTTTCTTGTTTTTTGTATAAAGAATGCGTACGTGCCTGTTTCTGTCTTTCACATCATACCATTAATTACCCTAATTTCTGCCCTTTGTCCCCTCAACAAATTCATCGAAGTAATAAAAACCGAACCTCTCCTTGCCTCCTATAGGACTACGCACATAGAAAAGCTTCTTGTGAAGGATCTCTCGTGTCCCGTTGTTTCTCATCAAGGACCACTAATCTCTCAGCCTTGCATGTCTTTTTTCCTTAGTCGTTAATAATAAAAAATGTAAAACAAATGATGGGCGACAATGAGGATTATATTTGAGTCGCTTGAGCTGCGAAAGGGATATTAGCATGCATGACGCAAGGAGTCTGAAATGAGGAGAAGAAGGGTGAGGCAATGCTACAATAAGCTTTTACGAATTCCATAGCTGACACTGATAAGATGGTCAGGTGGTGATGGCCACGCATAGTAAAAGAAAGAAAGCACATGACAATGCTTTATAGCTTGCGTGTTGGAGTTAAGATTTATAATAGTTAGGGTTGGTGCACGCATGACATGATACAATCAATCAACCTATCAATCTATATCTATACCATTTATTCATCCATCCATCTGTCCATCTCATTCAGACGTTACCGCTTGCGCCTGTGCGTGTTTCATTTGGAGCTACTTCTTCTTCCACAGCTATATCCCCCTCTTCAGTCTTCATTGCACACAACATCCAATTATTACATGTCCTAGGTTCAATTTAATGATCCAACTCCACTGTGTTTATAAAACAATTAATACTAATTTTAAAGATAGTGGGAATCTTCCCACATATTAAATGCGTCTCTTCTCTTAGACCATTCATTGTTACAAATAAACAATCGAGTTAAAGCTAACCCATACAGCATATGCGTTGTTTGCTTTTCCGGGTCATGTCAGAAGTATTCTTTGCTTCGAACACAATAATAGATTCGTCCTTTGAATTTCTCTAGTCAACTATTTCTGGTGCAGTAGTCACACAAACCAAAACTGAAAATGCTATTCTATCTCACCACAAGCTCTAATTCCACTCTCTTGCATCTCACACCCCTTCCTTCTCACTAATCATCTTATACAGACTCAAGACCAAGCTTCAAATTATAGAGAAATAATTCTAGTATAATACAAAGCGGCTTGTGTATACTCAACTACTCAAGCCGATGATACATAATGCTAATCAGCAAGGATCTTAGTAATGCTTATAGAAATCTTTGTGTTGGCGGACATCAAGATCATTCAGGGCAAATACACACTTATTACCACTTACGAGCAGTTCAACAGACATATCACAGTGGACTATAAACTAGTTTTATTTTCAGAAGCAGTATTCTGCTAGATCGTGAGCGAGAGTGTTGACTCGCCAGCACGAATAGGTTCAACAGGTGAGTGAGTCAACGTTTGAAAAGAACCATTCATCTGAAGTTCCAAGGCTCCAAGTAAATTATGTGAAGTAAACGGACAGAAGAAAAATTTAGGCATAACACCGAGAGGATGTGCAACGAAGGCGACAGGCTGATGAAGCAACAGCATATGATAATGATGCATATATATGTATATGTATATGTATATATGTAAAAATATAAGCATGCAGGACTCAAACTTGCAGACAGATATAGAAGGAAAGCATCTTTGGTTTCATTACTTGGCATGCAAGTTGTTGAAGCCATTAGATGCAGGAAGTTAGCTGGTCCGTGCAGTGCGTAGTGTTATGGACAATGTCAATATTTGTTCACTTTGAGCACTGTTGGATTTGAAAAGACTAGGCGGAAGGATGATGCTGCACAGGCAAAGTTTTAAGAGTTGCAATTATTGAGTGGAACTAATGCGTTCAAATTATATAATATTCTTCCTTCCTTTAAATGGGTCCCTATCCCTAATACAGCAAAAGGTTAATAAGTTGTACAATGTTAATATGAACTTTGATTTTTAATATTTAATGTCTTTTTTATCTAAACGCTTGTGCCTTAAAAACTAAAAGCACACTATTATACCTCATAATTAGTTGCACTTGGGAACTTATAAAATGTTAATTATTTTAATAATAAGGCATCATAGATTCCATATTCTCTCCTTAAATATATATTTCTTTATGTTGATAATTAAGCAGAAAATACAAAATCTATAATTAATTATAGATTATTTCCTTATAATAAATAATATGATTATTAGTTTAAATTGATATGCATCACTTTCATGACTGTGAAAAGTTTATATATCCCCAAAACCTCGTAAGAAGGGGTTTGGAATTTGACTTAAGAAGCTTGAGTTTACTTGTTCTTACTAGACTTCATTGATATATTAGTTATTGGTTTGATTTGATTTGTATGTTTCTACCCGCAATTGATTATTATCATTTCATTTTAAGGTTGACTTTTAACTTTTTAATGATGCATTTATGGCTAATTTTATTATAAATATAATATAATTTTTTATTTAATAAAATTCATCGGTCACCAATAATTTACTACGTATACATATCAACTTAACAAAATATTGTGTCAAAGTCTACAATCAAGACAAAGTGATACAAAAATTTACTATGTATACATATCAACTTAAACAAAATATAGTGTCAAAGTCTACAATCAAGACAAAGTGATACAAAATGACGGAGTTGAAAGTCAAACTCAAATTAAATTCTATCGAGTGTTTGAATTAGAATAGTTTGATTTTTGTTTGTTTACAATTGATTGTAAAAGGGCAAAAGGGTCATTTTAATCATAATGTTTACATCATTTGACAATTTACACTAATGTTTCAGATGGTGTAAATTAAATTTTAACAATAGAAAATTGTTAAAATTCATCCCTAAAATTAATCAAGAAACTTACAACATGTGACTCCGTCAGTTTTTGTCAAGTCATCACTAACCTGACAATTATTTATAATATTTTGTTATATATGTGGTCAACCAACTATAATTAATTAACCTTAACTAATTAACTTAACCAAATAATCTATTAACTTAATGACCAACTAAACTAAATAATTAACGTAACAAGGCAGATTCCCAATCTTCATTGGAGTCTGGAATCCCTAATTCATTTACTGCCTGGAATCGTCCATCTTTTGACTAAACCACTCTCTTGTTCTTCCCCCTTTTATCTTTGCAAACTACATTAAAAGGATATGCTCTTATTTTCATCAGTAACATACCAATCTCAATAAACACAATGAAAAAATATCAAAAGTTGTTTGATCCCCTAAATACCAATGGAGATTAATAATTACTTGCTGCGCTTTCTAGATGTGGGAAATCTGGACAAATCTACATTGGAGGTCACTAGCAAAAAGGAGAGGAGGAGAAGAATAACCATGAGAATGAGCGAATAATAGGCTCAACAGTGATATTTCTTCACTTTGTTTATTGGGATTGGTATGTTACTGATAGAAATAAGAGCATGCCCTTTTAACTAAATTTGCATAGATAAGAGGAGAAGAGCAGAGAGTAGTTTACTCGAAAAATGGACGATTCTAGGCAGTAAATGAGATAGGGATTCTACACTTTGTTGAAGATTGTGAATTTATTTTGTTAGGTTAATTAATTAGTTTAGTTATTAGTTAAGTTGTTATATTATTTGGTTAGGTTAGGTTAAGTTAATTAATTAGGGTTAATTAATTATGGTGGATCCTACATTTAAAAATATTAATCAAATTTCTAATTTTAATTTAAGAATGTGTCTCACATTGCCATGTGAATTTGACATAATAGTGTGTAACTCACTTACACAATAAAATATTATAAATAACAGCCAAGTCAGTTATAACTTTGTAGAAAACTGAGTTCACATTGTCTTCAGTTCAAATGTTAGGGTTTAATTTGTATTCTCTGAAGTGTTAAAATTAAATTTATCATGTAAATCTCAGAGTTAAACATGACCCGTTTGCTATTTGTAAAAGTAAAATTAGTACTAAATTTTAGATGTTGAGATCTTAATAAATTTATAACATTAATAATTTGGAACGACTTATCAGAAATTCAAGGCGTCGTAAAAATCACTGCCTTAAGTTGAACTTTTTCCTCTACAATGCAACAGGACAACAGGATCCAACCTCAAGGTTAACATCTTTTCCATCAACTTCAGTGCACTTCAAAGGGTAGAGTAAGAATTGTCTCCAAAAATAAAAGAAAGGCAGACAACTGCAGAATTTGTGTGAGATAAAATATGTAAAACAAAATACAGGCGGTGTGAGGCGTGAAAAAAAAACAGAAAATGAGCAGTTGTATGAGTGGTAGCAATGAAATTAAGCAGATGCATGACACCTTTATATAACATAAACAATGCATACGTTGGCTATAGGAATTAAAAGCTATTAAAAAAACGGAATGTTAGAGTATAATAGCGTAATAATGTTATTAGATTTATTGGGATAATAACGCTGATAACATTATAAACATTATTAGTAACTGAAAATATATGAATGAATAAAGTTTTGGAGCAACAATACTAACAATCCCCCACTTGGTCCAAAATTTGAGAAACAAACTGTAATAATTTAGAAAAATAAGTGAACATCTAGGTGAACTAAATCTTGAACCTGGTGTCCAAGAAATTTTGGAGACAAAACCTGCTAGAGAAATAAATAGTCTCAAAATGTCCTGATCTCATGATCACTCTAGAGAGATAGCCCAAACACTCTCATAGGAGGGTGGCTAGCCGCCCAGATTCAGGTAGGTGAGTCCATCAAGTATGTGCAACTCACAGCACCGAAACTTGGGCTATGGAACTTATTAAGGATTAAACAACCCAACCTCAATAATTGAATATCTCATTATTATTCCATAAATAATGTACAAATAAGTAGTCACCACATAACTTCATCTGACTTATTGAATTTGGTTTCCCAGGACAAGTGTCCATCACGAGGTTACTATACAATTAGGCTTAACCCCATCCCTTTAACATGCTCTAAAACTAATTTTCTATTCAAAGCTTTGGTAAACGAATCCGCTAAGTTTCTCTCTGACTTGACATAGTCTAGAGAAATTACACTATGTCTAATTAAAGTACAAACAATTTTTTTGTCTCAATCTGATATGTCTACTTTTTCCATTATATGCCTTATTCTTGACAATATGAATAACAGCCTATGAATCACAATGAAAGAACACAGAAGAAATTGGTTTTTCCTAAAGCAAGATATCTGCTAAAAAATTCCTTAGCCACTCAACTTCCCGTTTGTCAACTCCAAAGCCATAAACTCAGCCTATATTGTTGATCTCGCAATACATGTTTGCTTGGATGATTTCCTAGACATTGCAACTCCTGCCAAAGTAAAAACATAATCATTGGTAGAGTGTATGTTATCACTCTTCGTAACCTAGTTAGCTTCAGAATACCCCTCCAATACAGGAGGATGACCACCAAAAGATAATCCATAATGCATAGTACCTTTCAAATATCTCAACAAACGACTCAATGCATTCCAATGCTCTTGACTAGGATTATGAGTATACCTACTATATCTACTCACGCAATATGCAATATCAGAACGAGAATAGTTCATTAAGAACATCACACTACTAAGAATTTTAGCATACTCAGCTTGGTTTACACTATTATCAAGATTTTTCTTTAAAGCAACACTAGTGTTATAGGGAGTCTTGACTAGATCAACATTATAGTAACTAAACTTCTTCAAAATTTTGTCAACATAATGAGTTTGATTTAACCTAAAATTAGAGCCGATCCTATCAACTTTGATTCCTAAAATAAAGTCCATAGGTTCAAGATCTTTCATATCAAAAGAAGATTTTAGCAAACTCTTGGTAGTATCAATGACAAATAAACTAGTACCAAAAATAAGCATATCATCGACATAAAGAGTTAAGATTACATAACCATTGGCATTAGATTTCACATAAATGTAAGAATCAGCATCACAAGAGGTGAAACCATGTTTGAAAGTCTCACTTTCAAAATTTTCATACCATTGTTTAGGAGTTTGTTTAAGTCCATCCAAAGACTTAACCAACTCACACACCTTTTGCTCTTGACCAGGCACTCTAAACCCCTCAGGCTGGACCATATAAATTTTCTTATCTAGATCATCATTCAAGAAAGTTGTCTTAACATCCATTTGATGCATATGAAGCTTAAATAATGAGGCAATAACAAGCAGCATTCTTATAGATGCAAATTTAGTAACAGGAGAGTAAATATTTAAAAAATCCAATTCTTTCTTTTGTTTAAAGCCTTTAATCACAAACCTTGCCTTGAACCTCTCAACGGTTCCTTTAAGTCTCAATTTCTTTTTGAAAATTCACTTACACTCCAAAGGCTTACACCCTCAAGGTAGATCAACTAAAACCAAGTTTTATTAGACATAATTGACTATAATTTACTATCAATGGCATCTTTCCAATCATAACATCCATAGATCTCATTGCATCCTCATAAGTTTTAGGATCTTCCTCAATAATATAATTCACCACAAAAACATCATCTACTCTTCAGGTTTTGTCAGCACAAAGGACGTAATAAAGTCAGAACCAAAACTAGTGGGTACTCTAGCTCTTTTGTTGCTCCTTAGTTTAACAATTTTCTCTTCCTCTATGTCATAATTAGTAGAAGAACTAGGGACAAATTCTCTAGGGACTTGAACACTCACTTTCATAGGAAATATATCCTTGAAGAACACTGCATCTCTTAACTCCATAATTGATCCATAAGTGTTAGACCCCTCTTCCTTAACCATAAATCTATAGGCAACACTATTAAAGGCATATCCCACAAAAATCACCACCTCGATCAAACTTTAATCTCTTAATTTTCCTTTCTAATTGGTTCTCAATCTCAACTTTTTATTTCATAAATATTTCCTCTGCATCACTTTTATTTTTCAATAAGTAAATCTAGAATAATCATCTACAAAGGTAATATAATATCTCATGCCTCTTTTACTCATATGATTCTTAAAACCACCCAAATATGTGTGCACTAAGTCCAACAATTGTGACTCTCTCCCGGTCACTGATTTAAAAGGTTTCTTAGAATGTTTAGCCTCAACACAAATTTGACATTTTTCTATTTCATTAGTAATCTAGTTAGGTAATAAGTTTAAGCTTTGCATTCTCTTAATTGACTTCACATTCACATGCCCAAGTTTAGAGTGTCATAAGTCTAAAGACTCAATAATATAAGCAGAAAGAGTAGATGCGTTCATTTCAATTCAAGTACAAATAAACCCCTATTACAAAACCCTTTCCCAACAAAGTTTCCATTCTCAGTCAAAACTAGCTTATCAGAATCAAAGGTCTATTTAACACCAGCTTTGTTTAGCAATGCACCAGAAATTAAGTTTTTACATACATTAGGAACAAATAAAATATTTTCTAATGCCAATACTTTTCCAGAAGTAAGTTTGAGAGTGACTTTGCCAACTCTTTAGACAGAAACTCTACTAGAGTTGCCTATGTATACGAATTCACCATTAGCAGCATCATTCAATTCCTTAAACGGGTCCTTGCTGGTGCAGATGTGGCATGTGACTCCTGTATCAACAATCCACTCCACCAAATTTCCAAAAAGGTTGACTTCGGACACCATAGTAGTAATGATTTCCTTGTCATCACCAGCTTTAACCATATTAGCTTAAGGCTTAACAAAGCTCTTCCGGTTACCCCGTTGGTACCCCGTCTAGTTTCCTTTCATGAACTGTCTTAGTTTCTATCCTTGACCTTTCTTCTTATAGTTGATTCTAGCTTGGCAATTGGCGGTAGGAAGGCTTAGCTTGTGGCACCACCAATAGTCACCATCAATCCTTTTACGCTTAAACTGAACCTGCTTATTGTTGAAAGACTTATTTTGTCCACCATTCTTCTTGAAGTTATTAGTATTTCTATATTCTACCACATAAGTCTTAACAATAGGGATAAGGGTGAGTGTTTTGGTCTTATCTTGTGCGCGGTTGACATCTTTAATCTTTATATGTCCTATCAACTCCTGAAGCTTCATTTTTTTCTTCTTATGACTCTACTAGTTTTTATACTCTTTCCATGAGGTAGGTAGTTTCTCAATAAAGGCATTAGCTTAAAACAAGTCACACATGTTCATACCCTCGATAATGATTTCAACAACTAGATTTTCATACTCATGTAGTTGGTTCATAATAGGTTTATCATCAACAATGGTAAAACTTAACCATCTAGCAACTGCATATTTCTTAGTACCAGCATCATTCATCTCATATTTCACTTCTAAAGCATCTCAAATTTCCTTTGCAGTTTTATACTTGCAGTAGATATCAAACAAAGGGTTTATCATATAGTTGAGCAACACTCTTAATGGTATGGTTATCCTTAGTAGTTTTAGGGTCAGTATTGTCACAAGCAATCTCTTGAAGCAGTACATAATTGATTTATATTGTTGAAAGTAAAACATAATTTTTTCATACTATCGTTTAAAATTTCTCCCATCCAGAGGCTTTAATCTAGTTAGGTCAGGTATAATTTTTGAGGCTACGGTGATATGGGTTGAACCTATATGGGGAATAGTAAGTACAGAACTTACGTTGATCTCATTTACAAACGACATATTAAACTCAAAAGAAAAAATATCTCACACGAAATAATCGCAATGTTGGGCCCGGTTCCGATTCCCTATTCCCGAGGTGGCCCCTCGGGCTACGCCCGCGACGAGCTACCCAAAACGTCAGACCCGATCCCAACATCCATACATAATTTGATTCACACATGCATTTTCGCACACAATATATAATACGCACAATCATTCTAACTATGAATTAAACACCCCATAAGCCAAGGGGCTTCATGCCATTACAATCCGAAGGAACCCACCCTTTTACAGAAACACTTGTGTCAAATCTTTTTCTCAATTCCAACTTCTTCCACACGAGA
>JAOTIZ010000203.1:39779705-39791581 GCA_027123425.1 Erythroxylum panamense
TTAAGTCCTAAATTCAGATGGGTTAGGGTTTATTGTTTCATAATTTTTTGTTTTACCTATAATTAATCAAACAAAATTATGACTTGTACACCTCATTACACCTATTATGTTACATGTCCAAAGATACATATGATGTGGCTTGCCACGTCACTACAACAGAAATTAGTTTTAACGATAGAACTTACCGACAAAAAGAAAGATTTTTCGTTGACAAACAATTTTGGAGATCGAAATTACCGATGGATTGAGTCATCAGTGTAGTAGTCATAGGTAAACTTTACCGATCGATTTATTAATTATGTTCGTCAATAGCTTCAGCACAAAACACAAGAAATCGCAATTCTGTCGAAAACGAATTTGCGAGTGGAAGTTGTTTTCTATCGGTAAAGTACCGAGAAAATTTGTGGCTGCCGGTAAAATTTATTGACGAAAATTTCGTCGGTAAATTTTATCTACGGACTAACAATATCTATCGCTAAATTTACCTATAATAATTTCAATCACCATTTCTTATTTCCTATGTTGAAAATGTTTGGATTTTTTCTACGTTAAATTAAATGATAATAAAAGTCAATTTTATCTTGATTGGTGATAAATAAATTAAAATGTAGAACACTTATAATTGTAAATTAAGAATTCATACAAATTTACAATAGAGTAGCAGTTTATCTACATTAACTTATCCTAAGCTATATAGTTGGTGAAGGTGGATGCTCCGATTGCTGCGATGAGATGCTGGCTCTCCCCTTTAACGCATCCACCTCATTACGGAGTGGGCTATGCAGTCTATCATCCTCTCTACTGTGCTCTCAAGCTTAATGACTTTCTGATCATTAGGTTTGGACTGCCTAGTTGATGCAGTTGTACTGGATGTGGAGAATTGCGAATAATATGTGTTTGCATATGACCTAAGCTGAAGATCCTTCCATGGTGGTCCCTACCACCCATTTCATTAAGATATGTCTGACTCTCATCAACAATTTCAAAGTGCTAAGACTGTCGTTGAATGTTGTCTTGCATTTAGTCTTATCATTATAATTGTTTATGTTAATAAGTGATAATTTTTTAGAATTAATATTAAAGTATAAATTTGATTTACATTAAGTTCTTTGCATCGGGTATTGACGAAGATTACACCAACATGCTTCTTAGTGTGAGTATGCAAAAAAAGCTGACGTAGTGTTGGCCTCCTGTCCATAGAGTTTTCCTACATCAAAATAAAGTATTATAAGTGAACTATAATTTACAAGAATTTTAGGAGAGTTTCTTCTATTTTTATGATTTTACCCTTTATTGAACAAAACAATTTACTCAACAACACAATCATTAAAGGCATCAGGTATTTGTAACATTATCATTATCCATAATATGCATATATTACATTAAAATCAAATTTCATATATTAAAGTACAAAATTCAGAATATATGTGTAAAGTTTAGATGCTTACAAGTCTCTTTGCATATTCTTGGTGGGTTATAGATCCTCGAGTATATATAGGTAGACTCTCTAGCTTCGGTCCTCCACATCATTTACAGAATTGCACTTTGAAATGAACATTGCCTTGGGTGATGTCCAATACTGTTCTCAATGACTCCAAATTTTTTTAGAGATATAAGGAGATTGTACAACATTCTTGTATATGGAACCAACAAAGTCTCTATAACGTATACGAGCTCACCTCTACCATAAATTATAAATTATAGCATCAAATTTTGAATCCTAAAAAATTCTTTTTGAAAAATAAGAAAGACATACTATAAGTACATATACACTACAATATTTATCTAATTAATGTATAAAATTAGATCAAATAAAAAATACAAAAGAATATATTTTTTATACCTCAAACTCATGATAATAAAAATCATTTGTCGCTTGAGAGATATTCTTCCATGTATAACCCTCAAGATCTATCTTCTCCTTGAACTTGGATGACATAGTTTTAGAGCACCAAATGGAACCAATCTAATATATACACCATTTTAGATCATTTCAAATTGTTTAACCTATAACTTCAGTATGAACCTATGATGTTATCACGTATTACGAAATTTTTAAATGTTACTCACAGATTGTTGACAATTGTGATGTAAGTTCTTCCATCAACTCCCTTAGTTCTAAGTTGGAGGTCATCTCCTTCATTTGCAATGTTTACTCCTAATATTTATGTCGATATAAGGGTGGTGGATGATGTAGGGCTAGTGGATGGTGTAGTAAGATACAAAAGGTGACAATACAGGGATTGTAGGTCAAGAAGGTAATGCCTCATCTAGATGTACAGTAGTTGGACGTACAACACCTAATTGTGTAGCATCTACAGAATGTGATGCTTCACCTGGAAATCATGGTAACCTGAACTTTGGTTGCATCGTATCATATTTTCTCTTTTGTGGCATATTTTAAACCTGAAATATGTATTTTTATTGAATATTCTAATAATAGAACAATATAAATTTAAATATATAACAATATATTGTTGATGCAATAATAGATTTATTCATATAATATTCTATTACAAACACAAATTAATCACTATCACCACTTAATTGTAAATCAAAATCATCATCTCCAATAATCTAAAGAATTAAAATCAAACTCAGGCATCACTTCAGATCTTTCGCCCTCCTCAGCCTCTCTAGATAAAATTTCAACCTATTCGTTATTTAGATCGTTCAAATGTTAATTCTCATCATATATTGCACATGTATTTATTTCATGAATATCTTCCTGAAATGCTTCACTTTTTATTCTCTTATTTTCTACTTTTTCATGTAATTTAAAAACACCTCTAGGTTTTACTTTGTAAACGACCAACCAATCTGACTTATCTCGTTGTAAGCTAGGAAAAGGGACATAATACACCTAAATCGCTTGCATCGCCAATACAAAAGACTCAAATTGTTTAAATCTTCTTCGCATGTTGATTTTAACTAGCTTGTATCAGCTGTGCACTTTTGTTCCAACATTAAGAGTTGGGTCAAACCAGTTGCACTTAAATATCACACTTTATTTTATTGGAAATACAGGGTACTCAATTTCAACTATCTTAATAATTTTACCATAGTAATCTATCAATTCTCCCTTATGCAAACCCCACTATTTACTATTGCCATGTTATGACCAAGATATTTTGTATGAAAATTTTATCCGTTAACAAAATACACCAGATACGACTTAACAGTTTGCAAATGTCTTTTAGCAAGATCATATATGAACTTGTTTTGTATTGAATTTTCTGAGGCGTACAAAAAAATCATATCATATAATATAATGTCATTTAAACCATTTGGTATGATAATTCAACAATTTCAATTATTGCAAATGAAAACATACATATTTCTCAAACCATCGAAGAAAGTATCTTTCAACTTCTTTATTGATATCATCCTATATTGTTTCGGGCATTAGCTCGCGTAACTATTCCTCGTATAATATAAAAGCATTATTATCTATTTTAAATATGAACAACACTAACTTCGAAAACTCAAATAATCAATTTCAAAATCAACTTAAACTTACTACACAGAAGGTTGAACCTCTTCACAATTCAATAAAATGTAACCATGAGTAACCCCTATTTCTTTTTCTATTAACATTCTTCTGGTTGAACATCCATATGTTCATCCTGGATATGTGAAAATAGATAAGTTATCAGCAACATCACCCGTTTCTCCCTCATCTTCATAACGAGAAACTTTTCTTTGTCTTGTGTGCACATGCAGCTTAAAATAATGTGAACATTATGTACTTGCTTCCTCCACTAAATAAGCATTACATATTGAACCTTCAACGTTAGCCTTGTTTTTTCACATTTTTCTTCAAGTGATACAAAAACCTACATTACAAATAGGGTTATTACAATTCTATTATTAAACATGCTATAAGTTTTATGTAAATATTAGCTATAATTACCTCTCAAACGGATACATCCATTAATATTGAACTAGACTAGCAAGTTTAGCCTTGTGCGCTAAAGTTATGGGTAGATGCTTCATATGGTCAAAGAAGCTTAGAGGGAAAACCCCTTTTAATTTGCACAAGATAACTAAAATTTTCCTTTCTAGTTTTTCCATTTCAACCAACTTTATTTCAGATGATATTAAACTCTTGAAAAATAAACTTAACTCTGTTATAGCTTCCCAAACCTTATTCGGTAGCAACTTTCAAAATGCAATTAAAATTAGCCTTTACATAAATACACATCTTGCTAAGTTCGAAACATAACCATCATGAAATTTTAAACATTTCAACCATTCACAAAAAATTCTTTTTGTTTTTTGTCCAAAATGTAACATGCTTTTCGATATTTACCAGTGCATAGATCTTTATCTAACTCATTCCTTCGACAAAAAAGTTTCAAATCATCACGTGATTTTGCATTGTCCTTTGTCCTCCTTTCAATGTTCATTATGGTGTTGAACAAATTGTCAAAAATATTTTTTAAATATGCATCACATCCAGATTATGACATATCAAGTTAGATCCAGATTATGACATATCAAGTTAGTTTTCTAATATGGCAAATCTCAAAAGATATTTCATTTTCTCCATACAAAGTTTTTACTAATGCTTTTATTAACTTCTTCAGCTTTAAATTATGTAACTCTCAGCAACCTTAATTCATCAATCTCCTGCAATATCACTTCACCAGCTTTGTGAGGGGGAGGAGCTCTGTGTAACATCCTATTCTTAATGAATTTTTGTTTGTTGCATCTAAATGGATGATCTGGAGGAAGAAATTTCCTGTGGTTACCAAACCAAGATGTTTTGGCTCCATTAGGAAGATAAAATGCATCAAAATCATTGTCATAGTAAGAACAACCCAATTTCCTTATTGTGCTCTATCCAGACAATATAGCATACGCCGGAACTCACTAATAGTCCACATCAAAGCCGTTTTCAATAAAAAAATTTGTTTCAGAAACACATCATATGTCTCCACACCAAATTCCTAAAGATGAGGCAATTCAAATACCAATAGTTGTAAGAATATATCAATTTTATGTTTTGGATTCGTAGGGCCTGACACAATCATCGTTAAGAGCATATAGGCCTCATTCATACACATCTATAGAGGGAAATTATAAGGAGTAATTATGATTGACCATGATGAATATTGTTGACCGGATTGATTAAAAGGATGGAATCTATCTATCAACAATCCTAACCTAACATTTCAACTTTCAGTTACAAAGTGGGTCTTATTGAAATGTTTCCTTATGAGTGCATCCAATGGATGGCTCATTATTTCATCTTCTTATTTATGTTCATTATGTCATCTCATGTGAGATGCAGTGACATCATAGGCATATAATCTTTGAAGTCTCGGAGTTAGTAGAAAATAATACATTTGCTTCCAGGGTATTAATTTATGTTTCATAGAATGTTTTCTAGGTTTGAACCTAGATTGACCACAAAATCTTCACTCTTGTAATTCCACATCATCTCCCCAAAACAACATACATCCCAACTTGCAATAATCAATTTTTTCAACTGGCAAACCAAGACCCCTAATAAGTTTCTTCATATTGTAGAAATTATCAACCATTGCATGATCAGGAGGCAATGATTTATTATACCAAGCAAGAATTTTATCCAAACTGCGATCATAAATATGTCCTTCAGACTTTATGTTCAAAATTCGAGCAATTGAATATAATTGAGTCATGATATCACAATTTGACTATAATTCTTGGTTAGCTGATTTTATGAAGTCAAAAGAAAATTTTGGATTTGGGTTTGGTTCTTTTTCAACATGTTTCATATTTTCCTGAAAAGGTATAACCGAATGCATCATAAACTATTAGGGTGTAAGGATTTTCAATTGCACCCATATTATTTGTCATAATTCCATTCTCTCCTTCAAACCCATCCACATTTATTGATGAGTTTACTTTGTTACCTCATGAGGTGTTACAAATTAATGGTTGCCTAAGTCGTGTCTACTTAAAATAACTTGGAACAAACCATTCTTTTAACAAATGGAGATTCATTTCATCAATAAGAAGAAAATGAATATATTTTCACTTTCTACATGGACATTTGATCTTTGGACCATCTATATATGCAAGTTGAGAACATGCATAGTGAATAAAAGCTTCAATTCCCTCAATAAATGCAGGATTAATGAAATCATCGGGTGTTAATCTTCTATACATCAAAGATGTATCAACATTACTAATTTATGCAAAATTGTTATTTAAACAAGTGATTGTAATAAGATATAATAATCATTACAGAAGTATATATCCATATTAATCTTACAAAACTTTTAATCTTTATTGTACACTTCTTTACATCCTTCATATCTCCTAAGTTTTTATAGGTCTCTAACCATTACCCCTCTAAATTGATCCCAATCTATCCTATTATATGATTTCACAATTAGATAACTCAATCACAACCAATTCCACTTTAGTAATTGGATAATCACTACATTATAAGTCATAAAAATTTTATAACTTCATTGAATAAAGCATTTAGGAAGATAAGACATAATTGGTGGACAATATATGCGAGTATCAGTCAAATAAAACAATTTGCCAACCAATATCTTGTAAGAAGTGACATTAATAATTTTTAAAAAGGAACTTACATATATTAATTCCAACATTAGATCGAGCAATCACATTGAAGTTTAAGATACTAAGTTTGAATTAATCACATTGACGTTCATTTCCAAATGTTTTAGTTTAAACAAGTACTATGGTACGTGACATTGTTAGACTAGATGAATTGAGAAAGCAAGTTCTCACTGTCACTCCTATGCTATCGAATTTTTCACCGATAAGCCTAATGGGAGTTGCATCACATGTTTCTAGTTTATATACCATCTTAGGGTTTTATTATGCAAAGAATTGTCATGTCAAATACGTAAATTTCTTATGTTTATACTAAGTTTGAATTAATCACATTGAAGTTCATTTCCAAATGTTTCAATCTAAACAAGCACTATGGTACGTGGCATTATTAGACCAGATGAATTGAGAAAGCAAGTTCTTGTTGTCACTCCTAGGCTCATGAAAATTTTCACCGATAAGCCTCATAGGAGTTGCATCACGGGTTTTCAGCCTATATATCATCCTAGGGGTTTATTACATTTAGATTGTCATGTCAATTACATGAATTTCTTATGTTTATAATAAATTTGAATTAATCACATGGAAGTTCATTTCCAAATGTTTGAATTTAAACAGTGCCCAAATATAAATACTTAGACTATTAAATCGCAGCCTAAAAACTCATCAATCATTGTTAAAGGTATAATTATAAAGAACAACACAAAATCGATCACATTGTAGACATTACTTAGTTCAATGACTTACCTTGATAGACGGATAATGGCAAACTACAAAGAAGACGAATGACGTTGGACAATTCTAAACATTCTTTAACATAGAACACAACCTGCAAGAAAGACAATTCATGTATTTTTCATATTCTACATATGAACAATACAAGATTAATAGCAAAAATAAAATAATTCACTTATAAAGACATAAAAAGGCATGTAACAATCTTAATATGGACCTCATTTATAACAACAGATTATACAATATGCTCACACTTATTATAAACCTAAATTCAATTATAATGGCATAACATAAGCTCATAATCATTATAGGCCACCATACTAGTATTTGACATATGGTCAAAATTCTCATTGGTCTCAATTTTATGAAAGGAACATATGATGTATATTCTAAAAATTCCCATTGGTCCTAATTGGTACATAACAATGATGGTTCCATGATTTCAAAGAAAGTTTAAAATGCTAACCCTAAAACTTAAGACGATTTGGCTAATCATGTTCACATATATAGGAAACTCATAGATCGCCATCAAATGTATATTCTTCTCTAATTTAACGAGTGTAGCTCACTTATAGTCCTAAAAGCACCTCTAACATAAATTATCACTTTCTAATAATTAACTATTAAGTACTTATCATATTTTGTTTGTAATATATGTAGCTTAAGAGACTCTGCCTATTTAACATATCCAAATTAAATGCAAGAGGAAATACTATGGAATTGTTTAAAACACTTTAACTTTACAGGGTTGACAATAGTAACTTCTGTAATTGTTTTAATACTTTTTATCACAATATGAGTCAAAAGTTTCATGAAGGTATAGATAAAGCCTAAAATATTTAGATTTTAAAAATTTTAAGTGAAATGTGAGTAGCACGATAAATAATAACAATGAGAATAGGAAGAGGGACCCTCTTAAATTAAAGATGCTAATAAGATGAAGTTACAGGTAGATCAAGTAAAGTTGAGAAAGAAAAGATCAAGGAACAACTGGGGTAAATTTTTTATATGCACCTTAAACCAAGCAAAGATTTCTAAAATCACCTTTTACAAAATTAGTAGTAATTTTATAGTTCGTGCTCATAAAGACACCATGTTAGTAATTATTTTAACAAACAACTAATTGTTTAAAAGAATATTAGGTAATACATATAGTGCTATAGATATTTTGTTTCTATAATACCTTTAAATACATGAGTGTTTTAATGAATATATTAAAACATCTAACTATCACTTCTACTCAGTTTTAAAGGGACTAAATCAACATAAAAAGAAAGATATATGTGCCTATAAGACTAGGAATATGATTGAGATATATAAAATGTGATATATTTTTAATTTGTAGGAAGACTTTCTATGTATAACAATTTAATTAGGAGATAGATAAAATGTGATATATTTTTAAGTTGTAGGAAGACTTTCTATGTATAACAATTTAATTGGAAGGAATTCCCTACGTACTAATTAAGCAATTGTTATAACATTCGGGGTAGGGCATGGGTAGGTGAATTCCTCAAATTCATGAACACCTATAGGAGAATCAAAGTTAATTTATAACAAAAATAAGGTTATATTGTTCGTGGAAACATTAAAAAACCAAATGAAATTTAGTGGACTAAAGAGTGTTAGTTATCTAATAAGTCCATTATTGTTATAAACCCTAAGATTAGGAAAATTATTATACATCTATATAGCCATTTTGGATACTTCCCTCAGCTTCGTTTTGATTAGGGAGAAAGGAAACAATTAAAAGTTTATATATTATGTAAGAAAGAAACTATAAATCCTAAAGTTGATGTATCTAAAATATTATAAAGTAGCTTATTCACACCAATAAGGTAAGTACTTCACAAAACAAATGTATCAGAAAGACTTGTAAAATGGCCAATTAATCTTGAAGAGTTTGATGTTAGGTAAATGCCAAAAAATTATTTAAAATTCCAAGTCATGGTAAATTTTGCTCTTAAAATATTAACAACATTTTAAGAAAAAGATGAAACCATTGAGAACAAAAAACTGACATGCAAAATGTACATAAATAAGGCCATATGTAGGATTATATTTGGAATAACAATACAATATATAGTTTCACACCAATGTAAAATATCTAATAATGAGGAGAAGTATAAGGTGTTGCTATTTATGTTATAATTAGCCTCTGGATTGTATATAAAGTCCATAACAATAAGTTGAGGCTAATCTCATGGTAAAAGAAGTTAAGCACGAAAAGTATAAAGAGATGTTTGTGTATATATATATATATATATATATGCACACACACACACACAAATATTGAGTCACCTTTATATCAAAATTTCAAGCTAACTATTTGCTCAAATTAGGAGTAATAGTGGTATTGTGTCAAAAGGAAAAAAATTTACGAGAAATAGACAAAACTAATGTCAACTCAAATAAATCAAGTAGATATTACTAAGGAAAATGATACAAATTAGACATATCCATTCAAAAAATATCTATAAGAGGGAAAATTGTTAGATAATTCAAAACAGGTGAAAAGCCTCTTAGAAGACGCTCTATGATATTTAGTTATATACTTCCAACTTTTTAGGAGATCTTTTACCTTGTTATGTATAAGATTTATTCAAAAAAAGGAACTAGGACATTTTCATACATTAATACTTGGAAGAGCATGTTGAGTGCATGAGGGAGGATCATCCTTTGAATATAAAATTTTAAAATATAAGTATTTTTGGTCTATAATTTGGAAGGATGTTGAAGAATTTGGGAAAAAAAGGAGAAATGTCATAGGTTCTTAATATACACTTATGAAATCCTATTAATAATCATTATGGACAGTGGCACATAACGTATATATCGTTTCATAATCATTATAAACATTCCAAACTACAAATCATGTATATCGTCCTCTTACAAAACTTTCATCGAATACTTGCTACGTTATTGAAAAACAACACTATTTTGCCAACATTACCAATGTTGTTTGATTTTTCCGACGGAACAACAATTTCGTTGGTGAATTTCATAGCTCATTTTTGTTGCCTAACAGTGCCACCAATTTTTTGGATGACTTTTACTATTTTATCACTAAATTCCGTCGACAAAGTTTCGCAGATAAATTCCCTCTATATTTACCGACAAATTATTTTTCTGTCAAAAAATGTCATTTTTTCTAACAAGCTTACTGACAGAATTGAAGTTTTGTCGCTAATTTGCTACAGAATAATTTTCGTCGGTAATTTTTAATTTTCTTATGTGCATCTACTCGGTTAACAGAGAAATTAATGTCAAGAAAGTTTTGTAAAAATTTAAAAGTTTAGGTATTTAATTACCACTTTTAAAGTTTAGGATATAATTAAAATTTTGAGTACAGTTTAGAATTTTTGTCATTAACCTAAATTTGAAAATAATCAAATTATGAAAGAAATCCGTAAACGTCTTTGCTTGATTCTAATTATTCAAGATGACCTTCCTATACTAGGACTCAATCAATGGTTTTGTCCGATACATTGTGTGTACCTCAAATAAAAGATCAAACTCCGACAACTTCAACACAGGTTTGGTTGGGATAGCAGCATTAAGTATTTCGAATGCTTCCTGACATTATCCTTTAGCACTAATATTTATCCTCTATGATCTTATCCGCCATGCCTACTCCTTTACACGACAATCTTACTTAGGTCTGTTTAAGCAAGACTCAGCCTCCCCACATGATCGTCAACCAATAACCTTATTCTCAAATGGAACACTTTGGATGTGCTGGACTATCGAGTCTTGAACAAGGTAACAATAAAAAAACAAGTATCTTATTCCCTTAGTCCAAGATTTGATGGACAGATTGTCGAGGGTTGTGGTTTTCACGAAGCTGGATCTTCAAAGTAGGTATTGGCAAGTGCGGATAGCCGAGGGCGATGAGCAAAAGACAATATATATGACTTAGTATTTAACAATTCAACTCTTTGAAAATTTAAATTAAATTCCAAAATATTCCTCATAAAGATAATCCTTGTAAAACAATTTCCAAACATTTAGGAAAACACTTTTTTCAAATTTATTAGGTATTTAAATGAATTAAATCCCAATTTAATCAATTTAATTAAAATAAGGCTTAGAAACATATAAAAATAGATTGAAAAGGTGTGGGGACTGTACACACTGGATCTCTGTTTTAAAAATCGGACAGGACCGGCCGGTCTGACTGGTTCGACCGGTGACCGGTCGGCTATCCGGTCCGATTTACCCTTTAAAACCGGTTCTCAATTGAACCAGTGAGAATCAGTCAAAAAAACCGGTCAAACCGGACCGGTCCGACCACTGGTTCAATAAAAAAAATTTGTTTGTTTTTTTTAATTTTTTGGTATATTTTTGCATTTTTAATATTTTTAATATTTTATATAATTAAATATAATTATTGCATAATTATGACGTCACACCGTTTCGACCGGTGGTTGAACCGGTTGAACCAGTCAAACCGGTGACCAGTAAGGCCTCCGGTTCGATGACCGGTCTGGGTTTCAAAACACTGCACCGGATCATTTCTACGGTACACGCACCTCAGTCAATGTTTATCGTTGACTGTGTTA
>JAOTIZ010000203.1:39811968-39827945 GCA_027123425.1 Erythroxylum panamense
ATTATTACAATTGTGTATAAATGAATGTTTTACGTGTGCAATTATTGATGAGTGTGCAATGTGTGTCTTGCATAAATAGGTTGTGCAAGTCAAGTGTCCGCATTCAGGCGCTCCCAGAAATTGAAAGCGAATGCTAACCTGGAGCGTGCTGTGAGTAAACCGAGATGGTCTTACTTTATTGTTTGTTATTTGAATTTTTGTATTAATTGACTACTAAATGACTACGTAAATGTGATTGATTATGTGGGTTTCCGGACAAGAGGTCCGATGATTGTGATGTTGATATAGATATTGAAGTGCTAGTTGAATGTGAATTGGATGAACTGTGTGTACTGTACTGAATGTGATTGTTAAATGTGTTAGGAATGTGTGTTTGCATATAAATGAAAGTGTGAATGCTCAACTCTAATGTTGAATGCTGAACTAAGGTCCGATGATATGAGAAAGGGACTAAATGGGATATGCAAATGTGAGTGAAGCATTCCATTGTATGAATGCATGAAATATAATGGCAGTTGTGACCAGAGTAGCCAACGAATAGAGCTTAAAGCTCAACGAGTGAAAACAAGCATCGAGCTTACAAGTGATTCAAAGCCTCAGGCTCAACGTTTAATGAGCCTTGTATCCCCCAAGTGGATAAGGGACAGTTATCAATGAGCCTTATATGAGACAGTTTAGGCACTTGGTCACAACAAAGTAACAAATGGAAAGTGAGTCTCATGTGCATTGCATACGCATAATATGAATGATTAAGTGTATTGAATGTGAAATACTGTGAAATGTGAAATAAAGTGAGATGTGTGAATTATGTGTTATGTGACTGGTGAGCCATCGATGATGGTCACTCACTGAGTTCGCAAAACTCACCCAAATTTTGTAAATATTTCTTAGGATCAGAAGAATACCCCATTAGGCCAACGGGAGTATACCTATAGCATTCAAGTGAAGGATAGAGGTTGGGATCAGTTCGCGTCTGCATTGCACTTTTTTCGGTTTTGTATTGAATTGTATACTCCATAACTTTTTGTATAAATTGGTATTCCGAAATGACTCATGTATTTTGTATTTGTGAAAGAGCCCTAATCGCTATTGAAATTTTTATCGATGGTTTTGTGTTAATTGAAAATGTTTTTGAACGAATGTGAACCCAAATTAAGTATCGATTTTAGCATATTGTATTATTGATTTCAAAAAAAAATGTTATGTGGACTTTTGAATGATTGAGTGCTTTAGCATGCCACCCTTGCGGGGCACAAAATCGGATATCACCATTGATGTCGGGTTTGGGTCTTGCGTGAGTGGGATGCTACAATCTTAATGTAACAATAGTAGAAAAAGTTGTTGAAAAAGGACTAAAGACCTTTAAGGAAGTATTATAAAGTTATGGAAACGGAAATTGATGCATTAAAACAAATTTAGACTTAAGAGTTCATTGTAAATCCAAGAAATGTTAATCTTATTTCTTGCAAATGGGGTTATGAGATAAAATGTTACATAAATGGATCAATTGAAAAGCCAAAGACTTATATGGTAGCTCAAGAGTTATCTCAACAATATGGACTAGAGTATGATGAAACAATTAGTCCAATTGCAAAGCTTACATATGTTGAATCTAACTATAAGTTGCACTTATAGCTGGCAAAGACTACAACCTATGATAGATGGATATTAAGAATGTATTTCTACAAATAAGTTAGTTTGAGAATTTTACATGAATCAATCGATGGGATTGCAAAGTCAAGATCATCTTGAATATGGGTTTGGTATAGTAAAATTATAAATTTCTTACTCATAATGGTTATTCGACAACACTTACCAATTCTAATTTGTTTGTTAAAGCTAATGGAGAGAAGCCGGTTATTGTGCTAGTTTATGTGATGATTTAATCATGACATGAAATTGTTAAGAAGAAATTCTCTAAAAAATGAGAACTTATTAGCTTGCTTTCAGATAAAAGAAATTGGACAACTCAATCACTTTTTTAGTCTATATGTTGATAGTACTCAAGAAATAATCTTTCCCCATTAGTAAAAGTATTCAAGATATATGTTGAAGAAGTCTGGAATGCTTGATTGCAAGCCAGTTATCGACTCCAAATGAGGCAAATATCAAAATGTGTGTTCAAAAAGGGAGAGACTTGGAAGATCTAGTGATGTATCAATAATCAGTGGGAACTTTAATCTACCTATCTCTAACAAAACTTGCTATTTCTTATATAATTGGTGTAACGAGTTAGTATGGACAAAATCTAAAGAAGTTTTATATAAAAGCACGACAACGAGTTTTGAGATATGTGAAGAGGATGCTTTACTATACTATTATGTATAAGAAAGATGGAGATTACAAGTTGGTTATTAAGATGTTGACTATGCAGATTATTATAATACTTGACGTTTAACTAAAAGTTATGTTTTCATGTAATAATCAATACTAACTTTTAGGTGCATTAAAAGACACCAAACTATATTTTATCTACAATTGAGGCAAAATATTAGGCAATAACAATGGCAAATCAAAAAATTATTAAGCTTATACAATTGCTGAAAGATATATTCCAATTAATACATTAAGTAGTTTCATGATATTTTGACAAAAAGTTGACAATATACTTAGCAGAGAATCCAATTTTTCATGTGAGAACCAGACATAAGATAATTTGTTATCATTTTATCAAAGAAAGAGTTTTGTAAGAATGAAGTTGAGTTCAAGCATGTTAAGACAAAAAACCATATAGCTAATTTATTCATAAAAGGCTTTAATGTAATAAGTTTGAGAACTTTTATCATTAACTCAACAAGATGAGAAGCAAAGGAGCTGATGTTGATTAAGGACGACACTTGTGCCCCAGCTGGCTTAGGACTAGACTCAGATTTCCTTTTTTAAAAAAATTGGGCTTTGGACTAGGCTCAGGCTCAAGCTGACTGTCTCGGAGCTTGAAGTTATAATATATCAAGTAAAAATGACATCATTTTTAAATTTTAAATTTAAAATATAAAAAAGACAGTTGAGCTTGACCTAAGCTTAATTTGGCCTCATACTGCCTAAGCCTCATTAGGTTATGAGTCTCAGGAAGATTTATGCCACATCAAGAAAGCATTCTAAAATGAGTTTAGAAGTGACTCACTCACTAATAGTTCTAATTTAAAAATGGTGTACCAATGTAGTGTTGCACTAAATATTAAGGTTAATTTCACTTCTAGAAATGCAACTTTTAGAATTATATTACAAGTTTTGAAGCCAACAAAATAGCTCAATTGTCACAAGTTTGCTAATAGATAAAAGCGAGTAAAGGTTATTGTGTAAAAAATAGTTAAAATGATTACTATTGGTTATTTGTTAGTTTATCACCTATTAGTTAAACTTTCTTGAAATGTGCACATATAAAGGTTAATTGATGAAGATTTAAAAAATGAAAATGTACCTTATTAACTCTAACTTTCTTGAAATGTGCACATGTAAAGATTAATTGATGAAGATATAAAAAAATGAAAAATGTACCTTATTAGCTCTAATCTTGAATTGATTCTATAAAATTTTCAAATAATTTATTTGATATTTTAACCTTATCAAAAAATAACAAGAAAAAGTAGAAAAAAGAAAAGCACTTAGATACTATAAGAGCTAAACACCAATAATGAAAAAATCTCTATAAGCCTCATTTCTATAACCTAAAAAACTAGGTTAAACAAAATTGTCAACTTAACTAGTAATTAATAAAAGGTACTAACTCAGACATGAAAACATATAATAACAACTGAACTAATACAAATTAAAGAGAATAACTAAATTTAATATGTAGAAATATAGTGATATATGTAATTGAAAAACTTTAACACATAATATATATAATTAATTACATGCATTAATAATTGGAAAATTTAAATCATTCTAATTATCCAACATGTAAATTAATAATCTAAAGTGATTATAAATGTCATGAATAACATGTTTTTTTTATATGTTAACTTTACATTTCTTTACATTTAGATCTTTAGAGACTAAAATTTATCAATTTCATTTCTTGTCTACATTGTAATACTTAACCAATCAAGCATTGAAGCAACGAGAAACGAGTAAAGATGTTAATTGGTGAGTTTTTTGTGTCCTTTTCAAGCCTTCAACGGCAGAGTAGAAAGAAGACAGAGTGATGAATGATTCACTGTTGAGTTGAGTGAGTTTCAAGTTAGTTTGTTTCCTTTCTCTGCTGTCTTCTTTGCCTCAATTAACCTTCTATTATTTACATTCTTATTGTCCATATATATATATATATATGAGATAGCCATGGCGGCATCTTAGGTACAGGGATGATACCAAGAAACGAATCCTATCCTATGAAATGTTGAATCAAAATTAGAACTAGGAATCTTTTTCTCTGAATTCATCAATTACTGTATCTTTAAGAGACAAACCATCTAATATGTCGTTCTCAGAATCCGCTTGAAGCTCTTTAAACTTGGTCATAACCTCTATCATTGTTGGTCTCCTGAAAGGCCTATCGTCAAGGCACTCGAAAGCTATTCTCAGGTACTGCAGTAATTCACCCTCCACAGATTTATTATGCGTGGTCAACTCTGGGTCTAATATTTCACTGCTTCTCTTCTCTCTCACAAGCTGCTTTGCCCATCCCACGAGGTTATTGTCGTCTCCAAACTCGGATGGATCTATTGGCTTCTTACCTGAGAGCAGCTCTAGCAATATGACGCCATAGCTATAGACATCACCCTTGGTTGTGCATCTAAAGCTCTGATAATACTCAGGGGGCACGTAACCTGGAGTTCCCGCAAGTGTGCTCACACTGAGGTGTGTGTCAAGTGCATTCACCAATCTTGCCATGCCAAAATCTGAAACTCTGGCCTCCAAATTTTCATCCAGAAGAACATTGCTAGATTTCATGTCTCGATGAATAATGTGAGGTATGCAGCTGTGATGTAGGAAAGCAAGACCTCTTGCTGAACCTATGGCAATCTTCTTTCTCGCCGACCAGCCAAGAAGCCCTGAACATCCTCCTCTTCCTCCTTTAGATGACCTGTCATGTAGAAATTCCTCTAGACTTCCCCATTTCATGTACTCGTACACAAGAAGTCTCTCCTCTCCAATTTTGCAGTAGCCTAGCAAAGGAACCAGGTTCCGGTGCTTAATCTTCCCAATAGTTTCCATTTCTGCCATAAATTCTCTGTCTCCCTGACCAGTGACATGAATAAGTTTCTTTATTGCAACAACACAACCATCCCTTAACTGTGCTTTGTAGACTTCACCAAACCCTCCAGACCCTATCAAGCTCTCAGCACTGAAACCATTGGTAGCTTCAAGTAGGTGGGCAAAGGTCAGTTTACGCAGAGGTTTCTCAAATGTGGCAATGTTGATGCTTAGAGGCTCTGGAACACCTGAAAGCTTCCAGCTACTACTACCTGAAGTTGGAAGGCTTTCAATATATTTTTCTCTCTGTTCCTCTTTTTGTTGATATCTCTTCAGACGATAGAGAGCCAAAGTGAGAACAAAGATGCACAGTACAAAAAATGATATACCAATCAGCATTCCTGTTGCTACGGACTGCTTTGCTTGTCGACCATGAAAACTTGCTTGGTGTCCCCCAGAACCACATGGAGGCAATGGTAGGCCACAAAGGCCAGAATTGTTGTCATATCTGGATGCTGGAAAAGTAGTCAGCTGACCCCCAGAGGGAATAGGGCCACTGAGGTTGTTATTAGACACATCAAGGTCACTAAGAAACGAAAGAGTCCCCAGAGAACCTGGGACAAATCCTGAAAGATTATTGTGGGAAAGGTCCAAAACTCCTATGGCTTTTAAACCTCCAAAACTGTAAGGAATGCTTCCCGTAAGCATGTTGTGTCCCAAATTCAAGACCTGCAAATAGTTCATTGACCCAAAATTGTCAGGGATAGATCCTGACAAAGAATTGTAGGCGAGATCGAGGTATATCATGCTGCCATTTCTTGCGAAGGTATAGACTGTCAAGCCAGAGTAGATTCTGGTGGTTGGGCAAGAGTGAACCATTGGAAAATTTTCCAGCCTCTCGGGTCGAATCCCCTCAAATTCTACCAATCCTCCAGCTCCTCTACAAGAGGTTCCGCCCTCATTTCTCACAAATGCAAATTGCTTCCCAGATACAATCCCAGCAAGAGTTAGGCCTGCTTGGTTTGCAAGTTCGGATGGGAGGGGCCCGTTGAGGTTGTTGCTGTTCAAATCAAGCCAAATGAGGCTCCGACACTTGCCAAGTTCTGGTGGTATCTGTCCAGTGATTGAATTGTTACCCAGTTGGAGGATTGCAAGATTAACCAGATTCCCAATACCTGCAGGGATTTCTCCAGAGAGCAAGTTGTTAGAAAGTGACACCCAAATCATATTGGTGCAACTACCAATGGACTGTGGGATGCTTCCCCTGATAAGATTGTTGTTAAGAATCAAAGTTTCCAGGTTTCCTCCATTGACACAAATGTCTTGTGGAATTTCACCTGTCAGGTTGTTTGCCCACATAACCAAGTCAGACAGATTGGGCAAGTTCCATATTTGCAAGGGAATGGGGCCTCTGAGGTTGTTGAAACTGAGGTCGATTTTCTGCAAGTTCTTGCAGCTTCCAAGCTCGGATGGTACTTCTCCTGACAAGTAATTGTTAGCAAGAAGTAACTTTTGGAGAGCCGAGGATGAGTTTGACATAGAGCAGAATTTAGAAGGTACATTTCCAGTGAAGCCATTAGAACTTAGGTCAAGAACTTGAAGCCGAGTACAATTTGTCAGAGATTGATCAGGAACAGGGCCTGTTATGTTGTTGAATGGTACATAAAGATATTTCAAGTTTTGGATCTTACTGACAACACTAGTGAGGAAATCTCCTGAAAGCAGATTGTTGCCGAGGTTCAGAATTTGCAAAGAAGAACAGGAATGAAAGGTCGAAGGCAAGCCACCAGTGAGTTGATTTCCTGATAGATCCAACTCCTGCAGAGTTTGACAGGCCAGTCCCAACTCAGGAGGAATATCACCAAACAAGTGGTTGTGGGCCAAGGACAGTCGCCTCAAGTTTCTTAAGCCTCCCAACAAGGCACCTGGAATCTTTAATTGCAGCTCATTATGGGAGAGGTTAAGAGTCTGCAGAAACATGCACTGGGCTAGACTAATTGGAAACTGGGTGCCGGATAGCCTGTTTCCAGACAAACTGAACCAAACGAGTTTGCTGCAGGCCCCAAAATCTAAAGTGCGAAAGGTGCCAGAGAAGTTGTTATAGGATAAATCCAGATAGTTGAGACTTGGAGAGTCTGCCAAGAAGCTCGGAGGTAGCTCCCCAGACAGTTGATTACGAGAAAGGTCTAAAATGGAGAGACTCTTGCAAGACAAGGGAGTAATACCGAGTTTTCCAGAGAGTTTGTTACCAGAAAAATTGAGAAGAACCAAGTTTTGACAGGTAGATAGGGAGTAGCTTATAAGGGTGGAATCTGAGAGAGCATTGGTTGAGAGGTCAAGCTGAAGCAGATAAGGAGCAATGTGGAGAGTAAGACCAGAAATAGAATTGTGAGAGAGGTTGACATAGACAAGCTGATTACACGAGGAAAAGAACGATGTTGATGATGGAAGATCAGGGCTGGAGATGTTGTTAGAGGATAGGTCAAGAGTCTCGAGAGCACAACTGGAGGATGTATTAGAACTTATTAGATCAGTAGCTGAGAATGAATTGCCTCGTAAACTGAGATGCCTTAGGAATGGTAAGGCCGCTATAAGGTATGTGAGGTTCAAAGAGCCAACGAGGCCAGTATTGGTAAGGTTCAAGGTGGTGACATGGCCGTCCTGAGAACAAAAGATGCCTGTCCATGAGCATGGAGTAGCATTACTGGTGGTAGGAGTCCAGTTTGGTAAGACGTTGTTTGGATCGGATTGAACCGAGGAATGCTTGAAGCCTAACAACCCCACAACTTCGTCATTTCTTGTACTTTCCTGCTGCTCTAGCAATTCTGTCTCTTGTGATGATGATGGTGTGAACGCAATGAGGCTAAATAGAATCAAGCAGAAGCTGCCAAAGATTCGATATTTTGCCATGATTCGCATATGCTCCAAACTAGTACTCATCCTTCCATTTTACATATCTTCATCGTTTCTATCTCGTTCATATATTTCCTACATCTATCAGGCCCTCCACAAGCTGAGCTCATATTCAGGAAAGAGAATCTTTATAACAAAACAAATAAAGGATTCAATCCTACACCTTTTGTTCTTAATCTGTCACTGTTTCCTTCATCAGCAGCGGCTTCTTTCAGTTCCATATATATACAACATAGGGATCTGCTGTTGACCGACTCTTTATTTGTAAGAGAGAGTCCTTGCTTCATTAAAAACCTGAAAACAATAACAAGAAAATATGATTATGACAAGGAGATTGGAAGAATTCAGGGGGAGGTATAACCTGAGTGAGTAACGGAAAAAAGGTGCAAGAAGATTACATGAATGAAGGGGATAAAGAGAGAAATGAATTGGGGAGAAGATAGAGAGATATGGAGGTAATATATATTCGCAAAAGACAAAATATGCTCACGTGTGTGTGGGTGTGTGTATTGATTGAGCTGTCCTGCCGTGGTGGTGGCGGTGGTGATGAAGATGGAAGAAAATTAGGTAGGTGACATAAAGGAGGGAGGAGCTGGGGTGAGTGTGGGACTAGAAGGCAGTGGAGATCATCTAAGCTTAAGAATTGAACTCCACCTAAATCAACATCAGAAACTCCGTTGTCGAAAGACAAGTCCCTGGGTACGGTGTACAGAAATGTCGGCTGTCACTCGCTCCAACTTATATTGTGTCAGTAATTGGAGATTCTATGAGACAGGCCAATCTACATGCTCCATCAAAATATATTAAAATTAATATAAGAAGTGTTACGCGGAACCAGGAAGAAGAAATAAAGGAGATGTTGTGATGGATGGTGAAGGTGAATGAGGTTTAAGGAAGAAGAAGTAAAGTTGATAGTCATACATTAGAGAAGAGAGGATAATATTGTAATAGTAATTTAGCACTAAGACGTAGAGGACAAGTTTGGAGTAAAATGTGGAAGTCGTGGTACCCCACCCCACTTTCCCATTGATTTTTTTTTATTAATGTATGAGGTATTTTAAAAAGATCTCAATAATTATGGGCAGACTTTTTTAAACCATTAACTTTTAAATTAATTCCTACTCGCACTGGATCAGCCTGTAAAGGATAAAGTGTTGGTCAAACAGATTTCTTCATTTTTAAGATTCGAACTCGAGAGCTCTGATTAAGGGATAAAAATGTTGACCAGTCACATCAATTAATTTGATTCCGATTAATTTTTGTTCGAAGTTGCGTGGGGGGAGAGAGTGGTCCGGTCAAACATGGGATTTGATTCTCGCTTTTTTCTAGGAGTAGAGAAGAAAAGAGAGTTCCCATTTTTATTTTCAAGTTTTGGCTTTCCGTGAAATTTCAAAATTGCCCCTGCTTTAGTGGGACGACTCTCAGGTCTTAAAGCCGGCAGCGCCAGCGCATCATCCTCTTCCAGTCAATTGATATTAAAAAAACGAATATATAGTCTAAGAAAGAAAGACAACATCTACGAGACTTGTGTTAGTCTTTTGCCCAACACGGCAGGCACCCCACTCCAACCCAAGTTGCAGACATTTCCTCTCCCCCCCAAAGTCATATATATATACTGTCATCCATTAAACTCATTTGCTTATCTTTTAATGGTTTGCCATGAATGAATTAGTAGGTGGTGATCCATATAACTAACAAATGGCATTATTGCTTAGGATCCAATTAAGGCATACAACTACACGCAATACCAAAACATTAATTAATTGCATTTTCGTTTTCTTTTTCTTTGTTTGGTTTTGGTTATTAACTATTTGGCCTTTACAACATGTATGTGGTGTTTGTTGCTTGTTAGGTAGGATAAACCCAAAAATTTTAAAGGGTGGAAGTAATGTGATGTGGTTGTTTAATTAGGTCAACGATGTAAATAAATAACTACTGGCATTAAAGAGAAAATATTTTAAGATTTATTATATACACAACAAGCATATAATAGAATGCATGCGCATCAAACCTTACGTCATTTGATGTTGAAGGAATAATCAAAAGACTGAAAGAGTTCAATTTCAATACATCACTTTGAAAAATATGAAATTACAAAGTAACAACTTTATAATAAAATTTAATATCATAAAACAAATATTTGAAATGTTTGAAACTAAAATTGTAAAATCATAACCGGTGGAAAATTTAAATTTGAAGCAGATCAAACTTAAAGGGGAGGAGGACATGTAAAATATTAAAAGAAATGGAGAAATCTTACAAGTCATGAATATGTCGGCTCATTTTGTAGCATCAACAACTAGCGAAACGAAAATCTCGAAAGACGATGGACTGGCACGGGGCGCGGGACCTTGAGCTGTGGATCTACTGTTGCTTTTTGCTTAATTAGGGCCGGGTTTTAATTTTATTTTATCCATAGAAAAAAAACAAACTAACATAGGTGAGGTGACCTAGGGTAAGATTTTGTCAGCATGCGAGTACACACTTGCGCACGAGCGCATATTATATATGTAAACATATTTCAAAATCATCCACAATTCTTAGGAAGTGACACTGAGACCTTGCCTACTCACAATAATCAATTAACGGTGTAGAGAGGAGTCCTTTTCCTTTGAATACCGTGTTGCGTAGGTGTATGATAGTAAGTCAATATCGGGTGTATTCATATGGAAAATGTAGGAGCAGGTAGGGTATTGAGAAAACTATATATGAATGTGAACTATCTGATTAAAATCGATCAATGATTGGAGTAAAGAAACTACAAAGCAGCGGAATACTCGCAATGAAAGCAGATGGATGGATGGATAGATTTCAGGAATAATGTAATGTCCCCCACTTCACGCATGCCTTTGTCGTTTCATTATCTTCTTTTTCTTAAGTAAATACTCAAACTTCCCAATTACTATGTAATAGTTAACCAAAAACTAGTTTAATAAAAGGAATTCAATGAAAGTCATCGTCGTATCTACCTGGAGTGTAATTATTGTGCGGACTGACTCGCAAGTTATGCGGTGCAGTTCGATATTAGATATACTTTTTTAGATATCACCTTTAATGGGTGCCATTTTATCCTCTTTAAGGATCAGTTGAGCGCTAGTTTCTCTCGACTTGTTTTATAATCTGTATTTTTTTCCTTTGATCTAAAAAAAAAAGTCGTTTAGGTCCATCAATTCCTACACTTTCAAGTACTAATCAAACAACAGAAATGCGTCGGGGGAGGGAACTTTTGTTTGAAACGTGTACTTAAGGTAAATGGTTAGGTGGAAATTGGTTGGCTTACATCGCACCTTTGTCCCTTATGCCTATGATGACTTCTTAATTTAAGTTTAAACGATCGGGACCCAGGGGGAAAATAGGCCTAAACGTACCTAAATACGTTTCCGTCTTAAACCAACTATATATATATAATAAAGAGCTTTGTTAATTAAATTAGCAAATTTGATAGATTGATGGATTTTGGTAATTAAGTTAATCCAAATAAACGTAATTAAATTGTGTAAAATATATATGCCATTTATAAATTTGAAATATTTAAGTTTTACTTTAGCAATTATAAATTATCATAATCACTGTGTTAAATTTCAAATATACGTAAAATAATATAATACAAATTTTTAATATACAAAGCTTAAAAATATTTATTACTAATTTTGTATATTTGATTTAAATTTTAATTTTAACTAATTTATTAATTTTCAATTTAATAGTTTAGAAGTTGCATAATTAATTATCTTTAAACCTGATCACTAGAAAACTCAATTTAACTTTAATTGTTTTAATTATTGTATATCTTATTGAATATGAATTCAATCTCCATTTAAACTTATTTTCATTAATATATAGAGAGGATAAGTATATATTAAATAAGTCACTTATTAATTAGACCAACTAACAAAATCAGATATTATTAATAAGTCATTTACTGGACCAAGGAACGAAATGGATTCTAACACCGATGGGGCTTGTTATCGCACACATTTTACGGCCTCGACCGGAGGACTTATCCGGGACAGTGAAGGTAATTGGCTAGGTGGCTTCTCCCAGTTTATAGGGTGGTGTACTGCGCAGTCAGCGGAGCTCTGGATTATCTACACAGGACTCTCCCTGACTTGGCGGTTGGGATATCATCGGATCGAGTTGAAAGTAGACTCGTTGGGGGTGCATCAGCTTCTCTCTTCAGTGACGTCCCGCTCTCAGTTGAGCAATCCGATCGTCATGGGTATCTTGAAACTTCTCATCAGAAACTGGTCTGTTGTTTATCGGTATATGTACCGAGAGAGCAATAGATGTGCTGACTGGCTCGCTACCCGGGCAAGTCCAGAAGACATTAGTGTCACCTATTTTGATGTTACACCTCTAGGGTGCCTTTCTCTCCTTTTAGAGGATTTGTCGGGGTGCTATTTTCCTTGTCTCATTTAGTGTTCTATGTATTTTCCCTTTATATATATATATATATATAAAAGAAGAAGTTTAAATACTTCATTCATAAGGAATTCATGCCACTTTCAGGGTTTGGTACTTAGAGATTTATGAGTCTCCTACCCACTTGAATCACTGCTAAGAGGCTTTTCGGCTAGTTTTGACATCTGGAACCGAACAAAGCTATGCAGTGACTTAAATCATGCAATTGATTTACATGATTAACCGATATCTATGCTGCTTTTTAATTTCTTATAGATCATGGGAGTCGAAGGGCCCCAGTATCCTCAAAAAAGTCAAAAGTTGCTTCCATAATAATTAACATCACTACGTACTCATGATGTGATGTGATCCCATTGGAATAAGTGAGCAGCTAGGAAATCTTGTACATGTTTCTTGATGTACCAACAAATATACAAAAAGAAAAGAAAATCTTGTTGCTTGATCGACCAAACTTTGGCTTAGTAATTAATCATTGCTTGTAAAAGACGTATCAATGGATAAATAATTCAAACTTTGGATTTGAATCACAACAGTAGATCAACCTTTTTCTTTATTACACATTGACCTGCAATTTTATACTTCCATGTTCCTTTTGCACGAATGAGAGAGGGGAAGATATTCATTTGAACATTTCATAATATGTACTTATCATTGAGGTGATATTTCTATTCTTGGGTAAATCAACAAAGAATGGGTGAGTGTTCTTTCTAAGGTATCCACTTGCGCTTAGAAAGCGGTCTACTGTACTTCCCACCAATTACTAAACTAAGGTTGCAGTGAAACAGTTGCAATAAACTATCATGCATTCCATATAAACAACAACACAAAAATATCCTGAAAGAGAAAGCATTTCTTTTGCTTCCATTATATTGATAATTGAAATTCCATTTCTCATGGTAGTGTCAATAAAGAATATTAAACTCTCTAGTTACCCACTCCTCTGTGAATTAGAATTACCTATATATCTTAAATATGCTGACAATTTTGTGTAAGTTTTTCATTCTTGATACTCAAACATCAAAGACATAAATCATACATAAATTATGAATCATATCTAAATCATTCATACTCCTTCAAATTTTGAATATAGCAATAACCGCATAGATGAAGCGAATAAATTACTTACCTTAAGTGGAATTCATTATGATATAGAGAGAAAGCTTTTATCGATTACGAACTAGTTTTTCTCTTTTAACTCTCTTTCTGTACGATAGCTTAATGGATATCCCAATACACAAATACCTACAATTTTGTATTTGTTTTGTTTGTACTTAATTAGGATAAAGAGATGACTAGTTTATATACACATCTTTATTTATATTAAATCTTGTGCGTCCATCAAGTACTAAATTAATGGTCAAACTTTAACATAGTGTTAAATTAAGAAAACCTAAACCAAGTTTAATATGGGCTTACAAAAAATATGGATAATAACATTAGGCCATATTTCTTACATTTTTCCACTTAGTCAGATATTTCATCATTACATTTAATAGTATAATGTAAGGCTAGCAAAAATTAAATCTTATAAATCATTAACATCATAATTACCTGAACACAATAAATCATATAATGTGGGTTATAGTAGTCATACAAAGTATAATCGTATACTCCATTCCATATACTACTACATTAAGAACTTATTATGTTTAGGTTTATAAGTTTTATATAAACAACATACAATCCACATACTTGTTATAATAATATATATAAATTTCTTATTCAAACAATCATGTATATATAAACATAATGAATAAGAAATATAAAATTCAGAAACATATTATTATTGAGCTTAAGAGTGCTAAAACATCATCATTAAATACTTTTATCAATCAATACAACCAAGACTCATCCTAAATGTATGTTCTTTGAATGCCTTTGGTTGTTAACCCTTAGTTAGAAGATATGCTGCCACGAGATCTGTCCTAATATGTTCTATATGCACTGAATGTTTCTTAATCTCCTCTTTAATAACAAAATACATTAATTGCATATGTTTTGTGCCTCTGGAGCATTTGTTGCTTTTAGAGAAGAAAAATGCTACAGAATTATCACAATAAATCTTCAATGACTTTTTAATTTTGTAGACAACCCAAAGCCTTGAAATAAAATTCCGCAACCATCATGCATGAATTGTAGCCTCATAACAAGATACAAATTTTGCTTTCATTGTGGATGAAGCAATGACAACTTGTTTGACACTTTTCCATGAGATTGCTCCTTCAGTTAATAGGAATAAATAGTCAAACGTTGACTTTCAACTATCAATACACCAGACAAAATCTAAATCTAAATATCTAATTACTTCTAAAAGATTAGACTTCTTATAAGTAAGCTTGTAATCTTTTGTTCCTTTAAGATATTTTAACACTTTCTGTGCAGTCTTCCAATAATCAATACTAGGATTACTTTGATATCTACCCAATATCCCTACTGCAAAACTGATGTCGGGTCTCTTACAGGTTTGTAGGTACATCAAACAGCCCATAACAGAAGCGTATGTAGTTGTTTCCATTTCCTTACGTTCCACATCATTCTTTGGACATTGCATAAAATTAAACTTATCTTCCTTTTGAATAGGGTCTATACCTACTGAGCACTTGCTCAAGTTAAATTTCTCAACAATTTTCTCAATATAGGCTTTCTGAGACAATCCTAATAAATCTTTTGATCTTTTACGGAATATTTAAATTTCATTCACATAGGATGTCTCTCCCATGTCTTTCATTTCAAAATTCTTAGAAAGAAATTATTTAGTCATCAACATACGTAACTAGAAATATGAACTTACTCTCACTGATCCTCAAGTAAATACACCGATCAACAGTGATTTCCTCAAAACCAAAAGAAGTAATGGTATTATTAAACTTAATATACCGTTACCTGAAAGCTTGTTTAAGTCCATATATTGATTTCTTCAATTTACATACCGTACTTTCTTTACCTTCAATGGAAAACCTTCAAGTTGATCCATATAAATTTCCTCTTCAAGATCTCCATTCAAAAATATTATTTTCACATCCATCTGATGTAGCTCTAAATCAAATTGAGCCACTAATGCTAAAATTATTATCAATGAATCTTTTTTTGAGATAGGTGAAAAAGTCTCCTTATAATCAATGTCATTTTTTTTAGTGTAACATTTGACAACAAATCTAGCTTTACATCTTTCAACATTGCCATTCAAGTCGCGTTTGATCTTAGAGACTTATTTACAGCCAACTCGCTTAGAACCTTCTGGCAAGTCTACAAGATCCCAAATGTAGCATCCCAACCCCGCAGGACCCGAACCCGTTATCGTGGGTGATATCCGAGTCCGCGCCACACGAGATTGGTAAGCTACGGCACTAAAATCTAGTACAAAACTCAGTAGGCAATTTAAAAAAAAATATTTTAGACTCGATCACCAGCGCGCAATTCAATAAACAGTTGGGTCCACTTTAATTCGAAATCATTTTCAATCATGTCACAATTTCAATTATATAAAGGTCCGTGACAATATTGAC
>JAOTIZ010000203.1:39855298-39869476 GCA_027123425.1 Erythroxylum panamense
TCTAGCGTAAGAGATAGAATCTGCTACTGAGAAGGTATGCACTATGTTAATGTAAAGAATCCGACTATGTAATAGGACAATTGAACATTAAAGAGGACAATACTTGGAGTGATGGCGGTAGAGGTCGGGCTCTACATTAAAAATAACAATCTCAAAAATCACTTATCCAAAATTCTAGAGTCATAAAACAGAAATTTTCGATACCGGAACCCAATCAGTCTACCACTTGAAAATTTTCCGGTCCGGACATCGATTCCTAAAAATTTCAAAAAAATTTCCAAAATCCGCTAAAAATTGAAAACACACCTAGATCACTTCAAATCAATTTTTCAAACACAATTATCACATAAATCTCACAAAATTGCGTTTAGACACTCAAGACCAATGGTAAGAGGCGTGCACTTAAGTGCAACAAAACCTTGAGGTTTTGAGTTCGAGTGGTGACTCATTCAAGAACCAAAGAGGACAATATCTTGGTATTACGGGGGCCCTGAGGTGGTGCATACCTGGAGGGCTCTCCCACGCAATGCCCGGATACCACACTGACAATTCACTTCTCCATCACAAAAAATGAAAGAGGGATCTTTGTAATAACTATAGGGCTAAGAGTTTAGTCAATTTAGAAGAAAAGGAATTTGAGACGACTGGAAGCCAAAAGCAAAAAGCAAAACTGTGGGAACACTAATAGCGGAAATCATCATTAGGATCTAGGAGCTCATAATTTTACATAATCTCGCACCATCTGACGGCTTACCCTCACCGCTTTGAATACCATACCAATGTTTCCAATTTTACTATTACTTAGTTGGTGGTTATTTTCTTTTGTGTTGAAGACAAAAGAGTTAGCTCTAGAATATTCAGTGTCTTATAACGTATTTTTATCTTGTATTAACACAATTTTAAAAAAAAAATCATTAACACACCACCGTATAAGATATGATTTGACAATAAGTGAAAATACATCAGTTAGGATAAAAATATATTTTATGATGAGCTAGAAGCCTAATAGATATACTTGGATAGGATTAGTGAATGAACCTAAGATTTTATGATATAATTAACAATATAATATCTGTTTTATAAGTTGCCCCAATGTCACATATATATAATTAAAAGGTTAATTAATATAAGATTGTGTTAGTTTGCACTGATTAATTTAGCATTTGGTTCTCCCTTCTTTTCTTGCCAAAATCATTATTCATCATCAATCCCTTCAAAACAAACAAATCATAAAAATGATTAATTTAAGAAATAAATAATAAACTAGATATTATAATTAACTTAAGAAACTATAAATAATCACATAAATAAGAATGTTATGATAAAACTAAATTTCAATTTTCTTTGAAAAAAGTATACAAAAATATTTTTAATTTATATTATTGATATAATTTTAATGAAACAAAAATAAGACTGTGTTTAAAAAGGTTAAAAATAATATTCCAAAATAATCAAGTAAATTAAAAAATTTGTCACATAAAAACTTGTTTTTAAACCAAGAATTTCATAAGCATCGGCATAAAATGACAATTCGGCTTTAGCACACCAATCAAAGGAGTCGGTGAGGTGGCAGGACGCCGTCAACCTTGAATATGAATCAGGTAACTGCCCAGAACTTGCCATATTGTCTTCATTTCCATCTATATATGTATGTGTATATATATGTCTTCCGTTTCTAAAACCGAACTCTGTAGCAAGCTCTGAAGTTGAGAGGAGAGAAGAGGAAGGACGTTTCATCCATTATTGTCTCTAACCGTCATCAAATATCCCCTTCTCTTCATTGCTCCACTTGCCCACTCCTACTGGTATTTCCTCCTCTCCTTTTATCATATCGTTACTAATTATGTATCCCTTTATCTTCCTGTCTATGTATTGTTGTAAATTAATGGTTGTTGGAAACTGCTAAAGATTTAATGGAAAATCTGCAACAAACCCTTTTCATTTCACCACGAAGAGGCTATCTATATGTGCTCTTTTAATCTGTTACCCTGCTCACAATCTATGTAATTGACTACTTAATACAAACATGTCTGTTGGTCGACTTTTGATCTAATTTCATGCTCATTATGAAAATGGTATGTGCTTAGAGGTCACTCCGTTTATGTTGGATAGAAGAATTTGTTGAAGTTAGGTATATATTATGAAGCAAACCAAGTACATCATTTGAAGAATAACATGTCATTTTAAGATGAAGAAATTTGATTATGAATCTATGACAAGTTTTTATGCATTACGCTGATGATGACGACGGTGGGTATCTTCTGTTGACAAGCATTTGTTGCAGAAAAAGTGGTCCACTGTATCATATTAATCGACATTCTCCATCTGCCCTATGGCTGGCATAGCAACAGCTGAAGCTTGTGATGCTAACACGTCACTAATAGCGAGTGGAGAACTGAGGGTTTTGCAACCGGTTTTTAAGACGTTTGGTCAAAGCCGTGCTTTTTCAGGACCCATTCTTACACTTAAGGTGTTTGAAGACAATGTGTTGGTTAGGGAGGTTCTTGAAACCAGAGGTGAAGGAAGAGTTTTGGTGATTGATGGGGGAGGAAGCATGAGGTGTGCTCTGGTCGGAGGCAACTTAGCACAGTTGGCTCAGAATATGGGTTGGACTGGTATTTTAGTTAACGGTTGCATCAGAGATGCTGATGAGATCGATGGTTGTGACATTGGGGTTAGAGCCTTAGCAACACATCCCATGAAATCCAACAAGAAGGGAATTGGTGAAAAGCATGTTGCTGTGCATATTGCGGGCACCTTAATCCAAGAAGGGGAATGGTTATATGCTGATAATGATGGCATTCTCATCTCTAAATCTGAACTTTCTGTTTGAAATATTCCAAATCAGTTTTACTATACCTCATAATTTTGCAATATCAATAAGAACTGTTATTTGATTGTGTGGTTTAACTTTAAGGAACCGAGGTGAGCTACAATGATAATACTTTTGAGCACTGTCATTCTTCACCTCGGATCTTCTGTACAATTGTACCAAGTCATTTTAGTCATTGACAGGATGGAACAGTCTTTGGGTAAAATTAAAAAGAGGATCTGAACTCATCATTCTTTAACGAATAAATTACATTTCAGTTTGTTGAAAGTCCAAAAGTCTTTTATATTGATTTCTATAACTTTACCAACTATTTTGGTTTTAGTCCTGCACTTGTCATATTTTGGTTTTAGTCCTGCATTTGTTATAACCTTTTGTTTCAGCCCCTCGACAATATTAACTCTTAGTACTGTTTAATTATTATTATGAGGAATTTTTTTGAAAAAATTATTATTCTGAGGATTGAAGTTTAACATCAGTTTCTTCCAATATCATTGTTCCAGTTTAAACAACTGATCAAACTATGAAAAATGACATGGAAATCCTCTAAAAGAGGAAGAAGAAGCAAGGGCATATTTACCAACTCTTTATTTGATGTGAAAATGAAGAATGGTAATTAGTTTAGGCGTTAACATTGCGATCCCCGTGTACACAGACTGCATTCTTTAGTTTCTTCAAGAACAAAGTTTTTGTCATATAAGTTTGAGTGTGGATGACTTAAAAGTACTTTATCATAATTAAGACCCTCTTAAGACACCTCGTGGACAACCAAAAAATAAAAAAGTTTTTGTCATACAAGTCTAATAGTTGCAACTGTCAAGTCTGTTTTGAGTTTGTCCCTATTTGGAATTCAATATTGACTACAAGTTGTTAAACATGTCCTTTTCTGTTAGTATTAATTTGACATTCGCTTTTTACGAGTATGAAAATTCCTTTTACAGAGTGGGAAGATTATGTTCGTTGTTCTGAATTACAATCTGCAAAGTGCATCGGTTATTTCTCAGGTAGTGTTAACAATTTCTGGGCATTTTAAAAATTACATCAAGAATTGAAATTTCTAGCTTTATTACCATGCAACTAACACTAGGATTAAAAATTACAATCCAAATTTCAATCTTAAATTCTAATTTCAAGGCTCCCGCAACCTAAAAGTAATTCTTTAATTGCTAACTCTGAAGAGTAATTTGCAGACCTATTCTATTCTGTCTAATTTCTGCACCGCAACCCATTATAAATAAATGCAATTCTAAAGAAGAAATTTAGTTTCCTCGACCAAAATCCAAAACCTGGAACAACTTGTAATTATATAAAAAGAGAATTACGAGTTTGAAATGCAATAGCCTTTCGTTTCGATTTTGTAACAGCTTGCATGCTATGCTGGTAATAATTGATGATCATGACGCATGTAACACAAGAACGACTCCATGTTAGTAGACACGGCATAATTTGTGAAGACAAATAGAAAGAAGCAACCAAAATATAATGAAGTTCTCTCTTCGCGATTTTCTTTTTCTGGAAAATTTAACTCCTATACTCTCTTGTGGCTATGCACATTGAAAAGAAACAGCAGTTCTGAACTGTTCAATGGGTTACCAAGTGAGCAAAAGCTGCAATGTTTCACCAAGCTTCTTTCAGATAAAAGCTGTCCGTCCACCTCTTCGACTGTGCCTGTCGTAGGCGGTGCTGAACTTGTCCACTACTTCATTCATTGTGCTGCAACAGTTGCGACAGAAAGCAAAGAAATATGCATCAAATAAACATCAAGGTATTAAGAGGGAACTGATTATAGGAACCAAGAAAACTAATAGTCGTTGACCTATTCCAGAAATGAAATCATTTCACACCGGTACTGGCACTTTTGCCCAACAAACCCCTAATTCTTGACAAACAGGACCAACTCCAATCACAAGTTTATCAATAGAAGATATTATAGACATTGTTTGGAAGTATACAAGTTATCAGAAATCCTGAGAACTTTGCTATATAGTAACCAAATTTTCAATAGCACAGGAAGTTTCGCAGGACTGGTTGATGTAGTTCATGGCTTGATAGTGTTTCACCTTTCGCTACGCTTTTAGTTATATATTTTTGAAAAGCCATTATGCTTTGTTTAGTACGACAGAAAGACATTTTGGCCCAAGACCAAGCGGGAAAAGGTACAAACTGCACTAAAGTCCCCGTTTACTCTTACCTTGAACAGTTGGTGAACATCGCCAAATAGGTGATCAACAAGGTGTCATTGTATTCCTGTTAAAGAAATAGAAGAATTTTCCATGAGTTAAATGCAACTACTGGGAAGAGAGGACACTTCAACTACTTGGATTGTCAATGAAATAATGTAAAATAAAATACAAACTGTGCAACTATTCTAACAAGGCAACGAGATATTCAAACAAGAACTTATTGCAGATCCTTACAAGAGCTGACAATACTGACAATTTAACCGTTGTCAATCAGTAGCTATCACTAAGAATATTCATATCATACAAGGACTTGCATCATAATATTGCAAAATTCAAGATGGTACTTCATTGTTCAGTTGCATGATCAGTTCATCCATCTTTATCCATCTTAGTTGGTGACTATCATATTATCAATCAAGTTTCACCAATTTGGATGTTTCCACTCGCACACAATTCTCATTTCAGGATCAGATAAGTAATACCCATTTTTACATGGAGTTGAGGGTACATGTGCAAAAGATGTTAATTCCTTTTATCTGCCCGTATCACACTGGCATTACTTTTAAATATCTTTAGGTCAGCATAACCATTAAAAACAGAAATGTGTTTACCAACAGACAACATTATTAAGTAATCTCTAGGTTGTCTCCAATTTGAAGATAGCATATTAGATGGTTGTGCTATTTTATGGTCAAAATGTGTGCATATAATCAAAATAAAAAACAAGTCAACTTAACTGAAAAGGGAAAGGAAAAAGAACAGAAGAAACAAGGAAAGTTAGGGAGAACTTACCATTAAGAAGTCATCTTGAAACTTTTCCGATTCAATGGCTGGCAATCTTCTTAATAAACTTGATACTTGTCTTAGTAATGAGTTTTCTAGGGGGATTTCGCCTGATACAACAATAAATCCAGTTAGCAATACAGTAGAAGCTCATGTCAGCTATTTAACAAAGTAAACACACTCACCTTTGCTCCAATATTTCTCTTAATATTTTTATTTTCCCACATTTCAATAATAAGTGTTTTAAGTACATCCAGGTTCAGCCGTGCTTCCTGCAAGGCTGTCAATATGGTCCAATCTAACTTATCTCAGGCATTGTCCACTTTGGCCCTTGTTGCCAAATGGTTTTCTATTGTAAAAAAAGACCTAGTGAGATTTGAAGTCCACACTAGTAGGCCGTATTTCCTTCTTACATTCTAACATAAGACGATCGCAGTCCAACTACTCAATCCTCATTATGAGCCTAGCTCATTGTGCGGGGCCAATCTATATGTGGTGCCCCCAAGATAGCTCTGATATTACAAGTGATGGTCCCACTAAACTCGTGCAAGGTATTGTATGCTTTTACTTTCACGGCCACACAATTATGTCCACTAAAAGATGCATAAGATAAATGGCCTTCCAAGCACAAAACCAACTTAAGGCACATTTAATATGGGAGCATACAGAATAGTAATCATCATAGTGTACAGAATTTAGGTGCACTTTTAGTTACCTTTATCAAAATGATTCAATGAAAAGGATACATAAGGCGCATTCTACTCTACTACGTTATTTTCGATTGATCAACAAAAATCTATAGAACTATAAAATGGATGGATGTGAGAACCAAAAACAAAGGAATAGTTTACAGGGATTCAAGGTCACATATTTCTATGTCCATTACAGCTCAAAAACTCGGAGAAAACTTTCAGTTGAATAAGAACTTCACTAACCTTTCTGCATTGCAACAAGGTAGTGATGAAGCACCCTGATCCTGCTATTCAACATCTTGATAGCACTATGTATACTGGTAAGATGTGCAGCCACTGGGAACAAAATCCAGTATATATCATAGTGAAGATACAACAAAATGATTTCTACAGCACTAAATTGATTTCTCGCACACAAATAAAGGAAAAAGAGCATACTGAAAATTGCTAGAAAACTAAGCTGAATACAAATGATGAGGAGAGGGCACTCACACTGAGTTGCAGCTGAACCTCCATCAGATGGCTTAAGATGTGCAACATGATCAACAGATATCCTTTCAGCTTCCACTGTCTTTAAGACCCGAAAATCGCATAATGAGTATTAACTTCAGGACATGGTAAGATGAACAAGAAAAGAAACGACAAACCTCAATAGTGTAGCTTGAACGAACAAAAATAAGCTGTGGAATCCCATCAATAACATGGAGCTCTGCAGTTGTAAACCAAAGTAGAAATATCTTAATTACAGGTATAAAAACATGTTCTGAATATGAAAATATGGTTCAGCAATCTTTGTCCCTCGCCCCCTAAAACTTCACGACACATGATTTTCACTGACCAAACAGGTAAAATAAAATTTCCATACTTATTAACAAAATGAGGAAACAGAATTGGAGATATTTCTAAAAAAACACAGAAAAATAACCAATAAATGCTTTCTAGGGAATGTTTTTGAATGATCAACAAACTGCAACAAATTATGGAATGCCTACTTATCATTGAAGGTTTTAAACTTAACAAACATGATAACATAGGAGCCAGAACTTAAGTTAAACTGTCACGGTGAGAAAGCAGTGGTGCATCACACCAAAATTTCATGGATTCCTAAAAGATAATTGATAAGGCTCGGGAAAATCATGGTTCCATTGAAGGTCACCTTTCTGAACAGGCTGTGGCCAAATACAATGTGTGGCACTAGCGAAAAATTATAAAACTGTTTCGAGGGGGCAGCAAATTTACAGAATTGATGCATAGAAATAAAGAATCAGATAAAAGAGAATGTGAGAAAAAGCCTAACCACTTTCATAAATAGTGACAGGTAGATCCTTCTGGGCAGGATTGATGCAAGGATTAAGTAGCATATAAATGGGGCTTTCATTGATGTCCATCAACTGTTACAAAAAAAGAATATTAGATCATTTTTATTTTTAGCAAATCAAAAAGTGCAAAACACAAGTACAGTGAAGATGCAAAATAGAGTGGGTTAAACATAAATAATCAGAAGAATGAAGTTGACTGCTTCGTGGTAATCAGTGAAATAAATATAACATAGAAAATAAAACAAAGGTAGAAGCATACAGCTTTATGAATATGCATATCGGATTCCTCAGCATCACTTCCAGTTGAATACCAGCCAAGTATGTAAAAATGGGGGAAAACCTTCTTATCTGCAACACGCACAAACATAAAGATTATCATTATTATAATCTAGTTGAGTTCCTCACAATTTTTATTAAAGATGAAAGAGAGAAAAGAAAAGAAAAAGAACCACATACAGAGTTCTTGCTTCTTCTCGAGAAAAACGCGGTCGAGGGAGTGAGAAATGGGATCGTAGAGAAGCTCGAAGCTGTTGAAGATCTCAACGGTGCGGCCCCTTTGGACTCCGATGACGCATCCGTAGACTCTAGGAGTATCAGGTAGTGTTGCGCAGGTATCGTTGTTATGATTGTTAGCAGTATTAATCATCATCTGAGACTGAGACTTGACCCTAGTGTAGTGATCCGATATGTTCAGTATCACCAGTGGGTGCAGCTTAAACGTCAGTCCGCTGCTCGAAGACGACGCCATTCGATCTCTCTCTTCCTTTTTTTCTAAAAAACAACAAAAAAATATGTCATTAGAAAGGGTTTGTATTCGTATTCTAACTTAAAAAACTACTACTAAAACTACACCGCCACACCCAGGCATCAAAGATCAAGGGCATTTATCTTTTTGATTTCCCTTTTCCTTAATTCAATTCAAATGAAGTATACAATAAACACACGGTCAAATCCATCCCTCCAGAAAAAAATTGAAGAGGAGTAATTATTTACATCAAACCTAGTTCAACTAGCAGCACTAGCAGGCTCAGGCTGAGGCCGAGGGCGAGGCTGCAGCAGGGGCGGCAGGCAGTTGGAAAACGCTGCAGCTACCAAACCATGTCTCTCTCTCGCACAGAAGGACACGACGCAATAAACTTACGCAACCAGGAGCCACTTCGCTTTATTTCCTTTTTTCTGTTAAGCTCTCAAAACTGCGTCGTTTCGAACTGTTCAAGCTGCCCTAATTAGGATCTGACTGGGCTTAATTGTTTCTGGTGCATCGTAGAAAGCATACGATTTACTTAATTGGCAATTGGGAAGATTTACTTAATTGGCAATTCGAGTTTCTTATATGGTGCTTCAGAGTTAGGGTTAGCATGGAAGATTGGGCATGTTGATAACAAATTGCGAACAATGGGAAAAATATAATGGGGAAAGCAATCGGACACAGAATGAGAGAGACAGAGAGAGAGATAAAAGATCTACAGACAAGAATCAACAATTCAGAAAGAGAATAATCCTTAACAACCAACACACCCACAACGTTCGACATGTACTAATATTTATACGCAGTCCTGACAGTCCTGACACTATGATTCCCTATACCCGCTTACATACTTTGTTCCCTACGCCTATCACTCTTGGCCTCTCTCGTCACATGTTCCATCGTCCTCCCTCTCTAGCTTCCTCCGTCTGAATTAACGCTAACAATCCCCTTCCCTTAACATTCTTGTCAATCAAGTTAACCTCTGGAAATCGTTTCTGAAGATCAAAAACAAATTCCCAAGTCGCATTCGTCTTTTCACCGTCCGACCACTGAATCAACCATTGAGTGACAGCTCGATTATTTCGTTTAGTAATGCGCCTGTCCAGTATGACTATCGGAACTCGCTCTGTCGGCGTCAGGAACTCTGGAAATGTAGTTGTAGTACGGGCTTGGTTCTCATAGGCCTTCTTGAGTTGTGAGACGTGAAACACGGGTGAATTGTTGCTTGGGCTGGCAGGTCCAAGCGATAGGCGACCCGTCCGATTCTTTGCGCCACGCGGTAAGGGCCATAATACAACGGCGATAATTTCTGGTTACACCGACGACGCAAAGAGAATTTTTTATACGGTTGGAGCTTTAACAAGACAGCATCCCCCACCTGAAACTCGCGATCAGACCGCTTCCCATCTGTGTATTGTTTCATTCGGTTCTGGGCTCTCTGTAGATGGAACCTGGTGAGATTAACCATTGCTTCCGGGCTCTGTAAGACCCTGTCAACTTCCATGACCGCCGAGTCCCCTGCAACATACGGAGTATACACCGGAGGTGGATACCCATACAAAATCTCAAATGGTGTAGAATTAATTGCCGTTTTATGAGTAGTGTTATACCACCATTCCGCCAGCGCCACCCACTCCCCCCATTTCTATGGTGTCTCACTGCAGAAGTAACGTAAATAAGTTTCCAATATCTTGTTCACCGCCTCCGTCTGCCTATCTGTTTGAGGGTGGTACGCCGTGGAGAATTTCAGTTTGACACCCTGCAACCGTAAGAGTTCCTGCCAAAACTTGCTAAGGAAAATGGGATCCCGATCGCTAATTATAGCTTCCGCATGCCATGCAACTTAAAAACATGATTAAGGAATAATTCAGCGACATCCTGCACAGAATATGGATGCTTGAGGGGAATAAAATGCGCGTACTTCGTAAACCTATCCACCACCACCAATAACACCGATTTTCCTTTCGACTGCGGCAACCCTTCCACGAAATCCATACTTATTTCCTTCCAGCTCCCTTCAGGTATATTAAGAGGTTGCAAGAGCCCCGGATAAGCCGCATTATCAAACTTGTTACGTTGGCAAACCGCACAGTTCTGAACATAGTTATGTACATCCCTGTTCATACCCTTCCAGAAGAATAAAGACTGTAATCATTTGGTGGTGGCCACTGCCCCGGCATGGCCACCCATGGCGTCATCGTGGCTGATGCTTATAATCTGTTGCCGGAGCTTGGCATTGTTTCCGACCACCAATCGTCCTTTCCACCTTAAGAGATTTCCCTTCCATTCATAGGCATTTGTCACCCCCTTACCTGCTTCCATCGCCCGAATCATTTGTCGAACAGTTACATCGTCTTGCCAACTTTGCTTGATAGTCGTCAACAACTCACTTTGAACTTGTGATATAGACATTGAAAACATCTCAACACTTGTTATCCGAGAGAGTGAGTCGGCTGCTGCGTTATCTTTGCCACTCTTGTGTTGCACTTCAAAATCATACCCTAGGAGCTTTGGGAGCCATGATTGTTGGAATGGAGTGGAGAGTCATTGCTCCAACAAATATTTTAGGCTACGGTGGTCCGTCCGAACGATGAACGGTCGAGGTGACAAGTAGTGGTGCCACTGTTTAATGGCCTTTATCACTGCTAGAAACTCCTTCTCATATGTTGACAGCCCTCGATGCCTCTGTGCCAGCGCCTTACTCAAATACGCAATGGGGTGGCCGTCCTGTTGCAATACCGCCCCAATGCCCTGGCCGCATGCATCCGCCTCCACAACAAAGGGACGTGAAAAATCTGGTAGGGCGAGCACCGGAGCTGACGTGATGGCTCCCTTCAAAGCCTCGAACGCCCCTTGCTCCGCCTCAGTCCAATTCCACCTCACCGCGTTTTCCTTTGTCAGTAACTCTGTCAACGATTTAGACATTGTACCATAATTCTTAATAAACCGGCGATAGTAACCGGTGATTCCTAAGAACCCCTGTAACTCCGTAATGCCTTGCGGCACTAGCCACTCTTCAATCGTCTTGACTTTCTGCAAATCTGTAGCCACCCCTGCCTCTGAAATAGTGTAACCCAGATAATCAACTTGTCAGGCCCCAAATACACATTTCTTCCCATTGAGAAATAACTGGTTATCTAGCAGTGTTTGTAAAGCTAGGGATAGGTGCTCCACATGTGACGACAACGATGGGCTATAAATCAGGATATCGTCGAAGAAGACGAGGATGAATCGCCGCAAATGAGGACGGAACACTTCATTCATTAAACGTTGAAACGTCGATGGAGCGTTTGTCAGACCAAAGGGCATCACCAGAAATTCGTAATGCCCTTCGTATGTCTTGAACGCAGTTTTGGAGATGTCGTCAGATTGCATCCGGATTTGATGATAATCCGAACGTAAGTCCAATTTGGAAAACCAACTTTCCCCGCTCAATTCATCCAATAGTTCTTCAATCAATGGAATTGGAAACTTATCCTTAATCGTGAGTCTGTTCAACTCTCGATAATCTACGCACATTCGCCATGAGTTTTCTTTTTTCTTCACTAAGACCACCGGCGACGCATAGGGACCGAAGCTGTGTCGTATAAACCCCTGGTTCAGCAGCTTTTTGACCTCCTGCTCGATAACATCCTTCTGCGCGCCTGAATATCGATAGGGTCGAATGTTAATCATTTCAATACCCTCTCTTAATGCGATCTGATGATTGAATAGACGATCTAGAGGTAAGGTCGTAGGTTCCTGAAACACCCCTGCAAAATTAGCCAACACCACAGTTAATTCATCAATTGCATTACCTTGCTCCTCCGTCAGCCGCATCTGCTGGAATTGATATTCCAGGGGATTTGATAATTGGATCATCATGAGTTGGCCTCCAGCCGCTCCTTGGAGCGTTTTCTGGAATCCTTTTTCTGAGACTACTTGAGATTGACTCTCCGGCCCTCCTTAGAGTGTAATCATCACTCCTTCCCACGAAAATGTCATGGTGTGGTTGCGGAAATTGCACAAGACGTCTTCTAGGCCTACCAACCATTGGACTCCCAAGACAACATCTCACCCGCCTAAGGAAATCACCAGTGCATCTATACGGAATTGTGTGCCCTACATAGACCATCTGAAATTGGTGCAACGCTGCGTACACTGTAGTTGTAACCCGCCCCCAACTGTGATATTGATGGGGGTTATGTCTTGCAGCTCACACCTTCCCCTCCGTACTACCCCCACGTCCACAAAATTGTGAGTACTACCATTGTCAATTAGGATTTGGATTGGTCGGCGTTGATGGTACCCAATGAGCCGCATTTGCTTGTACTCCAGCTCACCCGGGAAACCAGTCATGGCTTGCATCGATATCATGAGACCTGCTTCGTGTAACGCACCATCGTCCGAGACCTCTTCTTCCACTACTTCTGCTTCCATTTCATTACTTATCTCCTCTGGTACCAAAAAAAATGCAGTTGGCGCCTAGTACATTTATGCCCGATAATGTACTTCTCGTCACACTAGAAACATAATCCCTTCGCCCTTTTCTCATCGAAATCCCTACTACTGATTGCCTTCGAGGGTGGTCTTCCCCTTGATGGCGATGCACGGAGCGCGTGCGGTGGGGTCGGTAACAGTCCCTCAGAACTAACATTGCTACGAGAAGGTGTAAGTGGCATATTCCTGTTCCCATTCAAAGCTCGAGAAGATTGGTTGCGATTCATCAATGGGTGTCCTGTCGCCATAAGGATGGCTTCCTATTTCCTTGCCAAACTGTAAGCCTGATGGAGAGATTGAGGTTCATGCAGTTTCACCTCTACTCCCACCTCCAGCTTTAGACCTTTCACAAAAAAACCCACGAGATAATTTTCTATCAATGACAACCTATTCGAGCAATGGTCAAATTGCGCACAATACTCCAGCACCGTACCCAATTGTTTCAACTCCTTAAAGTCCCCTACTAGGTCATCAAACATTTCTGCGTCAAATCGTTGTTGAAGAACCTTAGTAAACTCTCCCCATTCCATCACCTCGGTGTTCAGTCTGTTTCGTGTGAACAAATGGTACCACTCTTGCGCTTTTTCATCCATGTGCAAGATGGCAACGTTCACCTTCAAGTTGTCCGGTGTCTGATCGATTTGAAAGAACTTTTCACATCGATACACCCAAGATTTGATGTTATCTCCGTCAAACACCGGAAATTCAATCCTCCCCAACTTGGCGGATCCCCCAGACTCCTCCTTAGTTGGTGGCGCATGGGTAGTCTTCCCTGCTGGACTGGATATGCTACTGCCCTCGCCCGATTTAGATCCTTCCGGAATACTAGAGAATCGTAAATCACCCACTTCCTGTGCCAGCTACTCGGTTTTGTTTTCGACATTCGATAGACCTTCTTGTTGCGTTCTTGCATTTCCTGGAGCAGTTTTTCCTGACGGCTCTGAGCTTCCATGAGTCCCTTCAAGGTTTCCTCAAACCTACGTAACTCGGCAACTCACGTTCTGTAGCGCCCCCTCACCGTAGGGTACACACCGGGACGCCCGTGGTCTGTTCCGGCGCATATCCCGCAGTTCGGAAGTGCTACGATCACAAATGATCACTAAACACTCGCATGGCATCACTAAAGATAAACGGCATCAAGCAA
>JAOTIZ010000203.1:39869576-39888786 GCA_027123425.1 Erythroxylum panamense
CACGCTTTGGAATTTTAAGTATATCTTGAGCTATATAGCTCCGATTGAGGTGATTCTTGCTTCAAAACAAATTAGAGACTTAAAGCTACAATTTCTTTGAAGAAGTCAACTTATGATTTTAGCGATTGTTTAGTGTGCGCTAAGCACCATTGTGGAATGACAGCAAATGACCCTTCAGGAAATTAAGCTCAAGGTTTGTGCCTCCGAATGTTAGGCTCCAGGAACGGGGTCCATGAGCATGGTGACTAATTTTATATGGGCACGCCATTGAAAAAATTGTGAGGAAAAAGAAAAAAAATTGGAATTTTATAAGAATGAGAATGAACCGATGAAGCTCAAGTTTCATGATCAAGCAAGAGTTGGGCTCCGGAAGCAAGTGGGGTCCAACATGCATGAGGGGCAAAATTGGAAGAATACTTAAGCTTTTAAGTTACCAAGCTTATAAGGAAGGGCAAATGAGTCATTACTCATTCATTAATTGTAAGTTGGTAAATAAGGAGGGTGAGTCTTCGTATAAGACAAGGAGGAGCACGAAATTGAAGGAAAGAAAGGAACAAAAAGGAAAGAAGAAAGAAAGAGTGAGAATTTCGGATGGAGAAAGGGAGAAAGAAGCAAGAAACCTAGGGTTTGATTTTTGGTGAGTTCCAAGTGCGAATTTGATGTTGTTTCAAGAAGAAAAAATAAGAGAAGCACGAAAGCTTTCTTTCAAGCCAAGAAACCCTTCATTTGGGTGAATATTAAGGTAAGATTGGAATTTTGATTTGTTAGATTTTAAAAAGATTTTGGTTTAGATAGCTTGAGAATTGTATGGGTTTAAGTTCACTTAGATCAATTTTGGTGATTGCATGATATGAATTGTTCAATTTTGGATTTCTATGAATTAGGGATTTTGTCTTGGATGAGGAAAATTAAGAGAGGCAATGGAGAAAGAGGGCCTTGATCAGGTTTCAATTAAGGATATGAGGTGGGCACCATGTTTATGATTTGAATTATAAGCCAATAATATGTTTTCGAAAAATCAATAACATAAAATGTTTTCAAATGGTTTTGAATGATTTAAGAAATTGCAATAATTGTTGAATTCATTATGTCTGAATGATTTGATAATTGTTATAATTGTTTCATTCTTTGTATAATTAAGAATATGTTATATGAATTGGATTGACACTGTGAAATTCTGAATGTAAATGTATCTGATATGACATGGTTATGAAAAATTAAGTTTTTGAAAGGTGCCTTTGGGCAGTTCGATTTTTAAGTGTGAATTATCTGTTATGTGGGTTTGGTTAGATCCCATAAGATGTCAAGTGAACTTGTCAATAGGCTTCTCCAGCCTGCTCGGTAGTGGCATGGAGTTCCTTTAAGGACTCCCATAAGTTCAAGGCTACACAGGACTGCTATGCGGGAATGTTTAGTACGTTCTGTTCACGGCTACATAAGACCGCTATGCGGGAATGTGTAGTACGTTCTGTTTTCTAGACCGACCCAAACCATTTTTGATGTGTTATGTGCTTATGTTCTATTAATAAATGCGATGCATACATATTTTAAAATTGTTCACGAATGTTTTGAAAAGAACTGAGAATTTTGAAAAATAAGTATTCGATGTTTTCAACCGTGAAAATTTCCATAAAATGGCAAAAAGTTTTGAAAAAAATGGTTTTTGCTTATTGTTCTGTTATAAACATGCTATCCAAGGGCTGTAAAGCTCACCCCCTCCCCCTCCCTTCGTTCCCAACTCTAGGTATCAAGAAGGAGATCGGATAAAAGAAAATCAAGACGTCCGTTCATTATATATATGATTGTGATTTTAAGTTAAATTATTGTAAAAATAAGAGCTTAGGCATAAGTTGAGTATTGTGGGGATTTTTGAATCTTTTGTATTTGGATTTTGATATTGGGATTGTATATGGCTTGGAATGCCATAAAGGTTTGTAACAATTATTTTCATGATGGAAATGAGTTCTGAAATTGTATATGGGCTTGAATTATGAATTTGTGTATGAGATATAGTTTTGTATATGGAATAGAAAAGGGAGATATGGATTTGTATATAAATTGTATATGAATGTGATTGAATGTGTTTGGATTCCGGACAGGAGGTCCGAAGATTTTGATTGTTGATTCGAATTATTGAAATGCTATAGTTATGAATGTGTTTGAATTCTGGACAGGAGGTTCGATGATTGTGTTGATGGATTTGAAATATTGAAACGCTCTTTGTTTATGGCTTGGTTGGTATATAGCAATGTGTGAGATGTTTATGGAAAAAAATATATGATTTTTTAAAAAAGATGAATTATAGGATATGTATGAATAAGAAGAATATTATGAATTGAGATTTGAATGTGGATAAATTCTAATTGGAATTTTGTATTTGCTTTGAATGATGAAAAAAATATACCAATCTGGAATTGCGTAGACTAAGTGTGTCTTGCGTTTCCAATGCTAGTTTTTCTAAGGTATGCATTTTCGAATGTTGGAATTTGACCTTCAGTTTGTTTAAACCGTTTTGTTTTCTTTGATTCCGAGCCATTTCGATTTTCTTTGGCTCTTTAAGTTTTTGTTTCCGCAATCTTTTTGATCCGATTTGTGTTTCGTTTGCTTTTGACCCACTTTTGCTTTGTGATCCGTTCTTTTGGGTCCCAACAGCAAGCCTAAGACAGTAAGGTGGCACCACCTACATTCATGATCTTTTGCATAAATATCATAAACTAAGCCCAAAAAGAAATAAAAAGTATCTTAATTGAATATTCGTAATATTCAAAATGTTCGTATATGAACAAGGTAACGAAGGGGTAACTAAATTTGAATTAGGGAGTGTCAAATTCTTAGAAAATGAATTTTCAAAGTAAGGTGAAATAGGAAAAGACTCATTTTTCTATAAGGCTCATGGTCAAAGTGATTTCATTTTAAGAAATCAAGAAAGGGGACTCCATTCGAGTGGGTAAAATTTAGACAACTTAAAATTTATTTAAGATTAATTTAGATTACAATTTATTGGGAGCTTACTTACTATATCTGACCAAGTGGAATAATAAGAATAACGATAAATATGTATCTCATGAACCCTATTTACACCTAAGTAATTATATTATAATTCCCATTATTATTTTAAAATATAAGGACAATTCTATATAATTATTGACAATAAAATGGTTAACTAAGAAATATAAATAAGGCTTCTACACCAGTCCCACTAAATGAGAATGGATGAAAGAAATGAAGGATAAAATGACTTATATTAACACAAATAAAGTATTGTACTTGGTCAATATCCCTAATAATTGAAAATCTATTAGGGACAAATAGGTTCTCAAAATGAAGTGAAAGGCTAATGATTGCATTGAAAGATATAACTTATATCTAAACAATATAGACAATAAGAGGGTTATAAGATTTATTCCAAAATGAATAATCTTGGTTGTAGTAGTGAGCATAGATCTTGATTACATCAAGTGAATGTAAAGGGCGATTTTCTTAATAAAAATTAGAAGAAGAAATATATATGAAATAACTTATAGGTTTCACAAAGACATGCGAAGAGCATAAAATGTATCAATTGTAAAATTCAATTTATGATATGAAGCGTTCCTCAAGATTGCGGTGCATTCATTTTTATAGTGTAATCACTTTGTATGGTTTTCACATGAATAATAAAGACCAAGTTGTAAACACAAAAACATCTAAAGATAATTTTGCAATTTTATCTATCTTTTGATTACTTATAATACCATTAATTTTATTAAGCAAATAAAAAATTATTTTTCAAATGAATTTGAGAACAAATATATGGAAAGCTTTGTACATTTTTAGATTAAAAAGATCATTAAACAAGAATTATTGTCACTTTTACAAGTGAACTAAAAATTTCTTGAAATATTTTGTATATAAGATTACAAGCCAAGTAATAATCTTATTACTAAAGAAAAAGGTCTTAGTCAAAAATTGTATCCAACAACGCCATAAAAAAGAGAACAAATAAAGAAAAGTACAATTAGAAGTTTCATAGATGCAATGATATATAGGAGTTTAGATTTTTATCATATTGTCAGGTATGGTAAGCAAACTCTAAACAAAATGCACTCACTTATAACATGAAAAATACCTGGATGCTATAATTCTGGTACTTTTTTGTAATGTACTCTTGTAAATTGATTTCTACTGAATTGTGGCCAGATTAACGAATAATACTGTAACTCCCCAATCCCGCCCACATGCCCGACAAAATTGGCGTGTTACTTATATCACCTTCACTTTATAACATAGCATTCACTAAACCATAAATTACACATTTGCTAAAATTCAAAATATCCTCATTTTATATCATAAACCATAACGTCCATTATAGCTTTAAGTTCCACACAGTACGCTACAAACATGAGGAATAAACAAAAGATATTAATAGACTATGTCTGCAACCCCAATTGACTGTCCTTTGAGTCATATTTGATCTTTAAAGTTGCACAAAATTGCTTCAAGCAATCTTAGAAGCTAGGTCGTCTCAGTTTACCGAACCTGAAATTATCAACATTACAATTTTGAAGGGTTTTGCGAACTCAGTAGAGTGGCCATCCTCGATGGTTCACTAATAACGTATCACACAATAGTATGTTATCACATAATTTAAATCACTTTGATTATCATCAAGTTATATCACAAAACACATTATTCACAACTGTCATGTTTCAGTCACATAATTCAATCAAGATATCATTTCATTTCACTTGTGTAGTACATATTCATCGATTTACTATCATATATTCATATTTGAAATATTCTCACAACTTTGCAAATCATTCAATGTATTCAAATCATATATGAATGCAATGTGTATGAGACTCACATTCATTTTTACGTTGTTGTGACCGTGTGCTTTTTCACTGTCCCGTATCTATTGTGTATACTGGGCTCTTTATACTGTCCCTTATCCATTGGAGATACAGGGCTCTTTGTACACGTTGAGCCTTAGGCTCTTTCCACAGGTGCCTGAGCTTTAAGCTCCTTTTTTGTTCACTGGCGACATCAGTCATAATTGTCTTTATATTTCATGCATTGGAAATGAAATGCATTCACAAATTCAATCATCATACTCATTCAGTCGCATTCACACTATTTCTCATTCACATTTGTCATCAGGCTTTTAGTCCGGCATTCAACATTCACATTGTGAATCAAATAGTCAATCTCATTCACATACAAGTAGTATTTCTAATGTTTTAGTCATGCATCAAAACTCCTCGGACATTTATGTCCGAAATTCAGTACACAATTCAATACACATTCATCAATATTAAATTCAGTTCAGTAATAAATAAAACAAGTTAAGGCGAGACCATCTTAGGTTACTTACAATTGCTCTCTTTCGCTTATTGCCTTGAAGTATTGGTAATGTCTGGAAGCATTCGTTCCACTTGCTCTTTTATATGCAAACAAATACATTTTCATATTACTATATGGCTCATTTAATTGAATAATCACATTTTTAAATGTATCATGTGGTATGCATGTTCATTGAAATATGCCCGGGTATACTTCTGTAATAAACCGATGCAAAGACCAATTGTACTCCAAACGTGTCAAAATTCATACACTCATTAATTATTCCAGTTTTTTCTCAAAACTTACTTTCGGGTCAACTTTGCATAATCAATATAACAAGGAAGATGGTATATTTTTGTAATACTTTCTTCTAGACAATTGTTTTCCTGTGCTTTAAGTTTCTAATGACACTAAGATCATACAATTTGGTTCATTATTCTATGAGTTATGCTCAAAATACTACAGGCTGAGTTTATTTGAAATTTTTGGCTAGTATATGATCATGCACTCAAGTTGTACAACTTATATCACTCAATTACAATATCCAAAAATTACAAACTTTATACCAATTGAAAGATAAGAGAATAGGCTACAAATTTTGTGAAGACAATTTTGTCTGATTCGACCTACAACAATACAGTTTATTCAATAACAACAGGATATGATTTATGTCACTAGTAGTGCTACAACCTAATCCAATACTTAATTTCATGCCAAATTTTGAAATTCATATAGATAGAATTAAAATTCTACTTCTTAAAGAAAGTTGTAGAAATATGTCTCAAGTTTAATCTGAATGAAGAATCAACTCAATTGGAATCCTACATATCAAGATGTAATCAAACTACCGAAGCGTGTTCAAGGAAAGTATTCCAGTTCATAATATTCCAATGGACTCCTCACTTTCATCCAATCAATATTTTCAAATCAATTCAGATGGCTCAAATTTTTTATGGAGAGGAAAAGCAATGTCTTAGGAGTATATTGGTTCAATTTTTAAGTCATTTGGAGGCCAGGAGACAAAGTTATAACAAAATGAATGAAAGATGTTCAAAACAATCTCTTTACAATAAACCTTTAGTGCAACTCTTCTTCTCTTCTCTCTCTCAAACACAGGTTTTCTTCTTCTTCACTGAAAACTGCAGATTTCTTCTCTCTTCTTCCTTTATTTTTTTTCCAGATTTCAAACTCCTAACTTATTCAACTAACACAAATTATCTTTTCTACTTCTCTTTCAGTTTATCTTACTTTAAAACAATTTAAAACTTCAAGATTAAACATAAACATCAAAACACACTCATACACTACTGTTTATCAATTTCTGCATATGTGTTTCTGCATGTCTTTTAATATCCAACAACAACCTTATTTCATCATATAGTTTTCATTTTCATTCTTTTCCATTAACTTTAAAACATCTCAAATGCAAGATCAAATACAACATGCAAAAACAGAACATTACTCACGGTTTTTCATCTCTTTCTACATATTTTCTGTACTTTCATTTTTCTACAATTCTTCTTCTTTTATGATTTTCCAGCACTCTTCCATAACTCATTTCAAGCTAAAACATATCCTATTTCTAGTTTCTGCAATTGCCCACTCCTCAAATTCACTTTAAACTCAGATTCTCACAATTTTATATTCACAGTTTCTGTACATCTCAATTTCACTAAATTCTCACTTAACTCATTCTTAACATCACCGAAACTATCCTTCTTACACACCTCATACATGAACTCATTTCCAATTATTAAAACATATCAAAATCATTTACAATATCCAGTAAATCTGAAAACACAACTTACTTGATTAACAGTAATATTGAAGAACAAGTTCTGGTGGTTGGAGGATATCAAAGATGAATGGAAACAGAGCAATATATATGGACTTCCAAATATACAATATTTAACAAGTGTTTCAGTGATGGATGTTCAAAGAAGAGAATTGGATAATGTCCAGTGAAGAACATTGAAAGAGCTGAAGCAGTGTTCTTCTTATCGTTTTTTTTAACTTACACGTGACATCCATGCATGTAATCTATTTGTCATGCATGTGAGGCTGCCACGTATCACACTCCCATTTGTTTATTTTTCTAATTCAAAATACCTCAAATTTTCATAAATTTCCTAAAATTCACCAAAAATTCTGAAATAATAATAACATTCTCTAAATAAATTTTCAACACATAAAAACCATAATTCGCATTTTAATCGCATTTATAAATCAATTATGCGCGGAAAATGTCAATGAATGCATGTACTATTATTTTAATGTATCAAAAAAAATCAATATTCTCATGTATGTGTATGTCACATTATGCATAAGCATGAATTATGCTTCCCAATTTCTCATTAACCTCTTATTAACACTATTTTAACCTGATCATAAGTATTAGGATGTTACAAATACAATTCCTTTTAATTTTCAAAAAAATATTAGTTGAATCTACGATAGATAAATTGGAAAGTAGTAAAAAGAATATTGAGGTGTTTAAAAAGTTGCCATAGATTACACATTGCGTTATCAAGATAATGAAATAAGTATATAATATTAAACAAATATAGGTTGGGGATAAGATTTCAATGAGAGAAAATTACCTCTATATTTGTTTTCTTACTCAATAATGGTGCAGTATTATAAAGTAGTAAGAAACTCATACATTGCTTTATCTATAATAAAAGTTAAATTCATAGCATTTTCAATTGTAAGATAAGAAACATTTTGGCTCAAACTTTTCTTAGTTCATTTGGGACTAATTAAAAGCAAGATTGACTTAGTATTATTCAAATGTGATAATTAAGCAGTAAGCTTTTAAACGAAAGATCATAAGTTCCATTGTAAAACCAAGCATATAGGTACCTAGTATAATTACATAAAGATACTGTAGCATGAGGTGAAATAAACTTGACATATATATAAGCATGATATAATGGTAAACTCATAAACTGGGATGTTGTCTACCAACCGAAGAATCTGGGAGGCTTAGGACTACGGAAAATCAGAGTATCTAATGACGCACAACTTTGTAAACTAGGTTAGAGACTCCTATTTGATTCAAATGCCCTTTGGGTTCGTGTCATCAGTGGAAAATATGGCTTCTCTCACAACAACCAACCTGCTGTCATTAATGCTAAAGGCTCTTCTATGGTTTGGAGGCCCATCACTTCTATTTGGTCTTATGTGCTATGAGGCTCGAAATGGACTCTTCGAAACGGTCTACACGTTCGCTGCTGGATTGATGCATGGGTAGCTAACCTTGGTCCTCTCAGCTCTTATACGACCACACCCTTATTGCATTCTGAGTTATCGCTTACGGTAGCGGACTATGTTAATGATCATGGAGGTTGGAAATAGGAGAGCTTCCAAGACCACCTTCCATCGTCAGTTTGCATGCACATTGCCAGCCTTCTTCCTCCAAGACCCAACCTTGGGCACGACATGAGAATATGGGGAGAATCAACCAATGGACATTTCAGCACGGCTTCAACATACTCCCTACTTGCAAAGTTTGCGCAAATGGAGCGAATTGAGCAATGTCATGTGATTTGGAAATGGCCTGGTCCATAAAAGATCAGGGTGTTCTTATGGCTTCTCTATCACGATAACCTCTTGACTAACACTTAATGAGTTCTTCGCCATCTCTCCTGCGATGAAGCATGTGCTGCGTGTGGCATGCGAGAAACCTCCTTACATGCCATGCGAGATTGCCCTCGGGTCCAACAAGTGTGGCTAACGTTTCTACTAACAGCATCGCCTGGAGAATTTTCCTAACGCTACACCCACAACGATTATGAGTGAACTTGCAATCCAAACAGAAGCTATATGGGTTCGACTGACCTATCATTTTCGGTGCCACTTGCTGGTTCTTTTGGGTTTGGCGTAATAAGGGTATTTTCGACGTACAATTCGTGTGGCCAACCAACCCAAAGGCAATTATCCTCAATTATATTGAGTGAATTTACAAGGTTCAAGAATTGCACTCTCAAGTTCTACTAGATCATCACCGGCGGGAGAAGAAAATAATAGGTTGGTCCACACCCCCACCTGGGTGGATTCGCCTAAATATAGATGGTGCTTACAAGTGCACTTCTAACACTGCTTCAGCGGGTGGTGTCCTTCGCGACTATACGGGTACCTGATTAGGCGGATTCGCTCAACATGGGCTTTGCTACGTCAGTTTGTGCTGACTTTGGAATGTTTTCACGGGCCTCTCCTTTGCCTGAGATTTAGGTTATAAACAGATAGAGTTGGAGATTGATTATTTGGTAGTCATCAACATTTTCTCCTCTCCAAAATAACAACATGACATAAACAACTCCTTGATTCGGGCAATTCAAGAGTTGTTTACTAGAGACTAGATAGTTCGGAAGCGACATGTCTACCGAGAAGCAAATCGCTGTGCGAACTGATTGGCCAACTTCACCCAATCTTTCCAATTTGGCACTACAACCTTTCATCAACTCTTATAGGGTGTCTCACCATCCTCCTTGAGAATATAGCAGGGATATCTTTCCCTAATTTAATTTAGTAGCTTTTGTTTGTTCTTTTTTCTTATGATTCGGAAAAAAATATTTACTTTAAAATAATAATGAGAAAATAGCTGACAATTTGTCGGGGAACTGAACTCAGAAGGCAAGAATCAATCATAAGAGAGCAAGTTATATAAATACTTGAGAAAAACTAACGAGGGCCTACGCACTTTCGGATAGAATCCTATTCGTTCTCAGATTATCTGAGTTGGAAAAGCAAAAATATTATAAAAATTCAAAATTCATCTTTCTCCAAAGGAAAGCACAAGAACCAACTGTTAGATGGTGATGATGAGAATTGCAATTCTATTCTCATTGTTTCTTCCTCCTCCTCAACACATTGTTTGATTGATTACTGAGAACCGAAGGAAAGAATCAGACTTCCCTACTCTCTGTTTTTCGATTGGTTTAGGTTTTGACTGTAGTGTTGACGGCATTCTGGATTTAGATTGAAGATGATATATTCTTATATTACTTCTTACTGAAGAGAAAGATCAAGTTAATGAGCGAATCTGAGAGGTGTTTGATTGGAATTCCAGCAACGGATCCTTAACCCTAATTAATCTAATTAAACTGAGATCTATTTCTCCCATACTTAAATCCAGGACAGCAAACTGACTTCAAATTAATTCCCACCCGCATCCTCAGCTGAAGACTGAAAGGTTAGATTTTTCTTCTCTTTCGTATCCTCTCTGATATGATCTATCTGCGCAATTTTACACTATAGTTGATTTGCCTGTGGTTTCTTGTGTTCTGGTTTCCCTATTGATATATATACATCCACCTTAACATCCCCCCCTCCCCCAGTACTTGGATTTCTGTTTCTTTGATCCTGTGAACAGACACTTGGTAGCCGCCTTTCTTGCTTAACTACGAATTTCTGTGTTTCCCTTTGTCCAATTTGAAAGTTTCTTCATTTCTTTGCCAGCCTATTAGTGCTGAATGTCTATATTTTTTTAGCTACTCAATTTTCCATTTTTGATGGGTCTAAAACTTTGTTTTCAATTGCTGCTGTTTGATTTTTTGTCATTATTCATTTGAAGAACAGATAACCCGACATGCATTCCAGGCATCGAAATACAGGAAATGGATACCGTTCTACTTCCATGGGGATGGCATGGATGGCCTCCAGGACATCCACAGATACTCCAGCTAGAAGCGCCCATGGTTTTAACACTTCTGACTACAGAAGCTTCAATAATCGCAGCTTTGGCTGTGGTCAGACCCTAGCCAAATCTTTCCAACAACCACCTGTCTGCAAAGGTGACATTTTGGTAGAAGCTGGTAGGCTTGCTACCGAGTATTTAGTTTCAAAGGGATTGTTACCTCCTAATGTACTTTCTCATAAATGGCAGAATGGTAGTTTCAAAAAGCAGGTTGGGGATTGTCAGGACTTTAAGCAACAAGATGACATACAGGAAGCTCGAACTTCTGTTCATGCCCGTCTAGGGATCATTTCTTCTCCAGCAGGGTGTTCTAAGAGAAGATATTCTGATGAATTCAATTCAAGGAATCACTTGAAGGGAAGGAGAAGAGGAGATTATTATCAGAGTTCTAGCTCAGAGTGGGGCAAAGAGTATGGAAAGAGTAGATCTTGGTCAGACAGAAATAGGGTGTCTCCTGACATGGATGGGGAAGATGACAGTGTTGGACATTTTGAAGAACATGAAGTTGGAAAAGCTGCTGGTGATGTAATGAGAAAATCTGATCTGAGTGGGGCATCTGAAAGTGAAGAACCAGGTAATAGAGAATTGGGGCTACAGAAGTACAATTGCTCAGGTGAGATAGGTCCTAAGGCAATTTCTTCTGGCAGGTGTAAGGATGACATGAAAGCTGAACCCTCCAAGCGGTCTGATATTTTTACAAAGGTAAATCTTGAGAATGGGGAGTTGATGAGTAATGATGAATGCAGCCATGAAAATAAGGAAGAAATTGTTCCAGATTTGCCTGTCCAGCATTCTGATGTGGATAACAATCCATCTAGCAAGAATGGATTTGACTTATTGGCACTCTGTAAATTTGACAATTTACCAACCAAAACGCGCTCTGCACTGACATGTAGGGCCTTGAAGGTTGACCAGGTTCCAAATAAAGATGATGGAAATGCTTCTGATTTTGCGCATTGTAAAGTACCTGATGTCTTGGTCCAAAATGATAGTCTTGATGACTCAAATACCGATGTCCTGACAAATGCAAATGATGATTCAAAATCTCCACACTCCGAGGTGGTGCCTATTCAGTCTGCAGGAATTGTTGAAGAACCGCATGCCGCTTATGGTGTTACACAGGAAAAAAGTGTCAGATCTCCATCTTTTCCAGATAGAGCTTTTATGCATGACTATGAACAAGAGTCAAAATTTGGAATGTCCAACTCATTCAGAGAGAGAGGTCAGAAACGAGCTGCAGAAGACAGCCATGCTGATGAGCCAACCAAGAAATCAAGGGAATGGCTTCCGGTCTTGGTCACCGAGGATGAAGAGCACTTACTTATTTCTGATTTGACTGATCATAGATCAAGTTCAATGAAAGTGGGGACTTCACAAGGTCATCCATTGACTCCGGCCCTTACTCAAGACAGCTTGGTTCATAGTTGTCAATTGCCCAAGGCCAATGGTGAATCATGTACTCAGTTTGCTCAAGAGAAGCAGTTTTTTCCAAATTTGTTCAAGATTTGTGACCTTAACCTTATGGAGTCATCTTATGGAGACGATAACCATTGTAACGATCAAGTTCCTATGTATCCATCTCTTGAAATTACCAAAAGTGATGCAGCTTCAGTTGATATTGGCTTGTCAATAAGTAACTCCAACATTTCTAGCAAATATTCCAGGTGTCTGGGCGATGGTATGGAGATTGAAGTAATTGATTTAGAGAATGAATCCCCCATAGAAAACAAGACCTTTAACAGTACACAGAGAAAGTATGCTTCTTTCCTTCTTTTTCTTTTAAAAAATTAAAGTACCTTGTTATTCTCACATGATGATGTTCATTACTATGTTACTATTTTTTTTCATACTTCTGTTGTACGTAAATGATGGTAGCATAATATTTTTATCGTTTTACCTGTTTTACTATTACGTCGGACTCCTGATTTACATAGATGATGGAACATATCCTGTAGCATCTATACGTTGGATGTTCTTTACCTTGGACTTTTCTGGTTGATCCCATGTTTTACTTTTACATTCAGGATTGAAACTGCCTTTGCCATCACTGACAGGTTTCCTGGCCATTCAGAGAATGCCGGTGACATTTCTGGTGTTCAAGAAAATTATGATGGTCTTATGATCGCAGAATTCCTTACAACTTTTTCAAATTGTACATCAGGGTCAGAGGACATTACACCATTGCAGAATGAGATGAGCCTTCATAATGCTGAGGTAACAAAGAAATATGCTGTCTTTCTTACACGATTTTTTTCTGGGGTGTGTTGCAGGGTGGTTGTGCTCAGTCTATTTAATTTTTGTTTTTGGGTATCCTGCTGTCCTTGAATGTCTAATCATACTTCGAGGACTCATGGCATATATGCCATTCGTTTTCTATGCTTTTATATTATTTGGTAGCTGTAGATTGCAACCCAAATGCATTTCCCTTATGTGATTCATGGATAATTTACTTTATTTTGTTGATCTTTTCAGGGGAATTTTGGTGATGATGACTCGATATACATGTCACTTAGAGAGATACCATTGAGTATGCAGATCTTTTAACTGGTTTTTCTTACAATAGTTCTAGAGCATGTGTTTGAACTTTTCAGCTGGTTATTTAAAGGCATGTTTTGATTAACTGGTACTTCCATGATCGAATTACTGTTTATGTTAAATCTGGCCATAAATCTATTGATGTGTAAAGAATTTTTATAGCCACGGCTCCATTTGGAATTGAAGTGTGCACATTTAACACTATAATCTCTTACACATCAACAAGCATTTGTATAATTTTGATTTTTGTTGTGTTTGATGTGCCTGAGGTCTATGAAAACTTGAACTGGATACGTTGGAATGAATGTCTCCATTTAAGATAGGGACTGCTGATGCATAGCTTTTGATTGTGCTGTATTTGTACGTGTTAACCACTCAAAGTTGTCCTTGGAAGGGGTGATGAAAGTCAATGCCCTGTGTTTTAGCTAACGAAGGAATCATTTTGGAAAAGCTAATAAATTGAATGATGAGCTATTAGTTAATATTTTGTTGCTTGTTATTGATCTGGGTTTCAAAATTTCTGTTTTCACATCACAGCTGATACATTGTGGAATAATCATCACTCTTACTCTTGTCATTCTTATCATCTTCTTTTAGGCTTCATACCAGCGTGGGAGCGGCCAACACCAAAGGAATACTTAAAGCCCTTTTGATGTGGTAAATCTGTTAGCCTGCAAGGACTTGGTGTGCTCGCCCTTGTTCGTGGGATTTACCAAGCAATCGCATCCCTCCTTTGGTTTTGGTTTTGATTTGATTTCTGATCCTAACAAAGGAAATGGCGGCTCTATAGGTGATGCTGGACATGATGAATGCTTTGTTTTATTTTATGTTTTGGAGTGAGTCCCTGTCATTCTTTTGTGTCCTTAGTAGCCAGTATATATCATTGCACATACAACGGCCCAAATTAAGACTGGCCCAATAACATAATCTGATATCGGATTTTGATGAAATACTCTACACAGCATTAACACTGAAGAACTATATGTCAAAATTTCAGAAGAGAAAGAAGTACAACTTACAAGAAAAATCTTAATTGCAGCGGGATTGACATCTTTTGGTTCTTCAAGATGGGTTCTTGACATTTTCGTTGGTTTGGGTAGTTCTTCTATACATCGATATTGGAGACTACAATTTCACATGCACCACCCAATCTTCGATAATTTGGATTATGGCAAGTATCAAAAGAACTGAAAGCTTAGAAGTTAAGTAGAGAAAGGACGTATCTGAGACAATTTGACAAAATTTGGACCTTTGTCATGCTTTGTCTCTGTCCACGAAGTCTTGCTTGGAGCAGGACAACCATACTGACACAACATCTTCACTTTTATAAAGTTGGATCTTGATTTGTCTGTATTTGCAGAACAAAATTTAGGGTTTACGTTACCACGAAAGAAGGCACGGTAAAAAAATTTAGGGTTTAAGTTACGACGAAAGAAGGCAAGGTAAAACTCTGCGCTTTCCTTTTTGTTTACATGGTTCCGGGAAATGGACATAGCTGTTTTTTAGATTATTGAATAAAGTAAGTTTTTTAATCATTTTAAAATATTATTAATGTATTTAGTAAATGATTAATTGGTTAACGTATTTAATTATAATAATTTAATTTCTAAAAACTTCATAAGATGACTTTTTATAGTTAGCTATTTATCTAACGATAGTATTGCCCTCTACTTTATCCTTACTTTTGCTCTGTGTATTTTCAAAGTTATTTTTTTTATCATACATTTATGTTGTAAAGTTTAGAAAAATATAATAAAGGGGTTAATTAAATTTTTGATCTTTATTTAATTTTATAATATTAGTTCATATTTGAAAATACCATAATATTAAGTTTTTGAACATAAAGAATCACATCAAATTAATATTTTTAGTATATAACTATTATATATCGTATCTGTGTCATATTATAATTATAGATATTTGTAATTTACTAAATAATAAAATTCATAATATTATATGAAAATACTATTATGATGTAAATTGCTGCATTATTCATATTAATAGAGAATTTAACATTATATTATTATTATTATTATTATTATTATGTTTTTTATTAAAGTTATAAACTTAATTTTTGTAAAATTAAATATCTAAATCTAAATTCTTATAAGAGTATTCAACAAAATACTAAGAAATATAATATTCATAACCTTATGATTTTTTTAAAACATGCTCTCATAAGTCATTTTACACATCAACATTTGATATTAAATAACTAATTTTATCAAACATCTTTAATAAATAATTGAAGTTATCCGCTGTTCGCCGATTAACTGATATAATTAGTTAATCATCTAACAGTTAATATAGTCCGCTGTTTACTAAACAAGTTCAAAGGCACATATGCAAACAGATGAAGAAACACAACATTTTTAAGTGATTAGGCATTCACTTTCATTGGTTTCATATACAAATACAAGCAGTTAAAAATGAAACTATTTCATTAAGCTAAATCTAAAGTCCTATTTGATAATCAACATATTGCATTAGTTATTAGTTAGCTCTATCAGCGATTAGTTGATAGCGAATCATATCAATTTTTTTTGACCAGTGAATAATATCAACTATTTATATAAAGATGTTTAATCAAAATAGCTATTTAGTGTTAGTTATTTATGTGTAAAATGACGTATGAGAATGTAACTTTAAAAAAAAGAATTTATAAAGACGTGAGTATTATGTATTAGTACTTCTTTGAATATTCTTATAAGAATTTATATTTTAGATATTTAATTTTGCAAAAATTAAATTTAGAACTTTAATAAAATTATATAGAACATATAATAATGATGATGATAATGATAATGATGATAGTAATAATAAATAAATAATTATTATTGATATTGTTATTATTATTACCAATACTATTTTCTTTCTTCGTATTAATTAAGTTGAAGTTCATTTTTTCTAATATATTAACTTATTAATTAAGTTTTAGGATACTAGTATTCGGTCAAGAGAAAACAATAATAAAATATGACAATTTGAGTAATTTGTAATAACTTTTGGACACAACTGTCTTCTCGTCCCTAAATTTCTCAACCATTGGAGTAAAACGCTTCTCATAGGAGTATTTTCAAAAACAACATATTTGATTCAATCCGTTAACCGAATCAGATAATTATCAAACATGATTATTAATATGAACCAAAAGTAAAATATCTCTCAATCCGTTAAAAAATAGTTCATCATTTATTTACCAAACAAAGGCAAAATCGAATAGATTGAGATTCATCACCTAAAAGTCGATGTAGTCACTCTCCACTACTTATAAAAGTATCTGTTCAACATTTAAATGTTTGTTTTATTGTATTAACAGATTATTTATGCGTGGATCGGTTATTTTTTATAGAGCTTATAAGTCTGGTTCTTTGTATATCTTATGTCACCTGTGTTGAAACTTGCTTGCATTATCTATCGTTTTCCTGTTTGTCTTCGTTCTATCCTCCATCTTCTTGCCATTACATGATTTAGTTTTGTGTTACTTAAGATGTTTTCTCTTATTCAAGTTGATGAAATTTGACAAAAAGTCGACTAGTCTTGACATTTGCACTTAAAAATCATTGCATTAGTACGTACGCCTCATCCTAAGACAATCTTGAACAGCTTGTAATCTTTTTCTTTGGATTGATGCCTCTTTAAAGCTCATGACACTATAATTAATAAAATGCATATTTTATATTGTCCTTCAATTATATAAAATTTAATTACTAAGCGCGAATACAAATTTTTTTATTAATTTTCAAATTAGGGGAAAATTTTAAAATTAAAGTTGAATGATAAATAAAATTTTCAAAAAAAAGTAGCAAACTGCGACGGATTTTTGTACAATTAATTTATTATAATATTATCAAAACTTGTTATGGGTAATATATAAATAAGAACAACAAGATAATATTAAAAAACTAAAATATATAAATTATCAGGAGTTACGAAATTAAAATTACTAGTGTGAAAATTTAAAATTATATCAATATAAACATAATAACAAGGGTTAATTAAAAAAAATTCAAATATTTGTCAATTTTTTAATTATAATCTGAAGTTTAAAATGTAACAATAAAATGTTCAAACAATCAATTTTTTTATATTCTGGCCCAAACTTTAAAAAATGACAATAAAATGCTCAAACTTTCAATTTCTTTTTTAATTCTAATTCAATGTTAAATGTTGTTCTCCCAATGCTCTTAGCACTTTGTTTTTTGTTTGTTCTTTTAACGTCCTAAATTACTCCCGCATTACAGCGTACTGAATAAGTACTAAGTTCTTTGTTTTTTGTTCGTTCTCTTGATGTCCTTAGTCTGAGGACGTTAGACCTGTGTAATATGAAAGTCAAATGGTAAGGAGGTCAAGAGAACAAATTGGAAAGAAAGAAAAATTAAAATCAAAGCGTAAGGTCGTCGAAGCTGTATAATCTGATTTATGACATTTTTTAACAATGACGTTAAACGACGTCGTTTTATTAATCTTTATTTGTTATGTTAATTTTGGCTGACATGTATTAATAGTTAAAGTTTATGAAATACGTGACAAGCCTTATCAGCAAACCTGACGAAAATACCATCGTCATGCTAGAATTAAAAAAATTGAAGGTTTGAACATTTTATTATTACTTTTTAAAGTTCGGACTAGAATTGAAAAAAATGAAAATTTGAACATTTTATTGTCATTTTTAAAAGTTAGGGCTATAATTGAAAAGTTGACGAAAATTTGAGTTTTTTTTTTTGCATTTAACCCTGATAACAATAAAAATAACTTTATAATATTTTACATTTGGATAACAACTTTTGCAATATCATATTTTTAAAATTTTTATTACTGCCAAAATTTTTAATTTTTAAATCAATTTAGACCTTAAAATATTTTTGTCAAATAAATGAAGAGGTGGATTGGTATTATTCTTAGAAATTTTGAAAACGAAACAGTAGTTGCTACACATCTCTATGATATTCACCATCTCTCTCTTTTCCACTACATTCTCTCTTAAATCTAGACTCAAATTTACCTTTCCTTTCAAATTTCACACGCCCCCTTTTAAGAAAATGCCCTTACTTCCACCATTGTGGGCGTCACTGGTGCAGCGGTCAACTTAGGAGTTTCTCCGTGTTCTGTCGGACTAAAGTTAAAGTCCAGGTCACCATATTCACTACATAAGCTTAAATTAAGGTTTTATACTCCTTAATAAAACCTTATATAATAAAACCTTAATTTATATAAAACCTTAATTTAAGCTTAAATTAAGATTTGAGGAAGTTAATGTGTGATGTGTAATAAGTAAGATAATAAAAAATAAAATCCTATCAAAGTATCTAATCTCTTTCTCAGCAAATCTTTTTCACATATTTAATGCCAACCACTTTTAATCCCATTAGTCAATGTTTATATGTTCCAATGCAAGTTATTTGTAATAAATAATTTTGTTGATCGGTAAATTAATCATATTTTATTCTTAAATTTTAGACCTTTCTATATTTTACATCTCAGCGGAATTTTTATTAAATACTATTATTATTGTTGTTTTGCAAAAAAAATAAAAACTAATAGAAGGGTTTTGGCGTGTGGTTCAGCCGGAATCTGACCGAACGGTACGTTGCCGTTTGGATCCATCGTTTGGCAACCTTCTATGATGAATCTGAGGTGTAGATACCTGCAAAA
>JAOTIZ010000203.1:39888886-39924494 GCA_027123425.1 Erythroxylum panamense
CAAATCAATCTATGGGGGCGAGACTGATCGATCGGCCCGTGAGATCGGACTTGGGTCCGATATATCCGACCCAACCAGCGTGTATTGCAATTTAGGCCCTTAAAGGGTGTGGCTCGATGGTTGAGTGCGGGGCTTGATTTTGGTTAAGTCCTAGGTTCGATTCCATGCTAGTCCCTCTTGTAAGAGTCTAGGGCAGCTGAGATTTTATCTGTAGATGGAGAATTAGTTGAGCCCTCAATGATGAGGTGTACCCGCTTGGCTCGTCTGTGGGATGGTGTGCCAATTGAATCCTCAAAAAGGTGTGCCCATTTGATCTACCTAGGAGATTTCTTTGAATCAAAAAAAAAAAGTGTATCGCAATTTAGAGGGTGTATAGGAAATTAGAAATTGACCGAATCTCCAAGTGGAGATTACCTTGCACCAAGAAATATAAGAAAAAGGAGAGAACATATTCATGTATCTGAAAATTGGAGGATGAGTGCGGTGCGTGTTGAAAGGAGTGTGGATATTGCTGGTTAGAATCTCGCAGCGAAGAAAAGGCTCCTAAAAATAAACGGTGACGTGTTTGGCGTGTAGGAGACGGTGGGAGAAGAAGCAGTAGTAATACTAATACTAGTAGCGGCGCATGTGTACATACAATATAATATACTAATCAATACGCAACGTTTGAATTGGGAATGGGATAAGCTTGATATTTTACAAATGAATAGGCTAGGGCTAGGCCCCACTAATAATAGTAATTTTTCTTTTATTATTTAGGAAAAAAAAGGAATAGTGATAGGGTAGGGGCAGTTAGGTGTAGGAATAGGATAGACCAGACATCCGCCTTTCCCTTAAAACATGTTTTGTCTTTTCCTCCTCCCATTTTGCTCATCATTAATAAACTCAAAAAAACATTTAATGAGTTGTTTTGTAACTAAAAGAATACTTTAGACTTTCTGTTTAGTTTTATGGTATTTTATTATGTCTAGCAAATTTTAGTTATTTATTTATGTAGGTCTCATATAAATTTTATATAAATAAATATAAATTTTAAAAAAATAAATGACTAAAATTTACTGAACACAATAAAACAAGGAAAGATTGGCGAAGCTACGGCTCCTTTCTTTTATTTTAATACGAGATAGGTTATTTTAATACGAGATAGGTGGAGAAAATAGTAGTAGGAGAGAAGGAGAAGGTTATGCCCCCTTTGATGTGTGAGTGAGTGGTGCTCTTTCTATCCCCGTCCTTTCTTCTCTCCTCTCCTCTTTCTCTTTCCCTCAAAGACTGAAGAGTTAATACTTACTTCTTCGTCGTCTTCTTCTTCTTCTTCTTCACTAAGGTTTGTTCAACTTCAACCTCAACTTTAACACTCCCTTTCTGTCCTTGCTTTTTGTACTTTGATTTTTCTCTTTTAATTCAACACCCAAACACATACTTGAAGCAGATCTGTTCCTCTTCCTTTCGCTTCGTTGGCCTTGTGACTGAGTTTCGTCTTATTTTCTTGGTTAACTTTTCAAAGTTTTGTTTATACTTTGAAACAAATATTGGGTCTGGTCAAATGTCGACTCTCAGTCGCTTCCGCTTTAAGCTTCGTTCATACCTATCTTATGGATTGATCACCCAAGGGTTTCCTATTTTTCGCTTTGTTTTCCTTAATTCATAACTCTTCGTCTCCTTCCTCAAATCTCACATTCTTTAAATGATCACGCGATGACGCCAAATATTTGATTAGGTTTCCTTCTCTGTTTCTCAGTCTTTACTCCTTAATATTGTTAAAGTCTGTTCATTTCACTATCTGCTGCTTTGGTTGTTTACTGTTTTGGCCCGTTCTCTTTCTCATCTCATTAAATAGTATTGAGCTTTAGCTTTGGAAATTTTTGCTTGTACTACTACTGTTCCCTTTTCCTCTCTCTCATTATTCTATGCAAGCATACGATCCCCTTTGTCAAAGATTTGATATCTCTTTGTCTTGGGTATTGTTGTCTCAAACCCTTACTGCCTTTTGGGCTGCTCCCACATAAAATAATGCTAAAAGCTTCACCATCGGCTGTGGGTTTTGGTTAATTTGTGCTTTGCTTGCTTGATCAATCCAAACCCAGATGCTTCGGTTCTCCATCTCACATAAAATAACGTTTAAGGAGAATCGGATTGCAATCATCTACTTCTGTGTTCTAATTCATTCCTCAATATTATAACCTTTTTTGACGATTTTAACATGACCGTTGCAGGAAAATGAGATGAAGATCCGCTTGAAGGTTGGTTGATCTTGTCTTCTGCCATCGGTAAATAGATAACTGGTAAAAACTTGGGCTTGCTAGCAGCTAGATGGAAGTTATGTACGTGTTTTTTGCGACTTTGGTGGCGCTTGATTGAAGTAGTAAAGGTGAGAGAGTTGAGAAAGGTATAGTTATCGTGTACATAACTATATATATGCTGAAGGCTAAGAAATTAAAGGAAAGAAGACCCAGTAGTTGTGAAAGTGGCGGTGCTGGTGGTAGTAGTAGAACTGAAGAAGCTTGTGACTGTTGGAGAAACAACAGCGCAAGAAGACAGAAGCTTTGCATCAGATGTTATCCATTGAAAACCCTCCAGTACCAGATCCTTCATGTCCTCGCAAATTTCCACGGCTGAATAGTAGTTGTAGTGATGAGACTGATCAGAGGTTTTCTTCTTCTCCCAACAAGCTTCTTTTGCCAGAGCTAGATCTGCCCAACCCATCCGTCGATCTTCCCAATTTCTCCATAAGGTAGTCAATTACTCCTCATCTCCTTAGCTAGTTCGGGGTTCTTTTGCGCTGGCTAGCAACTGAGCTTTCGTTTTGTTTTCTTGTCCATCCAACTATGACACACTAACATCTTTCTCTTTTTTGTGTGTTTCTCACAATGATCTCAGAGTCGTCTAGTCTGTTTTTTGGGTTGTTATTTTGGGTCAGATCCAGTATGTGTTTCACCTTACCTTATGAACCTGTGGCTCTGAGCACTTCGACATGGGGCCGTATTCAAGATAACACTCTTATGTTATCTATTCTTTGCTGCTTTTCCTTCGGATGGCACCCAAGCACCTTCTTCTTTTTCTTCTTCTTGTTTACTGTTGTTGTTGTATGTATACTTGTGATCTTGGTCAACTTCATTTGCTCTTGCCTTAGTTGATCAATATTGCTTGTGATTTCATGCTGTTTCAGGTTAACAATCCATCTGTCCGTGATCTTCTCCCCCTTCACTAGATTATCGGAATTCTATTGTCGCAAAAGTACTGTTTGTTTACGCACTAATATGAAGTTTCATAAAATCAAATATTGGTTCTCTTGCTCAAAAGAATTTGTTTATTGGTGATTTCAATTCTGTTCCCTACTCCTGTTCATGTATCTTAGCTCAAATCTTGGGTGATTGCTTATAGTTTATGCCTTTTGTCGCTGATCATTCTTAAATCACTTGAAGATTAATTCTTTATGCTGTTCTGCAGGCATTATGTATTTACATCACGGAGCAAGGATATCAAGAAGAATTGGCCTTTTTCTCCAAAAAACCTGCAACTTTGTCTTAAGCATGGCGTGAAAGATGTATTGCCACCATTTCAGCATCTTGATACTGTAAGAGACCAATCATCCAAGATTTGTGCTGTTGAAATTGATTCCCTTAATGCCCACAAAACGAACAATTTTGGTAAGGAGCCTTCAAGACAAGAAACTCATGGAACGCTAGATTCGTGCTACGATGCTCAAGTAAGCAATAAGCTTGCAGAAAGTTGCTTAGACATAAATTCATGCAGATCTGGGGAGGAAAATTTCCCTTCTTCAACAACCACAGTGTCTCAATGCGAGATAGAGTCAGTTCCCGGTAACAGGCACTCTAGTACATTGCTACAAACTGGAAGTTTGTCGAAAGCTTCAGTTGAAGTCGAAGCCGCAGATCTTCCTGTGACGCACAAAGCCCAAAGCAGCAACCGACCATCGGGTAAGAAGTGCAGGCTGATTGTGAAATTTGGTGGCAACTCTGATCGTAGCTCGTCAGAAGATATTGTTTCCAACTGTACTGCAGCATCAGAAGCAATGGCTTCCAAAGTTTGCCCTGTTTGCAAAACTTTCTCGTTCTCATCAAACACCACATTGAATGCTCACATTGATCAATGCCTTTCTGTGGAGCGAGCACCTAAGGGTGCAACCAATTCTAAGCTCGCTAGACATATATTCAAGCCCAGGAAAACAAAGTTGATGGTGGATATTTATGCTACAGCACAACAATGCACACTGGAAGAGCTTGATCGAAGAAATGGTAGAACCGGAGCCAAAGATTCAAACTTGCCTACCCTGGATGCCCAGAACATTGGGACCTCTAGTGAAGTGAGGAAATATCGGTTGTCTCAAGTATATTCGCAAGATGTAGGTGATGTAGGTCCAGTGTATATTGATGCAAATGGTACAAAACTTAGGATCTTATCCAAGTCTAACGATCCAGAACTGGCTTCAAAAGTAGGAAAGGCTGCTGAAGCTAGAAAACTTTTGAGGGGAGTCAAAAGAAGCAAATATGTTCCCAAGAAAATGAAGAAACACCTTGCTCAGAAATATCAGAAGTATCTGAAACTTGCTCCTCAAAGCAAAAGGATTCTCTTGGACAAGAAGGCCCATGGTTGTCAGGTACTGCGCTTATTTGCTTGTATCTATATGTGCTTGAAGCCTTGAACCTCCCTCCTAAGTCATCTAACATCTCCTCCTTATCTATCATTTATTCATTTTTTAGAACACAGAATTTTGAACTTACGATAAACTGACTACCTATTTCTTAAATGCAATTGTGAACCATATTTGGTCTATCTCATTGATAGTATGCACTTCCCACTACCAGCAATTTTAACTTTTCTTATTTTACATATCTTATAGTACTTGTATTCAACCATGCATGGCTGCAAAATTTGTTCAAACAGATTTTTGGACGTGAAGAAGAGTGCAAAACGGGGGATAAAAGTTGCAATGAAGAACAACAAATGCCAAAGCAATCAGAGTCCAGTGATTCTGGGACCTTGAGGCCATGGGTTTGCGCCAAAAGAAGAGGATTTACAAAAAGAGTGAGAAGGGAAGATGGTCATCAACCCACGAAGTGCAAATGGCATCTGCCTCAAGACTTATTGGTTGAGAACGAAAATTCATTTGGGGAGAATCCTCTTTCTGAAAGCAGTCATATTCGGAAATTTACAAATCTGTCTGAGAACCTAATATCTTCTTCTGGAAAAAATGAGAGAATGGAGCAGATATCCCACGATGCCCAAGTTAGTGACGTAGGGATAGGGAAGAAGACTTTTGGGAGAAAAAGAGTTGGTAATCTCTTTATTGGAGGCAAGTCCAATGATGTTGATGTATCTTTTCCGCTGACGAAGCGAAATGCCAATCAGTTAAGCAAGGATGTCACATTTAACAGTGAGTGTTGTCTGCCAATTCATCCACACACTACCAGAAGGTATGTATTGAATGATAAGAAAATTTGCACTTTGGAGGATACTATAGATGGTTCCAATACCTTTCTTACTCCCATCTCAAAGGATTTACATGCAATTGTAGATAAAACAATGAAATTTTCATCTTGTAGGAACAACGTGAAGGCTGTGAACAGCCAATCAGCTGTTAGTGATGATAGAACTAATAAAATAAAGAAATGTTCAACCCTTGAGAAATCTCGAGTGCTTTCCATGGTGGAAAGAGATAAAGAAGCATTGGCTTCGCATTCCGAGGTTGATCAACCACTCACTTTGATACGTGGCCGTAATAAAAATCAGTTGGAAAGAGAAGAAAGAACTAGTGATATGGATCCCAGGAGAAGCAGTGTTCTGGAAGCTAGAGAGAAAAGAGGACTCCTTTCTGTTTTTCAAACCAAGGAAGTCATTGCCATGGAAAGTTCAAAATCTGCGTCTTGTTATAGCAACGGTGAAGCGGAGAATATTGACTCTTCAGATAAACGTGGTGCTGAATTTGAACAAAAAACTGAGTTCCAAGAATCTGCTAGGACAGAGACGGATGTCAATGTGGAGGATGCTGGTAGTGGAGCATGTAGCAAGGATTTTGAGAGAAGTGCTAGAAATCTGAATATATTTTTGGGTACAGAACTTTACAAGCTCAGTGACTCTTCAGAAGCTCCAGATAACTCTCTTCAATCTATTCAAGATTACAGACGGCTTTTATGTGAAGTGGAAGTACCGGCAGCTCCAACTGGTCCAGCTTTAGTGGATGATCGAGAGATGTTTTCTGCTAATGGAGTTCACCATGACATGATGAAGCAAACTGCAGAAATAGGTCTGGAGTTAGATTCTGAAGTTGGGGATGGAAACCCATTTCTTGGGGTTGATCCAATACCGATTCCAGGACCACCAGGGTCTTTTTTGCCAAGCCCCAGGAATATGGGTTCAGAAGATTTCCAAGGTAACTCATCATTGACCACAAGTATGGTTCAGTCTTCTCCCGATCGACATGGTATGCTAGATGGAGATCCATCAGATTCCCCTATATCAGGTGCGGCTAGCATCTCTAACTCCACTGCAGGTAGATCCGACTTGAATTACTGTGAACCTTCATCACCTGCAGAACCATATTCCAATCAGGACAAGATCTACTTATGCTCAACAGCTGCTAGGACTTTAAATTCAGTGGAAAATGCAGGTGCCTTTGCAGCAAATACACGACTGGGGAGAACAACTTTGGATGGAAAATATTTGAAAACTGAGAGGAATCCCGGTGAAAAGGTATATCTGATTTCCAAAAGTGAGCAACCATGCTGTTGCCAAAAGAAAGAGATATTTGTACAGGGTGTTCCTTTAGATAGTCATGAATCACAACTATTAAGGCGTAGGAAAATTGCTACTAGAAAAGTCTCAGCTATGGGAAAGCAAACTAGTTGCAATTCTGAGCCACGACCTGGTGATTTCAACGTGAGACCTGAATTTGTTCCTCTAAACAGTTGGCCAACTTCCGGATCTGAAAAGGATGCTGCCCCAGATATTAAGCTCCCTGCTGCTTCTCTTCCTTCCAAAGACTCCGCAGGTGGTGAAGTAAGGTTTTTGGCCCGGAGTGATCGTCATTCTTCAAGTCCATCTGCTTCCAATCCCATACTCAGGCTGATGGGAAAGAATCTAATGGTGGTCAACAAAGATGAGGATGCTTCCATGCCTCTTGAGCAGGTTCGGCCAGATATTGATAAAACCGCTCAATCTCCAACACATTCCAGAGTTTGTTCGGTCAATATTCAGAATCAAGATCCTTACTTTGTCCATCACATGATCTCTCAAGTATCTGCCATTTCCAGTCAAGATCCACACAGCATGATGGGACAAAGTTTTGATGCTGGATTGTCAAATAGTATCAGAAGCCATCAAGTACCTGCTTGTCTGCCAGCTGGTATGTCGGAAGGCCCACGTGCAGATAGTGATTTCATGGCATTGAAGGAGCCGTACAAGTACAAAATTGATCACAATTTTCTAAACCGAGAGAATAGACTAAGCAACGAACGTAATGCATCGTCCAGATTTCCAGAGAAAAATCTCTCACATTCATCTGCGCCTCCTATAAAAGAAGTGATCATAATTAATGATGTCCCCGGACGTGCAAATATAGTGAACAGTAACGTTATAATGGGCAACGATGGATGGAGGGGGCATCACGTTGATTCATCTTCGATCCCAGTTCCAGCAGCTCCTAGTTATACCCCAGATCGCTTACATCCTTTATCTTGGTATCAGCCTCAAGGACAAACTTATCTCGAAAAGTCCTATGTAGTGTGCAACCCCAACTTTCGTCCCAGGCTATTCAACTCAACTCCTGTTACATGGGTTTGTAGTTCAGAAGGTCCAGCTGTTTTACAGCGGAATCCTTTTGTGGCTGCATCGTCCTCAACCGGTCATCTAAGTTCTGAAGCACTTTACTACTCTCAAAGCTATTCGTAATGTCTGGGTATGCTTAAGCTTGGATGGGCAAGTGCATGAATGTCCATTGATTGTGCTGTGAAACTTACTCTTTTCCTATAGATAACTTACCTACGAGTCACTTTAGGTTGAAAAATTACATGGAAAAATAATGACAAATGGCAGTTTGAGGGATATCTGACAAAGTTTATGTTTGTTTCTAATGTTAGCAAAGGCTAAGGCTAAAGCTTATGCAGATTTCTAGGCTTCTGTTTAGAAAGAATCGCACCAAAAGATGAGATATATGTATAAGCAGTCGTAAATAATAGCAGAAGAGGTGGGGACCTTGACTGAAAAAATTATGAGATACAATGTTCCATCATCAAATTAATGCAAGAAACTTGGGTTTACGCTTGCTATTTTAACTGATACGGCATTTGAAGTATAAACAAAAGAAATACTGAGTGCCAATTACTTGCGATAAAACCAAAACCTAGTAATTCAATGGTTTCATGTATGAATGTGATGTATGGTTAGGGTAGCTTGTTACTTATTTTAAGGATCGAAAAAAGTTGTGGGGTTCATTGCATAATAATGTGATACAGCAATGAGAATTGCATGGTGACTGGTGACCTTGATAATGACTCGCCATATGCCCACACAGTGCACACACTCCTTATGGTATGATATGGTACGACAAGAATGTCTCCTCATACAATAAAAAGACGGCACTGTTTTACTTTTATTTATTTATTTGTTGTTTCCATCTTCAAAGAGGTTACTTACTTTTAATATAAAATATAAGGACGATGACAGATGAAGATGAAGGCCGTCAATTATTGCATGAGCATCAGGTACGGGTGGGCATAGGTGTGTACACGAAGTGAACAATGTTGTGTAAGGACCTCTCGTTATAATCTGTAACAAATTAGTCGAATATAACATGGGACAGTAGAAGAAAACAAGGAGAGAAATAGCGAAGATAGTACAGAGGACAGTGAAAACGAGATCTTTACCTGACATGCAGTTGATACTGTTGATTTTGTTTCGATAATGTAAGATTGTTAGGGTAAGTACATATTGGAAATGAGTCACGTCGTAGTGGGTTTACACTTAACCAGAATAAACCATGTAAACAGCGGTTATGTCAATGAAAAAGAGTATCAAGTTGGTGATGGTGATGGTGACGGCGATGGTGGTGGGTCACTTACGACAGACGCTCTAGTATATAATGCAAGTGCAGTATTATTTATGTATAATTAGGATTAGGAGATAGTGTCAGAACTCAATCAAGAAACGAAACTGAAGCTGCTAACATTCACAGGACACAAAATTCAATCCATACACACGCCGCAGACATGATACATGCACACGTACTTACGTAACGTAGAGATCTATATAATTTATATATGTATGTAAAGAAATGCTTAGAGATGGTCCAAGTTAGCACGGTGAAAGTTGAAGCTCAGCGTAATACTTTGATTAGCGTGGGGCTCTCTACTCTTTACGTGTGCTGATATACGTGGGCATATATATGCACACGTTAAGCTTGTGGGTGCTTTAGCTATGTAAGTTGGTTGGTACTTGGTCTTGCATGAAGTTTAGTGGTACTGGTAGTTCTTCACTCACCTACAAGTCTGTCTCCTTCTTAAATAGTTGGCTCGTGTCTTGCATGAAAATATAGGTAGAAGATAAAAGGCCAAAAGGAAACTCATGCTCATGATAAATATGATCGGTTCAGTTCATCATATTTTGCTTCTCACATCATCTTCGCCAGCTTAGATAGCGTTTCTTCAGCAGCCAAGGTTTGAGAATGGTTGTGACGGAGCTAGCACAACTGTCTTGATGCTTAAACAAGTTCTGCAAAACCCTTCCACGTTGTCAAAATGCCCACCTCTCTGCATCAACTGTGCTCTTGTCCCCAGTAAAGTAACCTTCAATAGTGTCACTTCTTGCCACACTTACTCGTGCACTCTTTGATGCCCTCGTACCCTCTTCTTCCAATAGAGTGATTCATGGCATCGGTGTTGTATTTTGGACATAAAATACTTCTCCACTTCCTCCAACACAAAGGCTGAATTACATCTTGAGAAGTTCATGAAGGCTTTAACTGCAGGAGGGGAGGGCTATTAGGGTGCAGTCGAAGCGGTGAGACAAATTGGTAATTCACTGATAAGCTATGACCATCATTGGACGTCATCATTTCTTATCTTTGCTTTCAAGTCTGAAGCCCCATTTGCACATAAAGAAAATAGCAAACCAACTCTCCTTCTTACCGAAGCTTGACCTATATGGTGGAACTAAATCCAACACCCAGCCTGCATGTTTGCTCTTCGTGCTAAATCCTAGTTTAACAAGGAAAAGGGTCGAATCTTCTTCACTGTGTGAAGTTAATGCACATCCAGTGCAGCAGGCAAAGGCAACACTCAAAAACTTGGTCCAGTTTTGAAATCTATTTCCGACGACAGTCAAGTTCTTAGCTGTTGTTACCAGTAGAGTTGTTGAAATTGGTGCTGTGAGCAAACCAAGTGCCAACTAAAAGCATTTTTCGAGGCAAGAAGGTTCTTTGTCTCATTCTTTTTTGCAATACAATGAGACAAAAGCGTAGAAGCTTCATCTAAAAGGGGTAAGTGTTACAGTGGTGCTCATCGGTTGCACTAATCTACGAGAAGGCAGAGCATTCTTCCAGTGAAACTTGATTCACAATTTCAAATAATGAGGATGGAATAGTTGCAAGCTCAGAAAGAAATGGTCCTACAACCCACAAACCAAAACTCAACCTTCTCAATTTCTCATCAAGCTTATGAAGAAACTCTTAAAACTCCTGGCTTGCGTACTCCCTTTCTTTCTTCCTCTCATTAAAATCATTGCATCAGACAAAGGCAATCGTGGCAAGTACATTATGTCAAAGTTCACCACTTTGGTTAGTCTGATAGTAATAATCACATGGGAACCACCAGCATTCCTAGGAATAAAATCATTTAGGTCCTTTCCTTCCCACTTCTCTCACTCTCTATTTCCAGATTGTCAATTATAAGAAGATATAGCATGCCACGAAACAACTCTCTTGAATGCCTCAAATTCTTGCTCTTCAAAGCTTCGAATTCACCTCTTTCCTTCTCAATATTGGCACTGATATCCAACCACAGATTGAGTGACACCTGAAATATCGAACTTCACCACCATCACACACAACCATTTTCTATCTCTGGGAATACCTATAACCAAACTCAAGTGCAAGTTCCATCTTTCCTAGAATACCATTTATGTTAATCACACTGTTACCCAGGATCCTGCAATTGCCACCTTTTTGATTTCTTGTATTTGGATCTTTTCAAAGAATTCTTTGCCATAATTGGTTAAACTCAGGCCTCTAAAGTTAGTTCTTTGTACTACCCTCCCAGCTCTTAGTTAATAAATCTGCCTCTGCTGCTAAGTGTCTCACTTTCCTCTTCTGTAAGACCCTCAGATTTTCCACTAGCTTCTCCTTTAAGGGAGGTTGTGGAACAATTCTGTTAAAGACTATGGCAGTATCTGAAAAAGTAGTTTTGATCTCCATAATCTCCTTCTCTCTTCCCACAAAATATCTATTTCTTCAGAATGGAAGTTCCTCAAATCCATCTACCATTTCAGCCACAGTTTTCTTATCGAGCTTGGCTCTTAATAGACCTACAACTATGGTTACAGAGTTTCTCCAGTTACACTCATTAACTTTCAGCTTAAACTCAAGAAGATTTTATCAGTCCATCAATAGCTTCTTTGCACTCTTTATCAAGTGAACTGCAATTGAGATGACCTATGACCTCGGTCGTGCCCGTATCGAAGAAGAGCTGGGTAAGAAGTTCTTCTTTTGGGAGAAGAATCTAATTTTCTACAAGCTCAGGTGGATGATAAAGGTAAAGTCCGTCACCACTACAACTCCGTAAGTGACAGTAAGTTATAATTCTGTCCGCTATTTCGTGGCTGTGACCGTCCACGTAGTTAGCTTGGTCAGCAATAAAGCAAGCAATGCCCAGGAGCTCAGGCTTTGACTTAAGCCACTTACAAAATCGCATAAGATTAGGATTATTGCCATGGAAGCCAATGTAAACGTCACAGCTCCTAAGTTTGGCATTGGAAGCAAGGGAAAAAGTTCTTTGACGGATGTGGGCAACATAATGAAAAGAGAATGAGTTGCGTGGAGGAGTAGGATCTGATACTGATACACAGGTCACAAACTTGAGCTTTGTTTCAGTCAAATCATCATAATATTCATATTGGTCTACTGGGGAGTGTAAGAGCTACTTGGAATGTGATCTGACTGTGAACCTGTATACGATGAGAATGGTGGTGAAGGGTGAGTAACTGGTGTTAGGTCCAACGGAAGGGAAGAGTTGGGATTTCAAAGATTTTAGGACTATATCCTTAGAATGGTGATTGTAAAGCTGATACATACAAAAGCCGATGATGGCTGGAAACTAGTGACGGAGAGTAATATGGGGAGGATAAAATAGAGTTAGTAGCCAAATTTGAACTGGAACAAGAACCATGAGGTTTTAAGATCTCTTTGCCAGTTTTACTGCAACAAGATGAAATCTTGATGGTGAGGCCATGGGGGTTTAGCAGATATACTGCTGCTGCTGCTTCATCCATGGCTGTGGTGCCCTTAAGAGGTTGATGCAGTTGAGGAATCCAAAAGGCCATGCGGACTTTGATTTGTCAATCATCAACACATGTGCTTTATAACAACCACAAAAGAGTTTAAATTAATAGAGACAAGTATATTTACTATTTTTATTTTATATATTTAAAATTTAAATTTGAATAACATAAAATAATATGTGTCTAATTTAAATATTTAAGAAATATATCTTTTAACTCTAAGAAAATGTAATTACTCTGTATATTATTATATTATATTATTAAAACCATTGATTAGATGACCCGGAATTAGGTTGGGCTGTGACCCACTTTGGCCCTCCAAAAGTCTTTCTCCGTTCCACATGAGCCCATACTCTCCTTGTCTCTCTCTCTCTCTGTAGGTTGTCTTCGTCTTGCGCTCCTTACCGGTGATAATTGTCATATTATTCACATGAATCCAAATTAATAGTCGGCCTATTCTATTAAGTAGTTAACCTAGGTTTTCTCCTCAATTTTCCATCAATCATATCGTCATCAATCGTCATTCGCCTCTGCTCTCTCTCCCTCCCTCTCTGTGGCTTCTTGATTTCCGAGGTTGCTTTCATTTGATCTGTTTGCTTATGCACCTTTTTACACTAACCTATTTAAGGTACGTCCACTCTCTCTCTATCCCCCAATTTCGTCATTTACGCTCGTCGCTTGTTCTAAATTTCTGATCAACGATTCTTCGTCCCTCTCGAGTTCTTTCTTGAATGAGCCAAGTTGGAAGTATAGGGTTCTGTATTCTTACTAATGTACGATTAAGACTCCAATAGAGCTCGGTTAATCTTGTCTTCTTCCAGAATTTTAGTTCACTTTTTGGGCACGAGGGCTGCTGGAGTGATTGCTGTTATTCTTGATCTTTGATCTCACACCTATAGAATTACCACCACCAAGATCCACCCATCTCCCAAAAAACTTTTTGGATATAGGAAATATTATTTCAAAAAAAAGAACGTATGGATATCGGAAGTGAATGTTCTACACATGAATCCGTGGAAGATAATGAGTTAGCTACACCCCCTGAATATAGTGTCTCAAATCTTGATGAAGAAGATGACGATGTTGATGGTGAGGAGGGCTCCAACAACAAGGTTAAGGCCAATAATGGGCCATGCTCAATCGAAATTCATGGTGCTGGAAATGCTTGCATCAATAGTTCTAAACAGGGTAAACATTTTAAAGGAGGTCTGGAAAGTGAGCATGTCGGGAATTCTGGTAACTTGTCTCCTTTAACTGCTAAATCTCCTGCTACTGGCTCACCTCCTGCTACTAAAGGCTATGGGCTGAAGAAATGGAGAAGAATTAAGAGAGGTGTTGTAAAGGATGTTCCTGTCAGTGTAGATAACAGTAAAAATTTGAAGCGGCCTAGTTCTGCCAATCCTGCGAAACCAACTGATTTAACTTCATTTGAAATCAAGCAAAACAGTGAGGGTTCTGTTCGATCAGTCAATGTCTTAAAGAATGTGGCTTTTCCTGATGGGTTTCTGAACTTTGGATCTAGTTTTGATTCCAGATTTGCTGTTGGGTCTGCCTTTATGGCTGGCACAGATTCTGACAACAGTGAGGACCGATGCAGTAAATCTTCAACCGCGACCAGTGCACCAAGGGGAAGGTATGAGCTTCCTGCAGCTTCGGGTTATGTGCGGGAGAAGAATAGGGTCAAGAGTTTGTCTGGGAAGGGAATAGCTAGTTCATCTCAACGTGCTCAACAGGTGAAGGTACGGGTTGAAGGCTCTAAGAAACCAAGAGGAGAAAGGGTGAAATTCGAGAAGGAAAACTCCCATTCTAGCTTGGAATCTGACTCTAGAAGCTCCAACTTTGTCTTAATGCAGGGAGCTTCTTCTGTAACCAGCAACGGAAAGCAAGTTGGAATGCCAACTAATTCTGATGGAGAAAATAGTGATGAAGCCCATGCAGATGACCGGCAGTTTAGTGAGGAGGTTCAAGCTGGTTATCAAGAAGAGAATGCTGGTAAGGTAGAAGATCTGTCACATGATGATTTGGCAGCTGGCTCATCTTGGGAGGGTAAGGAAGATAAAGATAACATGACAAACAATCAGCCCTCAACAAATCAGGATCCTTTGACTGATTCTATACTAGCCCTCCAATCTGTTCAAGAGGCTCTCGGAACTGGTCAGATAGTTCTGGAATCTTCTTTTCTCTATAAATGTCTATATACATGTGTGTGTGTGCACGTGCGTGTGTACGTGTCTCCGTGTGTGTTTGTATCTAATGTTACTTGTTGATAGTGATTCTTTACTCTTCCTTTTACAATTGTTAGTGCTAGTCTCCTATTTTTATGGTGGTTAAAATATCCACTATGTTGATGTTAAAAATATATAAATCTCATGCATAGCCATCTTGTTGTTCATATAACAGCATGTTGAAAATTAAATTTGGATTCCTTCAAAAGAATAGGGATTGCATATCCATCTTTTTCCGGCACAAGCTCACCAGACTTGCATGAGTGCTAATATTTTGTCTTCTCAATTTATCCCATTTCAAATCATAATATTCTAAGCCTAGAAATGTTACGAGCTTTACATGAAAAAGGTATGACGTATGTTGATGGTCACGTATTCCCTGTTTATGTATGTGAGGGTGAATGATTTGCTGAACAGAGGGGAACTTGATGTATGGAGTATATTTTGAATGTCATTAACGGGAAGCACCAATGAAGCATTGGTGGAAGAATGGAGAATGCTTCTACAAGCTATGTATGATTATATATGATGCTTCAAGTTTGCTCTGAGGCAACTCTGTCGGTTTTAACCTAAAAGTGTTTTGAAAATTATCTTTACCCAATAAATGAGTAAAAGTTGTGAAAGAGTGTATCTTGCATAACATTCATAACTTAGTGGTAGAAAGGCTAGCAAAATTTCTTTTCCCCTTCCAGGACTGAAGCTTTCTTGGGCATACTTAAGAAGTGTGGATGTGCGGTTTGTTTCTTCATAATAATATGTGGTTTTAGTCTAAAACGTGGCAAAAGTTGGTGAATAACATTCTTGTGAAAAGAAATGCTTTGATACCATTGGAAGCCTCTTGAAGGAGAAAAGTTCTCTTAATCAGGTTACACTTGAATGATGGATGAAGATGGAAACCCTAGAGCTTGGATTGAGTCTTGGCATGTTTAGTATCTTTTATTGCTTCACGTTGGAGTATTTGAGTTGGAGAAACTTTTCATGAAGTTAAACATTTCCTATTCGGGACTTCTGTTGATGGTCAATTAGTCCAAGTGAAGACCATAATCTAGTCCTGCAATGAGCAGCCAATTTTGTCATTTGTAATTAGCTTGTTGTGGAATGGTGCAGTATGTTTAAATTCAGTTCATGGCTTTGAAGTGCACGGGGACTAGTTGAAGTAATGATAATGAGCATCCCAATAGTGCCAGGCTCATCACCATTACTTTAATTAAGGTGTTGAATAATTACTTATCTTTTCAGTAGGAAGTTTTGTTTGTGAAAAAATTTTAAAAAATAATTTCTAAGATTGAAACTAAGAGTAGTGTATAAACCAATGCTTCCATAGATTCGTTCTTGGTTGGCAATTTGTGGAAAGTTGTTTACATGCTTTATCATTTTGACATGTTTACATATTCCTAGTGTATGAGGCATATTATGTTCCATCTTAATTATTACTGATTGTTCATCGACATTCTGTGCCATCTTAGGGGTATTATTAGAATTAATAGAACAACTTGTAATGCTAAATGTAGTAAACCTTTTAAACTTTAAGACTATGAATAAAAGATAGAAGATACCGATTTTAACATATTCTCCTTGCCTTTTTGATGTTGTTGTGATTATTTGCAACTATTATATCTTGAATTTTTACTGATTAAATGACAAACCATGAGACTTCTTTAAATGTACGAGCTTGATAATGAAGGAGAATAATTTGAAAATGAAGGTAACTTATTTAGCAAATATTGATTGATTACCTGCAGACAAAATTTGTTGAACTTAAATGATTTCTGGCTTCAAACTAGATGTAAGTAGATATATACTCAATGGCCGTATCTGTTGTTCTACAACATTAACTAATATATCAATGACACAGAAAACATTGGAAACAATGAAGCTGATATCCACTTGGAAAAGCACATATCTTTTGACTTGATATCAGTGAGACACTATTATTTAACCACGGAAGTAACTTTGGCATCTGAAAAATTATGTTTGCTTGATTATGTTTCATAAAGGAAATGGGCCATCGCTAAACTAATTTTGTAATAGAAATACACACCTAGATGCATTATGTAGTTTTTCTATTTGAATATATCCAATGAAGTTTTGAAATTGATTCAGTCATTAAATATTGTGTTAGTGATAAGATATTTATATTCCACCATCTAATTGGTTAGTATATTATATGTCTAAACTTAGTCCAGTGTGGCAGAAGATATAATTTTATAACATATGCATGTCTTCATACAATTGGTTGATATTGTGTTTATATGGTGTGTTTTATGTGGCAAAAGATGGGTGACTCTTTTCTTTCTCTTTGTTTATATAGATTTATTATTAAAATCAACCTCACAATAGCATTTCCTCTTTCTATTGCCTCCATATTTTTTCCTAGAAACATTGAAAATTTGAAATAACCGTAATATTAGCTACTTGTGAATCACTTGGCTAGGTCTTGAATCATCTTCTGTTCTGTTCTTTCGTGCAGCTATTGTAAGAACATGATGTTAATGTTCTGATATGTTTTGCCCTTTTAGTTGTGTACTGATTGTAGTCTGTTTCTTCCAATTCAGGATTAATTCGTGATAGTTTGATTGTGCATCTCTTCTGCAATCTTTGATCTGTGGTGGTATTTTACTTGCTTGGAAACTATGATTGGATGTAGAAGTTTGACAATAGATATCTAATCTTGCAGAGATTCAAAAGTTAGGAGAGATTGGAAAGATCAATACTGCATCAGCAGATTTTGTTTCTGCATGCGAAGGAATCGATGAATCAGATTTATCTGATCAGCTTGAATCTCAAAGTACCAGAAAATTAACTTCCTTGGAATCTGAGGTGTTGTACTTGAGACAGAGTGTGATGCATTTGGAAAGCAGACTGGAGGAGGCGAGGACTAAACTGAAGCGGAATGAGTCAGGTGTTGGTCCAGAAGCTATGTCGAACCATGGCGTTTCACTCGATGTGGAATCAGGGAATACTGTAGAACTGGGGCAGATGAACTGTAAGGAGCTTGAGATGGAAATTGATGACCTTTTGATGCAAAAAATTCAGGGTGAGGTTGAGTACCTGGCCCTAGCATGCACTTTAGAGAAGTTGAGAATTGATGCGAGTAATCATATTAGGCTGCAAAAAGAACAGCTGCAGATGGTGGAGAGCGAGCAAGCAAAGGAACAAAGCCTTCTCCAAGAAGAAAGTAAGGAAAATATTGTGAGGAAACAAGCTGAGGAATTGGAAAAATATAAGGGAGACTTGTTAGGAACTGAGGAGGTGCTGAAGATGCAGAAGGGAGTATGTAAGGTTACTTCATGCTTTTTCGTCCAGTTGATTTTATTTGTCCTGGTGTTTGAGCTATTAGTCTTGCAGTTGTCATCACGCTCCAGTGGTGTTGTACCAACTTAAGTATGAGAAGAAAGTTTGTTTTTGTGTAGTTCCAACGTTTTTAGACATAAGATTTTCCATTTCTTGGTGGGTGGGTGTATTAAGGTAGTGGCGGTTGGCTCAATTTTTAAAGGCTTTTGTATAGATACATTGCAACACACTTACTCTAGTATTTCTACAGAGAAGAGCGTCTTGATATGACAAAATTGGTCCTTAGTTATATTCCCATTTGCTTGACTACCTGGATTTTTTTTTTTTTTACTCACGAGGTATTCTAGGAGGGTCTTAAATATAGAAAAATATCTTTAAATCTCATTTATACTCAGATTGATTCCTACTCGAACTAGGTAGGTTCATTGCGGGAGGTAAAATTCTAGTCTTAAGGTTTAAACGGGTACATATATAAAGAAGGTTTGAACTTACGATCTTAATTAAGCCAAAAGAGCCCTTTATTAATTCACCTAAGCCTCGGGTTAATATCAACTTTATTAAAACCGCATGGGTGAACTAGGATTATTGTGCTTGAACTGGTTTCATTTACATTATATTCCTCCTGGTTCACTGGCTTCGTGGTGCTGCAGTCTTTAACATTTTTAAGCAGACACTAATCCACTGCCACGGCCACCGCCAACGCCACCTGATCTATGGTCGAATTTATGTTGGAGAATATTTTCATTATAAGCTGGTGTCCACCGGCGTTCTTCGGAACTGCCGTTGACCGTCGGTAGCTTATCCGATTGTCAATCAGATAAAACGTACGCCCACGAGAACACTTTCCTGCCTTACTGTGGAGTTACGAGATTAAATATCCATCTCAAAAAAGCATGATTAAGATAAAGCACCATCCACATTAGATTTGAGGCTAACCAATTTCATAAGCATTATACACAGTTATTACACCAAACCCCTGACGGTTTGATCGTCTGTTGTGGTAAAAAGGATAGAGAGAATGAGAAAGGGATAAAGCTTTTTCTTAAACTTCAATACAACTTGAACATGAAGAGGCCATGCATGGCAATAATCAATGGGTGCAATCTTACAAGCACAAAATCCGAGCATTAAATTGGAAGAGAAAAATGAAGAGGGAAATACCATACGTCCAGTAGTCCAAGCTAACAAACTGCTATACTACTTACATGAAGGTGTAGCGTCATAGACAGTACATTACAAGAGAGTAAAATAGAGAATAATAATAAGAAGAAGAAGAAATTAGAAGAACTTGGGGTCATAGCCATTGCTGGTGGTAGCCAAGATGTAGTAGGCAACGATGTGACCAATGGATCCCCAAGCAAGGACATCAACTATGTTGAAGCCAACAGGATCGTTGGATTTGAGAAGGCTAACATATTCCTTAGCACGAACATCTCCAGCCTCGTAGTGGGTAACACCATTCTGCTCAGGCAAGCCTTGTTTAGCCACGTTCTCCCTCTGGAAGTTGAAGAAGACGAACCTGCCCAGAAAGAGAGACAGACCGGTGCTAAGGGTGATGACCAATGAAGGGTTAAGCTCTGCTTTGACGGCAAAGCTCCGGTTAGTCCTAGGGGTGGAGATGCTGCAGGTTTTGGGCCTGGAAATGGAAGGAAGAGGACGGAGGCCTTGGAAGGAGAGGTTGGAGGGGAAGAGATTGAGATTGTTGTTGCGGAAGGTGGGAGTAGTTAAGAACATGGTCGAGGTTGCCATCTGGAAGATAGATGTTCGCTTCCGCTTGCCGCTGATACCTTTGATATTGAGAAATCAAGACAAAGAGATGATAGAAGACTCACTATGGAGAAAAACCAAAGGAGGGAGAGTGTTAAGTGTGAGGATGGAATTATACGAGAAAGATTTGGAATCTCACTTGGCTTCCTTTCATTGGCTCTCTATGGATCACAAATCGATCTGGCTCCAAGTGGCATTTTATGAATAGTCAACATCCTTCAGACAGAGATGTTAGTACCCAAGGATCCGTGGCGCAATGGTAGCGCGTCTGACTCCAGATCAGAAGGTTGCGTGTTCGATTCACGTCGGGTTCAATCCCCAGTAGCTAATGGATCTGTTTCCCTTTTTCATGCGTTTTAATATTGTTAAAATTAAATTTGACCTCACAATCAGAGCTTGGTGTACACGAGATCATATGCTATCTCAATCTGGTTCGCCAAAACATTGTAGCAGCTACTGCTAAAACAAAATCTAGGGGCCAAAATAGTTGGAGGACCGTAGAATCCAAGTTTTACAAACAAGTTCACAAATAAATAAATCATTAAAGGCCCAAGAAGCAAGTTAACGCAAATACTCCACAAGGATCCAAAGACAACTCCTACAATGACAAATTATAAATTTATTATTCTAGCTTGTGAATTTACACAACGTTATTGCATCTTCTCCCTTTTTTTTCGTTTGTCAATAGTTTGTTAGAAAGTTTGTTACGTATAACTTTTTTATTGTAAATCTTGTATATAAACTCCATGGCACAAATGATAAGATGAGAGTTTTTTTTTCTTCAAAATTCTCTATCTTTATTCTCACATGGTATCAGAGCCTCAGGCTCTTGATATACAATGACTAACGAATGTGAGGGAAATTCGAATACCACTCAAACACAACTCGATATAATCAACGATGAGAGTGAATCGTATGAAATATCTGCTTCAGAAAACCCAGGTACTATCCTGGTAACGACTTTGCTAGATGAGACGAACTATCTCTCATGGAGTAAAGTAATGATTATTGCTCTAAAAGCGAAAGATAAAATCAGCTTCGTAAACGACTGCTGCAAGGAGCCAGAGAACAACCCAACCTTACTAAAAAAATGGAGAACAATTAATAATATGGTAATCTCGTGGCTTTTAAACTCTATAGTTAGGGATTTAGCGAAATCGTTTCTCGTAGTCACCACTGCTAGGGATCTATGGAAAGAGTTGAGGTATAGGTATGGTGAGAGCAACAAACCTCAAATCTACCAATAAATGCAAGAAATCAGCATTCTAAGACAGGGGAATGATTTTGTGAGCTATTTCACAAAACTAAAACAACTTTGGGATGATTTAAGATGTGTTATGCCTTAGAGTTGTCCGTTTGAGGTTGGTAAACTTAACAGTGTCGTGGAAGATAACACTAAATTGGTTCAATTTTTGATGGGGCTTGGAGAGGAATATGGGAGTGTAGTGAGTCCAGTAATGTTGAATGATCCTTTTTCTATTTGTGAATAAAGCATATTCCATGATTCTTACTATTGAGAAACGGAGAAATGTTGCTGGACTATCTACAAATGAGATAGGAAAGATGAATGTGGCTCTCGCAGTGAAGCCTATCGGAAATAGAAAGACATAGACTAGAGAGGGGTTTTCGATGAACAGGAAAAGGAGTTATGTGAGGAAAGAAAACAAATATTGTACTCACTACCATGAGAAGGGACATACAATGGATACATGTTTCAAGATCCATGGAAAACCAGAATGGCTCAAGGAACTGAAGCATAAACGCACAAGAGAAAGAAATAGCTACGCTGGAGCAGTAGCTGAGAGTCCCATTGAAGTTGGATAGAGGAGTTCAAATGGTAAAAGTATCGAACAAGATTCACAATTCAATGTTTTGAGCAGATAGGTTCCGAAGCTGATGTGTCTAGTCAAGAGAAAAGGTATTAATGAAGCCAATTATGTAGCTCTTAACAACTACACAGGTATGCATTCTAACCATAATGGTAATGTTAGCTCTAAGTATGAATGCGTTTTATGGATAATGGATTCAAGTGCATCAACCCATATAACTCACAACCAAACTTGCTAAAAAACATTGACTTTACACCTAATGGTTGCCCTATAATGTTACTTGATGGTTCATTTAGATCCGTCACCCAAATAGGAAGCGTAGCATTAACTGATTCAATTCAATTAAAAGATGTTTTGTATATTACTACTTTCCACCACAACCTCCTGTCGGTTTGCAAACTTGCTAAGGAAAATGACTTAGTTGTTATATTTATATCAAACAGGGTTGTGTTGCAGGACCCGAGGACTAATTCCATTGTGGCAAGTTGCAAAGAAATTGGGGGCATTTATAGACTTAAACCTCATCACTTTTTGCCACCAAACACGAAGAAAGGTCCATCTTTGTAATTCTATCTCAATGAACATTTTGTTTGTAATGTTATTGTTACTTTTAGTTTATGGCATTTTCGACTCAGTCACATATCCACTAAGGTCTTAGAACATTTGCATTTTTGCCACCTTAAGCCACCAAATGACTTCTTCTGTGAAACATGTCACTTAGCGAAACAAACACGAAAATCATTCGAAAAACATGTTATAATAGCAACCAGACCTTTTGAGTTAATTCATATGGACCTCTGGGGCTTGTATGGAACAAAAGCCCTTGATGGATTCACATAATTTTTGACCATTGTGGATGAATTCAGTAGAGCTACTTGGACTTTCCTTTTAAGTAGCAAAGCCCAAGTCTATCATACAATCAACCTTTTTGTTTCAATGATCGAAACTCAATTTAGTCAAAAAAATCACAAAAATACAACGAATAATGGAACTGAGTTTGTTAATACTTCGAACCAACAATTATTTGAGTCAAAGGAAATTATCCATAAAAAAAATATGTGTTTATACACCTCAACAAAATGGTGTCGTAGAACGTAAGCATAAACGCCCACTCCAAATAACTCTAGCCTTTATGTTTAAAGTCAACTTACCAAAAGAGTTTTGGGGGATGCTATTTTAACCGCAACTCATATCGTAAATTGCCTACCAACCAAAATTTTATCTTAGGAACACCATATGAAAAATTATACCTTAAACCACCTAATTACAATCATTTTAGGACTTTTGGATGTTTATGTTATGCAACAAACACAAAACCCCACAAAGAAAAAGTAGAACCCAAGGCCATGAAATGTTTACTACTTGAATATGCGACCGACAGAAAGGATTATAAACTACTCGTAATTGATACACAACAAATAATATTTAGTCGAGATATTTTTCATGAACATTTATTCCCTTACAACAAACTAAAAACACCAAAAAAGGACAAGCCCATTTTTGAACCTCAAAGCCCACACACTGCTCTTCACCCAAAAACATCACAAGGTCCAGATATACCACACTCAAACCTACCCGATCCCATCATACCGGATCCAACAGCAACATCAGATTAGGAATCCTCTTCATCTTCATCTTCATCTTCATCTTCCTCTTCACCATTGCCTATGACCCACCCTCAACTACCACTTCTTCCTAGTCAATTCAGTACCAGATAAGAAAAAAACCTTTTTACCTAGACAATTATGTCACCAACCTGTCAATTACCTCTTTTGTCGCTACCATATTAGACCAGCTCAAAGATACAACCAAAATAAAATTCTCCAATCTCCACACTATTTTTTTAGCCAATCTATCCACTGACCATGAACCATTTTCATACGAAATTGCTAAACATGACCCATTATAGATTGAGTCAATGCAGGTAGAGATTGAAGCTTTGGAAAATAATGAAACTTGGGTTCTAGCTATTTTGCCAATAAGGAAGAAACCTTTGACAACGAAGTGGGTATACAAAATAAATCATAAATCAGATGGTTCGATTGATCAACGAAAAACGCGACTCGTGGTGAAAGGTTTCAAGCAAACGATCAGGGTTGATTACTTCGACGCATTCTCACCGGTTGCCAAAATTACAACCATTCAAACCTTACTTGCAGTAGCAATAGCAAACACATGGCCTGTTCATTACTGCGACATCAACAACGAGTATTTACACTGGCACATCGAAGAAGAAATCTACATCGTTCCACCACAAGGGTATAATAAAACCTAGGCAGGGGAGACTCTACGGTTACAAAAATCACTTTACGGCCTCAAACAGGCAGGGAGGCAATTGAGTAGAGAGATCACTTCGGCTCTAATGAATTTTGGTTTCACTTAGAAGGAATTAGACCATTGTCTTTTCACGAAAGGTACCAATGATAACTTCGTGGCTTTGGTTATTTACGTTGATGATGTGTTAATTACAAGTCCTTCTGAAGAATTGATCTGTGATATTAAGCAATTCTTGAATAGTGCGTTCACGATTAAGGATATAGGTAATGCTAAGTATTTTGTTGGAGTAGAGATTGTTAGATCATAAAACGGGATGTTATTATCTCAACAAAAGTATATACGTGACATTCTAGCTGACATAGAATTGACAAAATTGCAACCTGCCGATATTCTCATGGTTCAAAGTGCTAAACTTGACATTGATGACGACCCCTTGTTGATTGATCCTGAGAAATATAGACCGGTTGTTGGTTAACTCTTGTATCTGAATTTCACTCGTCCTGATATTGTTTTCGACACTCAACAGCTTAGTCAATTCACTGTTACACCCTGTAATTCTCATTGGAAAGCCTTATTATATGTTTTACGATACTTATCGGGGACCATACCAAAAGCTCTGGTCTATTCAGTCATAACTACTCCTTCACTCCATGTTTGCTCAGACGTTGACTGGGCAGGTTGCAAATTCATAAGGAAGTCTCTAACTAGATTTTGCATATTTTTTGGTTCATTTTTTATCTCATAGAAGACTAAGAAACAATCCACGATGAGCAGATCATCGGCAAAAGTTGAATATAGGAGCATGGCCAGTACCTTCTAAGAAATCAAATGGCTTAGCTTCATTCTTTGAAACCTACAAGTCATTTTTTCATTTCCAATTCCTCTCCGATGTAATAATATGGCTGCTGTGCACATTTCCACCAATCCTGTATTTCACCAACGCACTAAGCAGCTCAACATTGACTGCCATTTGGTTTGCAATGTTGTTTGTGATGGATTCATTCAAACAACACGCTTATCTTTCAAGTATCAATTAGCAAATGCCTTTATCAAAGCCCTATCAAGCCACACACTCTCTACTATTCTTGTCAAGTTAGGATTACTTACCTACTTAGGAGGGACTATAGAATCCAAATTTCACAAATGAGTTCACAAATAAATAAATCATTAAAGGCCCAACAAACAAGACAACACAAACAGCCCAAAAAGATCCGAAGACAACTCTGGCAGCAACAAATTATAAAATTCATTATTCCAGTTAATAAATTCACACGACATTCTTGTATCTTCTCCCTTTTTACGTTTGTCAGTAGTTTGTTACGTATAACTTTTCCATTTGTAAATTTTGTATATAAACACCATAGCACAAATGATGAGAGTTTTTTTTTCCAAAATTCTGTCTTCATTCTCACAATGACAATCCAATATCATGTCAAATACATACAAACGTGCAGATAAATGACGGAATAATCTTGTCCCTCAAATTTCAGGCATCAATGATTTAATTCTGAAAGGAGAGGCAGCAACTCAATTAGCAAGCTGAGCTTCAGTATGCCTAAGTGACAGAACCACTAGAAAGTTTTTTTGTTTATACTGCCCGTGAAAAGATTACATACAATCATGAAGAATTAATTCAATACGGTTGATGTACTCTGCCTTCAAAATAACTTAGATAACAGCAGCACAGTGAACCCGCCCAAGAGCGTCAGCAGCGAGGAAGGATCACAGATGATGCAATCACTACTCGCGTATTCTGGAGATGCTGAGGGAGGGCAGGCAAGCCCCTCCTTTCCTTCCTTGCATTCACTAGCAAAAAGTCCAGGTGGGTATTTTCCGTACAAGTTTATGTAACTGAACATAGTTGATGCACAATCATTTGCCAAGTCATTCAAAACTTCTGCATATGGGCAGGCAAATTCCTTAAACGTTGAACAACACCGATCAGGAGGGTATTCAGGTCCTTTGCATTGACTTGTTATGATCGTATAGTTCAGAAACTCAAAGTTCACAGGACAAGCTGCATACGTGGAACAAGATGACATTATCATGGGATGACATGCATGAACTGGTAAAACATAAAATCGTAAAGATGATCTAATCAATGGAAATGAAAGTTGACTTCATTTCAAGAGGTGAGAGCATTGATGAATAGGCCAATCATTAGATACCATTATTCGTTGGAAAAACAAGGAATAACTAGATGCGAATGATAATGATATAAAAGCTCTCAGTTTTCTTACCAAAAGTTCCAACACCAAAATCTATAAGCATATCAACGGCTAAAGCTAATCCAACTTATATAAGAGCATTCAAGGATTCAAAGGCTGAGGAGTTTCTGGCAGAATTAAAATGCAGAGATCAATTTGTTGAAACCCATGTCAATAATGAATTGTTATGACAAAAAATGGTCAATACGATGTAGAAACTGAATCTGGCATTGAAAAGGAAGATATTTCCTTACCTATTTCAAAAGGGTTTAGCTTATAGGCATGTACAGGTTGTATATAATGCAGAAATCAATAGCAATTGAGTTGTCCCAGAATAAGAAAATTACCCTACAGTAGTATTTCTGATTCAAATTTCGTGGTAACAAATTTCTTACAATGACAACAAATTTTCATCAAAGAAAATAGTGAATAATCATCACAAGTTTCTAAAGGTCAAAACTTGTACATTTCAGTAGAGCATTTCATATAAACTGAGGTTGACCTTAAAGTCATTTCCTTTCTTAGGGCAGTGAAAGCAGTTTCTGTGCAGAAACTCATGCCCATTGGTGAAAACTGTAATGATATAAGAGTTGTGGTTCAATTGATTGATTCTGGATATTGTTCGCCAACATCATTCATGGAGTTTACTCAGGTTGCATGCTATCATACATTGGGCAAGGTCAAATAAATGCGAAAATTTTGTTAACAAAGTTCATTAAGAATATATATATATATATATAGACAATAATTGATTTTGTTGATGGCAAGATCTTAAAACACCGATCACGACCAACAATCTTGACAAGGAAACATAGGTGGAGTACAATTCGTTATTCAGTTATGAGGCCTGAGTACAAAAAGGTCCCTACGATATTTACAGCTCTTGGTTGCTTCTGCTCAAAATGCCTATTTGTAGCTTTGAGCATACCAGTTCTAATCCTGGAAGAGATGGTCTTGCATCCCTCTATAATCTTTTGTTTTCCAAGTGCAAACGGAAGTTGGCGGATGGAGCAAGTAGTAAAGCTTTGACATGAATAAGATTCACCAAAAAGGAAAGGTAAACAATTGATAATACATACACGTTATCATTCTCAAACACGATCTACTGAGTTAAGGGCAAAAAAAAAGGACTATGAAGCACTCAGATCACAAGACGAGGCTTTTAGATGAAATCCCAGGAAATCAATTCTCCAAAGTAAGTAAATTGTGAGGAAAATAGAGAAATAAAAACCTTTCTTAGCCTGTAGAAGATTCCTGCCAGTAGAAGCATGAGAGTGGAAAACATTATCTGGATCCAAGTCAACCAACGGAGACACATAGCGTCAGTTGATGTGACAAAGAAAATTGATCTAACAACATCAGTTTAAAAGGACAAACGCACAGTACCTGAAATAAAACTGGAAGCAAAAGAAGGGGAAAGGATAGCCATGAAGAGAAAGAGAAAGGCAACTGCTTTACACTGCATCTCCGGAGCCTTTTGTTTCTGGGTCTCAGAAGGAATCTGAATCTCTAAACTTGTTTGATCCTTTTAGGTTCTACAGGTTTCTGGGTGAATTAGTTAAGTGCAAAGATTGGAGATTTAAGAAACTAGAAATGGAAAACTAATATGGAAGGAAATGATGAAAAGAGGAGAAGAAGCAGACAGAAGCCTAAGTTGGTGACAGCAAATTACGCGCAAATAGCAGTTGGGTCACCACTCACGATATCCCATTTTTCTCTTCACAGCTAACACCTTCTTTGTTTATTAAAATTCTTTATTTCGGAACCTTTGGGTCAAGACTCAAGACCTGAGAGACGACAGGCTCCAAGGCCTGGGTGATGCCGTCTTCACCAAATAAAACAGTTTGTTGTAGGACCCCTCCATAGTTACATTTTTTATTTCAGACGTTTTGCGATATTTCCAATTAAAAAAATTAGTTAAGCCAGTTGTAAAATGACATGAAACATTGACTAAATCTGCTTCTGTGAAACGACAACTTTAAGAATAACTTGGAAATTGATACAATATAACTGAGGCATGTCGTTGGCACGTGCAGTAATTGCAGAATGAATGCATCGTCTGGTGGAAAATTGGAACGTAAGAAGACAAAGAAACACAAATTTTCATTAAATGTAAGCATAGCAACGTATATAATATAAAACATACGTTTTTGGTATAAAGTCTGTTTCCCTTTTCCACAACTCCTTTTATAAACATGTATTGATTTATGTAATTGCTTGACAGTTGGAGTTTAGGTCAGGCTCCCCACAGACTGTCCACAAGCAAACTGACAAACACAGGCACAACATCATAAAGAACGGAACTTGAGATAGCGCAGACACACCAATTGGGACTAAAATGCATTAGGCTACGTCTTTCTCTTTATCACACCATTCTTATCTAAATTACCAAAACTGTTGCCCGCCTGCTTTAATACAGCAACAGCCTTGTAGTCCAGACTCCAGACTACCTAAATAAACATATGAAATGCAAACTCCCCCTAACTCTGTTGTTCCCTTAGTATGGGAAGGGAAACTCTCAACAACCCTCCTTCAAACACAAGATATGGGAAAGGAAACTCTCAATAACCCTCCTTCAAACACAAAATAAACACACTTTATATAGAAATCAAGTTATAACTAGCGCCCCGATGGCAGTTGGTGGCATAGGCCGACATCGGCACCTGTGGCATGGGAATGTCTGATCACAGACACATCTAACGAGCTCTGAAAGCCCACTAGGCATCCAAATACATCACCCCCTTGTCTTGGCCCTCTTCATGCCAAGGCTGTTCTGGAAGGGGGAGAGGGAGCCCGACATTGGAGAGCCCTCCTCACGAAGTGTGCCATTCAGCATTGCTAGCTCCCTCAGTTGATGCTTCTTGTAGAAATCCTGGGACTCATCCTAACATTAAAGGTACCAAATTGTCGTTCCTACATTGTAAATTAGGATAGATCCAATCAGAGAATGCAAATGTAACTTACCACAGGCTTCAGTAAGTCTTCAAGTATCTCACGTGCTTGCATTAATCGAGTGTCCACTATTTCAACTGGCAATTCTGCTTCAACTAGGATATGCAGAGGCTCATTTAGATGCTCATACCCCGGTTTCCCCCTCATCATTTCCTCCTTCAAGAAATTAAAACAAGTATCGTTTAATTTATTACACACTATATATATATGGTTTTAATAACTAGAAGAAATTGATAACCAAATCAAACTCAAACAAACATGCAAATGCCAGCTATCTGGGATAGAAATCCTTCAAGCAGGTAGCAAATGCTTTCAGAGCCAAATCAATTGAAACAAGAAAAGAATTATAACATATGTAACACTAAAACATGAAGGAAAACCCTTCTCACCCTAGCTGCATCCTTGATGCTGCCACGCCCTCTAATAAGAACACGGCACTCAGCACTAGCTTCCACCCGCTTAAGAGAGTTTCCCCTTGGGCCAAGAAGGCGGCCAACAAAGTTATACTGTGGCAAGACGTTGATGTCAGAGTAGACAAGATAGCTAATATATATATATACTGATGTAGGGTTATAGAAAGATGGTCCATACATTAGGATATTTGCCGACAGGAATGTCTACCCTCATGGTTCTCTTAACAATAAGACCAGATGAGCTACCTTGAGAATTAAGCCAGTTTTGTGCCGATGAGGTCGGTATTAAACCTGGCATCTGCACAGCATAATACTAACTGGGTGAAAAAGAAAAAAAAGAGAACTTCGTACTTCTTTTCAGATGAGAAATAAATGGCCAATTAACCCCCAAAAGTAGCTCAAGAGAGTTCCTAGGAAACTCCACAGCTTCCCCGGAGAAGCACAAGAGAGTGTTTCAGAAACATTATATCAGGAAGAAGGCAACAAAATAAAAAGGCCCAAGGTGCACTTCAGTGAAAATGAAATTTTACGACAAAATAATTATTATGCTTGTAAGCAATCACTAAGAATACATAAGAAGCTGAACACAGATCCAAGGTTGCTAGCAGAGTATGTTGCACGCAGAAAACATTCATTAAAAAAAATTGTCCGCTTTAGATAAGACATCTAACTAACTGCTCATTAAGTGAAGCGTGGAACTGGAACAAAAAGCATACAACAGCAAATGTTTCTTGGCAGTCCTACAACTTAAATTTCATGTCAGTATCCTGCACAAGAGTAATTACAGTTACAGTAGAAGTAAGGATTTGAATAATCCATTATGTTTCTTTATATTGTTACGAAAGCCAATGTTCATTCTTTATCGCGCTGCCTATCCACAGAATTCAGAATATAGGGACTGGAGAATCATTTCATGAGAAGGGAGTTCTGGGACATTATGCATTTTTTATAAGCTTTTGGCAGCTCAATGATGTTAGTCTCAAAGTTGTACCAGCTGTCATGATAGAAGTCCAAAATTGAAACTACACACTCAAACAAAACTCATAGGTTAGCATAAAATGGAAACATTTTGTCAGTAATGCTTCTAGGCAATAGAATAACTAGATGGAGAAAAAAAGGTTATGTTAATAGTTAGTATCCATACTTCTGATTGAAACCGTGATGCCCATCCATTTGAATCAGCTCCTCCATTTGTAAATATTCCTCCCGAGGGTAGAGGGCTACCATGTTCAAGCCCACTTTGACCTAAAACTGATGCATTCCCCAACAGTGTAGTTACACGCAATATTTCTGCTCCAAAAATGTCAATTTTCAAGACAAGATGTACCAGTTAGCAGTAGTTAACAGATTAGTTAGCAGTCACCAGAAAATGGACAGACATGACCGACGTTAATTGAGTTAGTTAAAAAAATTGATGCTTTTCCAAAAATAAGTTCAACTTTCAGAAGAACCTGGTCAAAGATGAAAGGTCAATGACCATGTTCCAGACCTACTCTATTACAAGCATAAACAAATATATGGTATAGATTAAGACAATATGACCATTAAAGTTACTGTTTCACCAAGGGCTCCAAGTTGCCAAGGAAGAGAAGTGTATCAATCAACTTAAAAATCAGTGTTACGTGTATTAACCAACAAAGACAAAGATACCAGAGTCAAAATGAATGTTTCTTGAAAAAGACAAGCTCAATAGTCGCCAGGAAGATTACTACAAAAGACTCTTATATCGATTAACACCTTTGCCTTTGATGCCATCTGAACATGAATATTCTGCTACCTATATAAGCTATAAAAAAACCCTAATGATAACCTATTAACAGGACAAGTATTATAACGGTCGAAGTCTTTTAGATGTTACATCACTTAAATAAAACTACTTGATCATTTATCATATAAGGAAGAGCAAATGGAAGAGCAAGTGGTTTCCTATTTGTAACTTCCACCATAATAATTTGCATGAACTGAAATTTGGGAGTAGAGCAAATTGTCTTCCCAGCAGCAGCTAAATGTTTACGCAGGCATGTCAGTATTGACTAAGTTCCCTGATAAGATGACTGATACACACCAATTAAGTAGGAGATAACCCAATGTTATTTATGTTTATCTAAATTAGGTTTATGGGTTAAATGAAAATTTTGCCCTGATACTTAGATTTAGAGTTTTAGATGAAACTTTAAGCACCTCATGAAGGCTATATCGAATTACTCGTTAGCCCTATCACATGTTATATGGAAGTATAATGACTAGAAAACTTGAATAATGTTTCATAGGTGTTCACTAGAATTATCCACAGTCCTCCTCTAGTAGGTATTGCTCAGATCCCATGTTTGTCTAAGTCAATGTAAATATGCCCTAACATTAAAACTTTGATTAATACTATCTTTCGGGTGCTGCGAACTATTTGTCTGGATATTCCTAGGCTGTCATACAAATAGGGGGAGGTTAGGGGGATGTCGCATTATAAGGGTAAGATTGAAATCTCCTTCAAATCTTTTATTGGCTATCTTAAAACTTGAGTAAATTCACAAATACCCAGAGTCCCTTTGTTAACTGGAAGGGGTTAGATTAGCAAGAATGAGCACTAACACAGTTAGCTTATGATTACAAAATGTGTAAAAACAAATACGACCACTTAAGGAGTAGCAACTATAATTTCAACACATAAGAAACTAAACTACAATTTCAACACATAAGAAACTAAGGTTCTTATAACAACATTCATTTTCACCCCACACAATGCTGTAGCACGTTCGGCAGGAAATGTGTTCTAAATGATGAAAACTGAAATTTCACATTCATCAACCAGAGAATAGGTCATGACTATCGATCCAATTCAACAAGAAAAGAAAAAGATTTACCCGAAACTTGCAAACCTAAACAGTCTGGAACTAAATAAATCTGTGATGCAGAGTGATGTTTAAAACTCTAACAAAAGATAAGCACAAAGAGGACACAAGAATGTATACGAGCTAGTGACAGAGTTTAATAACACAATAACAGAAAATATGTGTTGCATTCGCTTGTTCTTCACCTTAATACATTAGATGCAAAGCAAAAAATAAAAAAAAAGGAACTTTTCTAATCTAAACATTTTATTTCAGTTTAGCTATAACGGAGATGCAGAAATTAACTACTTTGGTGTTTAGGTTTGTATCTGATCTACATAAAAGAATGAGAACTTAACAATGAAACTCACCCTGACTCAACAAGCGATATGTATGAGGGAGAATAGGCATAAATGGATTGAGCTTGTTGCGCTCTGCCAATAACTCTGATATATATCTGCATGAGAGACACAGGTGACGTAAATTGACATGTAATAGCTGGTGCTACCAATACACACATGACTAACGAATTGTATGCTTAAAGAGATTGATTATCGTGATAAAAGAGTAATGTTATACATAGCAACAGGCAAAATCTGAATCAAAACAGTTAAGTTTTAGCTCATAAAGATCTGTAGTATCGATATTCAACCAACTACAAATGTGAAGTTGAAGAGTTAAAATCAATCAACCAATCAATCATAGAATTGAAAGAAACGAGTTCCATTAGATCAGTTTTAAGCTACAGACCCACAACTACCGATCTCGAACACCCAAGCAGGAAAAGGAGTTCATATATTGACCAATTAAAGCTGCAGCTGAAAAGTTCAATCACAGCAAAGAAAAGAAATTCCCAAGAATCAAATACTTGATCATGTGGCATAATATGGTAAGACAATGAAACTAGTAATAGAAGAGGCAGAATAATTAAAAAAGAAAGAAATAAAAGCTGATCCGATGCACATAACTGAAGGGGGAAAAATCAAGTCTTGATGCAGTAGCAACAAAGTAAGACACGATGAAAATCATAGAATAGAATCATACCAAAAAAAAAAAAGTGAGAAAATAATTTTAAAAAACATAGATCCTAGTGGATAGAAGAAGTGAATTACTTTTCCTGCTCGACGACGAGAGCGGAGGAGGAGGAAGAGGAGGAGGAGGAGAGGAGGCCAGAAAGGTGAGGAGAGTGGGAAGCAGAGGGAGATGGAGAGTATGCCATGTAACGGGCAGCGGACGCTGCGGGGCCGCCGGAAGCTGACATATTGGAAGTGCTCCAATTGATATCTTTGTAAAAATCCAAATGATCAGATAACATAACAACGACTACTACTAGTATTAGTACTGTTATTTAGTAGTGCTCAATCACACTGATACTCGGATATCATATGATCTCAGATGAGAAGAGAAGGGTTTGTTCTGTTAGCCAAGAAGACTCTGTTGTGCTTATGTGTGTGTCGATCCCGACCACTGACTCCCTCCGAGCGTCGGTGGATCTCTCCCCCCTCTCCGCTTCCCTTTTCTCTTATAACACCACCACCAACACCAACACCAACAACAACAACACCAACCAACCCTTCCTTCTTTTTCACATTCACTATTATCAACTTTTTTTTTTCACTTTATCTTCTTACTGAGGAAAAATAATAATAATTAAGGGTATAAGGACAATATCAATTTTGGAAACGATTAAGCTTTGATTTTCCATTATTTGCCAAGCCAAGTTTTGAAGAACTGGTACAATTACTCTCCAAAAGTTACAAATTCTCTCCTAACCCTCAGAATTTTAGTGCAATGCAACAGCCAGACGTTTGAAAATTCATAATGAAAACCAAATCCAAAGTATTCCAAATCTCCTGACTTTCGCTGTTTGGCTGATGAAAAGAATCGTAAATTCAAAAATTGTAGTATAAGATGGGACCAGAATCCATATAGTCTACTCTTACATTAATTGATTAGTGTACATAATGACAGAAACTGGGAAGTCACGTCTACCAACTAACTCAAGAATTCTCGTCCTTAGCCTTAGGCCTTGGCCGCCTTAATTTAACCTGTATAGCTTAGGTTTACGTGGCCTTTCTTTTTACAAGTTGGGCCGGTTGTGCTGCTAAGTTAGGGCCTATTGAGCAGTTTTCACAAAGTTGGGGGTTATAATGCAAATAAACAATTCCCTCCCAAGAAGAACAAAGAAAGTAAAAGACAGCATTACTCTGGTCTTGCTACTTTCTGACTGTCCAAAAAAGAAAAGTGGATGACCGTCGTCGTCGTCGTCGTTTAATTTTGACCGGTGCGGTTAAAGCCAAAGAAGTTTCACTTTTCTTATTGGAGTCCCGGTTAATGGAGGAGAGAGTACTTTTCAAAAAACTTCACAGCAGATAGTACCTAGGCTAGGAAAATAAGGTCTCCTTTCTTTCTTCTTGCAGTCTACTACGAATGTGATGCCACTTCAATTTCTTATTTGTTTTTCAGCATTATCTTTCTTTTTCTTTATGATGTATCTTGGAACGGTACCTATTATTTAGGCCTATTATTTAGGAAGTCTGTGTATGTCTTTTTATCTTTTTCTTTCCGTCTTGTGTTGTGATTCTTGTACAGCTTGGGTAGTTTAGCTTTGATTAGGAATATAATTCATAGCTGTAACTTCTTGTATATGTATCTCTCGTTTTCAATGGCAACGGGATCAGAATTCTCATTCCCATAATTTCTTATTTGTTTTCTTGACATGGTATCAGAGTTATGGTTGATAACAAGATCAATGAGACTTTTGGATCAAGGACGCAAACAATCAGCTCTTACATACTGAACTCGAATGACAATCCCAGGAATCTGATTACCCAAGTTCAGCTGAAAGGTGAGAATTATGAAGAATGGGCTAGAGCTATGTGAACAACATTATGGGCTAAAAAAAATGATTTTGTTGATGGATCTGTCAAGTAACCATTGGATGATTCACTGGAGCTCGAACATTGGTGGACCGTCAACTCTATGCTGGTTTCTTGGGTGTTTAACACCATAGAACCAATGCTTCGCTCCACCATCTCTCATATGGAGAATGTCAAGGATTTGTGGGAGGATATTAAAACAAAGGTTCTCAATTGGGAATGGCCCATGAATGCAGCAGCTGAGATCAGATTTGGCGAACTGTGGACAAGACAGTCAACCGATTGTTTCTTATGATGCAGACTCAAAACTTTGTGGGATGAAATAAATAATTATAATCAAATTCCTGTGTGCGTTTCTAAGAAGCACAGACACGGACACGTGACACGGGGATACACCAACTTCTAAAATTTAGTGGACACGGATACGACATAT
>JAOTIZ010000203.1:39924594-39945193 GCA_027123425.1 Erythroxylum panamense
TATGTACGACTCTTATTCAAAGAATTCTATGTACGATTACAATTTTTATAAAGATTTTCATGAATTCTAGGCTTCTAGCACACAGGCAAAGCTTCATTGGGTGTTGAGACAACGATTGAAAAATAAAAGACTTCAAGTTCTAGCAATCTATCGGCATAGTTAAATTGTGAGTTTTTCAAAAGAACTTGCAGTATAACTTGTATCTCTTTTCTATTAATACTTGTATACGGTTTCCATTAAAAATATCCACAAAGGAAAAGGCATAGTTAAATTGTGAGTTTTTCAAAAGAACTTGCAGTACAACTTGTATCTCTTTTCTATTAATACTTGTACACGGTTTCCATTAAAAATCTCCACAAAGGAAAGCACACATAGAAGCGTGGATTTCAGCATAGACGTGAAGCGGTGAAGCACAGAGTACATAAAACGTGGATTTCAGCTTACCTAATAGCGTTGTATGAAGAACCAGTGCAGACGTGAGAACCAGTGCAGACGTGAATGAGCAGATGGCTGGAAAACAAGAAGTGTCGTGTGATAGAAGATTTGTGAGCAAACAAAGAGAAGCGACGACTGGAAAACCACGAGAATTTGAGAAGTTGTAACAATCGTATCTTTCTTAATTAGGAAAACTACCCATGTCAATTAAATAAAAATTTGAATAATTCATAAAAATGTTAATAGCCATATTAAGATGTGTCTGAGCCATCCCTAACCGTGTCCGAGCGATGTCCAAGCCAATAAAAATGATTTTTTACTCCGACACGTACTAACACGTGTCCGACATGTGTCCACCGTGTGTCCACTGTGTGTCCGTGTCGGACACGTGTCGGACCGTGCTACATAGGTGAGTTTGTACAGGATGTAAGTGCAATCTGATCACCAATGAATTGGAAAGAAAGCTTGAAGAATAAAGAGTCCATCAATTTTTGATGGGCTTGGATGAAGAAGGATATGGAATAGTGCGCTCAAACATTTTGAGCACTGAACCTTTGCCCAATCTGAATCGTGCTTATGCCATAGTGGTTCAACAAGAGTAGGTGTGAACTATGACGCGAACTAAAGAAGAAAGAGCCAATCCTATTGGTTTCGTTGTCTGAGTAGGTGGGCGAAATTCAGGGGGAGAAAAAGATAACTCGGTTTGCTCTCATTGCAACTGAGAGGGACATGATGCTGAAAGTTGTTTCCAGTTGATAGGCTATCCAGAGTTGTGGGTTAATAGACCACGTGAAAACTCAGTTAGGCGAGGAGGTAGTCAAAAGCGTGGCAATGGAAGTGGATGCAATAAAGGAGGTGCTACTCGTGCCAATGTCACTCAAGTAACTGAACTTGTGACAGATTCAGATCGGAAGGGCCTCAATGGGTTGAACGATGAGCAGTGGGCAACTTTGTTGGGCATGTTAGACTCTCATCAAACTAATGGCCATGAGAAGCTAACAGGTAAGCAAAAAATGTTACATTAAATTATTGACACTGGAGCTTCTCATCATATGACAGGAACCTTGGCATTTTTGAGTGAATTGCATGATATCGTGCCGTGTTCCAACGAGTTACCTAATAGAGATAAGACTATGGTAGTGAAAGAAGGAACTGTTCAGTTTAGAGAAGGCTTGAAATTGCGTCGAGTGCTCTTTCTGCCACACTTGAATTGCAATATGATCTCTGTATCACAACTACTAAATAATTCAGATTTGGTTATTCAACTCACTAATAAAATATGTGCTATATCGGACCTAAATTCGAGGAGGCTGATTGGAGCAGATGAGCAACGTAAGGGTTTGTACTACCTTAGAGGAGTGATGCCAGTGCATGTTTGCAAGGTGGCTGTTGTAGGATCGTTTGATTTGTGGCATAAGAGGATGGGATATGCTTCTTGGTGGTAGAGTTAATTCTAGAAGTTGGTAGTGTTGAGTTTTGGCTCATTTGTTTTCCCCATATGGTTGAGAAAAATAATTGGGGCAAGACTCTCACCTATATAAGGAGGTTGCTACCTCCTTGGTTCATACACCAATACAAAGTCAAAGATTAGTATGATAAATTTAACTCTAGTTAAATTTCTCTTTTGAGGTGAGAGTTGGAGAGTTTGTTTTAGGTTTTTTTGCAGGTGTGTTGGTGCATTGAGAGATTAGGTGAGAGGAAAATTTGTGGGATTGTAATTATTTTTTACACAGTGGATTTTCTTCTTGGTGCTCGTGATTTTTTCTCCAGTTTGAGATTTTTCACGCAAATTCTCTTGTATTGTTATCATTTCTCTATTTTTTGATATTTTTATCTATAAAAAATCTTTAGATGTGGGTTCGGGAGGTCTAAATTTTCAACAATTGGTATTAGAGCCAAGGTGTGTCTGTGTTTTTTTAAATTCTGAGTATGTTCTGTGGTCACAATTTTGACTGATCTTCCACATCATAAATGATTTTCTTAAGAAAGGTTCATTTAGTGAGGTGGAGCTTTGGTGTGGTAGTGTAGAAGTGCATTTCTAGGAAAGTTATGGCTAAGAAAAGACTTGATATTTAAGTGTATCCTTTGTGACTCACCTCCCTTTCTTGGGAACTTACTTGGTATGCTATTCATTTCTACAATAAAATTCATCAAGGCAGAAGAGCACAAGAAAAATGTTATCAAATCCTCTTAGAATTGAGGTGGAGAAATTCAACGGGAGAATCAATTTTGGCTTGTGGCAAGTGCAAGTCAGGGATATTTTGATTCAGTCGGGGTTACACAAGGGGGCATGTACATCCTTATGGCATGCCACTAATCCCAAAGTTGCCATGATAGAGGATATGTTATTGTTAGCAAGTCCACAAGTTTGCACACGAGCATTGGCTTGGCATTAATGTAAAGTGTGTGGTAGTTGATGAATTTCCAAGAAAGCCAAACATGAGAGTTGCACCATAATTTTTCAGCAATGTTATTTTCGACATATGCCGAATTAAAAGGTTTGGAATTGGTTTATTCTGAGTGGGTATGCTTTTATGGTGGAGCATGATACTGTGAATCATGATAATTCTCCACATTGAGAGTTATGTTATTTTCAGGAGATTTTATTGAGGTGAAGTGTGGTTGTGGGATCAACTAAAGTCGTCAAGATGGAGATTGTTGAGTTTTGGCTCCCTTGTTTGTCCCATATTAGTTGGGAAAAATAATTGGGACAAGGCTCTTGCCTATATAAGGAGGTTGCTACCTCCTTGGTTCACGCATCAATATAAAGTCAAAGATTTGTATGATAAATTTGATTCTAGTTAAATTTCTCTTTTGGGATGAGAGTTGGAGAGTTTGTTTTAGGTATTTCTTTATGGGTGTGTTGGTGTATTGGGAGATTGGGTGAGAGGAAATATTGCGTGATTGTAAGGATTTTTCACATAATGAATTTTCTTCTCGGTGCCCGTGATTTTTTCTCCGGTTTGGGAGTTTCTACGTAAATTCTCTTGTATTGTTATTATTTCTCTATTTTTTGATATTTTTGTCTATAAAATATCCTTGGGTGTGGATTTAGGAAGTCTAAATTTCCAACAGGTAGTATAGTTAAAAATATCAATAAAACTTGTGATGTTTGTTGTCGAGCCAAACAATTAAAAGAAATCTTCTTTTCTAGTGACAATAAAGCTAAAAGTTGTTTTCACTTGGTACATTGTGACTTGTGGGGACCTTATAAAGTTCCAGATTCATGTGGCTCAATTATTTCTTGACAATTGTTGATGATTATTCTCGTGTTGTACAGATATATTTGTTGAATGGAAAACATGAAGTAGCTAGTGTTTTAAAGAAATTTATTGTGATGGTTAAATGCCAATTTGAAAAGAATGTGAAAATTGTTAAAAGTGATAATGGAAGTGAATTTGTTTGTTTGAAAAGATATTTTGAGGACTTAGGAATATTACATCAGACCTCTTGTGAAGGCACACCTCAACAAAATGGTCAAGTGGAAAGAAAACATCACCACATTTTTAACGTGGCGAGAGCCTTGCTTTTTTAGGCCAATTTACCCATAAAATTTTGGGGAGAATGCGTTCTCACTGCTGGATATTTAATTAATAGAAATCCATCTATGTTGTTGAATGGTAAAAACCCATATGAGATGATTTTTGGTGTAGCACCTTCTTATAAACACGTTCGGGTTTTTGATTGTTTGTGCTATGCATATAATTTGAATCGAGAAAATGATAAATTTGCTAGTAGGAGTTACAGCTGTACTTTTGTTGGATATCCTTTTGGAAAGAAGGGTTGGAGAGTGTATGATTTGGATACCCATGAATACTTTGTATCACGAGATGTGGTGTTTGTTGAAACAGATTTTCCTTATGCAAATGAGCAAACCGTAAGACATGAGATGTTGAGAATGAATTAGAAGAGGAACATGATGAAAATTTAGGGAGTGTTATTGAGATGAATCGAGAAAGAGAGGAAGTGGAAAGAAGTGTGGTGGTGGGGGAGCAACTTGGTAAGGGCCAACGGGTCAGGCAACCTTCTGTACATTTAAAGGATTATGTGACAAATGCCATCAGCACCAGCCCCTCATCATGCTCCTCTCAATAATCCGCTTCCCTAAGTACACCTTACTCTCTAGCACATTATGTGAGTTATAACACCTTACTCTCTAGCACATTATGTGAGTTATGATAATTTTTCTGCACAACATCGGTGTTCCTTAACAGCCACTACCAAAGGACATGAACCACATTCTTATGCTGAAGCAGTTAAAGACGCACGGTGGTGAGAAGCTATGCAAAAAGAAATACACGCTTTGGAAGAAAATGGTACATGGATAGTTGAAATTTTGCCATTGGGGAAGAAAGCGATTGGGAGTAAGTGGGTGTATAAAATTAAATACAATTCTGATGGAAGTGTTGAACGGTACAAGGCACGGTTGGTGATATTGGGATAATCAAGTTGAAGGAGTTGATTTCCAAGAGACTTTTGCTCCTACAACAAAAATGGGAACTTCTTGTTGTTACGGCGGCAAAGAATTGGGAACTTCATCAAATGGATGTTCAAAATGCCTTCTTGCACGGTGATTTGGAGGAAAAGGTTTACATGAAAATGTTGCTTGGCTTTGCATCTGAGTCCTTAGGAATAGTATGTAGACTCTGTAAATCTCTATATGGTTTACAACAAGCACCTAGATGCTGATTTTTGAAATTGGCTACATCACTTAAAGCTTATGGTTTTCATCAATCGCATTCAGATTACTCTTTGTTTACCTTTCAAGCTGGAATTGTTCAGTTAAATGTGCTTATTTATGTCGATGATCTTATTATCTCTAGTAATGACGTTCTTGTTGTACAACGGTTCAAGAATTATTTAAGTAGTTGTTTTCATATGAAAGATTTGGGAAAATTTAAATTCTTCTTAGGGATTGAAGTGGCCAGAAACTCACATGGCATTTTTGTGTTTCAACGCAAGTATACGTTGGATATTATTTTAGAGATGTGTTTGTTGGGATCCAAGCATTGTTAAAACTCCACTAGAGCAAAATCATAAACTTGCTCTTTCCGAGAGTGCTGTTGTGAATGATCCTGTGCGGTATCGACGGCTGGTGGGACGACTTATTTATCTCACCATAACTCTACCCTAGTTGTCTTATTATATGCACATTCTTGTTCAGTTCATGCAGTAGTCCAAGAAAAAACACTAGGAGGCAGTTTTCAGAGTGGTTCGTTATCTGAAAGGAAATCCAAGTTAGGGTATTCTCTTGCGTGCCAATAGTGATCTCACTTTGTCTGCATATTGTGATTTTGACTGGGCTAGCTATCCATTGACGAGACGCTCGCTAACTAGTTATTTTGTTCTTTTGGGCAATTCTCTTGTTTCATAGAAGACTAAAAAGCAACAAACAATGTCTCACTCTTCTGCTGAAGTTGAATATTTGTCTATGACCACATCAGTGTGTGAACTTAAATGATTGAAAGGTTTGTTAGCTGCTCTTAGTGTGTAGCATTCTAAACCGATGAATTTGTATTGCGATAGTCAACCAACATTACATATCACTGCTAATCCTGTGTATCATGAACGCACCAAACATATTGAAGTGGACTGCCATTTCATCCGGAATGAGATACTTAGTGGTAATATTCGTACAGCATATGTTTGTAGTTCACTGCAACTTGCCGATATCTTCACGAAGGCATTGGGTACATATCAGTTTGGTTTTCTTCTTCGTAAGTTGGGCATTTGAGATCTCCACGCTCCAACTTGAGGGGGTCTTGAAATGACAGCTATCAGCTGCTATTATTTAGCCCTGTTATTTAGGAAGCATGTTTATATTTTTTTTATCTTTTTCTTTCCGTTTTGTTTTGTGATTCTTGTACAACTTGGGTAGTTTAGCTTGATTAGGGATATAATTGATAGCTATAACTTCTTGTATATATATCTCTTGTTTTCAATGGCAACGGGATCAGAATTCTCATTCCTAAAATTTCTTAGTTGTTTTCTTTACAGTGTAAATATTCTAAACTAGAGATTTGGCTTGAAGTAATTGATAGGTGCATTCAGTGGCTTACAATTTGTTACGAAAATATAGACTGCATATGACAAAAAGAAGAAGAAGACAAGAATGATGTCGAATACTACAAGTGTACGAATAAGTAAAAAGCAGTGTGGGAAGCAATGGTCTCAACTGAAGACTCACGTGATAGTCTAGAATATTCTACATACTGTGTGAAATAGCCGTTGTAACAGAATGAGGAAAGGAATGAAAAATCTGTAATGAATGTATGAATGTCTATTCTCTATCAACTCTCTTCCCTCTTTAAATCTGTATGGGTGTGTGGCGTACAGAGGGTGTGCAAGTAAAAAATACGTAACATAATTGCACTGGTAGGAAGCTCGGTTCTGGTTCTGTTGATTAAACTGATCATATTTTGACACATTGAACTTCATGGCCATGTAAAGATCTTCTTTTTTCTTACTTTCTTTAAACCTTTTGGTTTATTTGACTCATGGAGTTACCAAATGGCGATGCTTAGTTATAGTCTTGATGACAGTTGAGGCAGGGAAGAGAAGTTCCCTATGTTGGTGTTATTGGTCCATAACTTAGTTATCAACCTCATTATTATCCTTTAACAGTTATAATGTTTAGCCATTATTATACTCCAACGTTCATTTCTATTATTGTCAACATATACATTGTTTTTCTTATATATAGGAGTCATGCATTTGCTCAATAAGGAGAATGTTGAACACTGCTCGTTTTCTCGGGTTTTCTTCTCTTATGCATGTTTATTTGCTCCATCCAACTCAAGCATTTTCCTCTACATACAAACACCTTACACACGTATTTTGTCTTATGCATAAATTTTGCATTTATCTGCCTTCTTTTAATTTCGAAGACAGTTCCTACTCTACCCTTTGGAGTGCACCGAAGTTGGTGGAAAAGGTATTAACCCTGAGGTCAAATCCTGTAGTCCTGCTGCACCATAGAGGGGGGAATTTCTAACTTAGATCAATGATTTTTCACGATGTCTTGCATTTCAGATAAGCCGTTACATTTTAATTATTATTGCTACTTTCATTAACAGTGCAAGTCGAAAAATTATTGTGTTGCTATCATTTGTTGGAAAATATTGCGATTTTGCTGTTGCTTATTAAATTTGGGAGAAGTCGAAATTCGGTGTTGTTTTCTTCATATTGTTTGATTATTTTATGCGAGACATTTCTGCTTTTGAATTTAATATGTCGTCCGTAAATGAGATCAATGTAGATTTTGCACTTACTGTTCTCCATATAGGTTCAACTCCTATCACAGTAGCCCCAAAAATTATACTTGATCTAACTAGATTAGAGCCTCTAGATGGGAGAAATTTTAAACAATGGTTTGATAAAATTCTGTTTTACTTTCAACAATACGAAATGAATTATGTACTATTTCAAATGATTCCTAGTGACAATATTGACCTTAAGACTACTAATGATAAATGTACCGTTAGGGGAGTGTTACTCAACCATATAATCAACCTTTATTTGATATCTACTGTAAGTACAAAACTGCTAAGAAAATTTGGGATGCTTTAGAAGTGAAATATGAGACGGATGATACTAGTACTAAGAAATATGTTGTTACCAGGTGGTTAAAATTTATCGTTGTTGAAGATAAGCCTATTATGGACCAACTACATGAGTATGAAAATCTAGTTGCTGAAATCCTTGCCGAGGGTATAAACATATGTGAGTTATTTCAAGCTAACGTCCTTATTAAGAAACTACCTACCTCATGGAATAAGTACAAAAACCAGTTGAGACATAAGAATAAAGACATGAAATGTCAAGAGTTGATAGGACATATAAAGATTGAGGATGCCAACTGTGCACAAGATAAGTCCAAAACACTCACCCTTGTCCTTACTGTTAATGCTCATGTGGTAGAATATAGAAATGATAATAACTTCAAGAAGAATGATGGACATAACAGGCCTTTCAACAATAAGTAGGGTCGATTTAAGTGTAAAAGTATTGATGGTGACTGTTGGTGGTGCCACAAGCAAGCCATCCTACTGCCAATTATCAAGCTAGAATCAACTATGAAAAGACAGGCCAAGGGCAGAAATCGTGAAAGTTCGGGAAAGGAAACCTGACAGGGTACCAACAGGGTGACCAGAAGAGTTTTGGTAAGCCTCAAGTTAATATGGTTGAAGCTGGTAATGACGAGTGTTATGGTGTCTGAATTCAACCTTGATGAAAATTTGGTTGAGTGTATCGTTGACACGAGAGCTACATGCCATATCTGCACCAACAAGGACCTATTTAAGGAGTTGAATGATGCTGTTGATGGTAAATTCGTATACATGGGCAACTCCAGCAAAGTTCTTATCCAAGGAGTTAGGAAGGTCACTCTCAAACTCACATTGGAAAAGTGTTGGCATTAGAAATTTTTTTATTTATTCCTAATGTACGTAGAAAATTGATTTATGGTGTATTGCTTAACAAAGTCGGAGTTAAACTGACCTTTGATTATAATAAGCTAGTTTTGACTAAGAATGGAAACTTTGTCAGAAAAAGGTTTTGTGATGGAGGCTTATTTGCACATGATATTGAAATGAATGCATCTACTTCTTCTGCTTATATTGTTAAGTCTTTAGACCTATGGCACTCTAGACTTGGGCACATGAATGTGAGGTTAATTAAGAGGATGCAAATCTTAAATTTGTTACCTAACCAAATCACTAATGAAATGGAAAAATGTCAAATTTGTATTGAGGCTAAAGACTCTAAGAAACTTTTTAAATTAGTGACTGAGAGAGAGTCACAATTGTTGGACTTAGTTCACACAGACTTGGGTGATTTTAAGAATTGTATGAGTAAAGGAGGCATGAGATATTATATTACCTTTTTGGATGATTGTTCTAGATTTACTAAGATTTACTTATTGAAAAATAAAAGTGATGTAGAGGAAATGTTTATGAAATACAAAGCTGAGGTTGAGAACCAATTAGAAAGGAAAATTAAGAGATTAAAGTCTGATCAAAGTGATTAGTATAGTACTGATTTTCTTACTAATTTTTGTGAAAATTTTGGTATTATTCATGAGCTTTCAACCTCTTATACTCCTGAACAAAATGGAATAACAAAGAGAAAAAATCGAACACTCAAAGACATGAGGAATGCAATGTTAATTCCTCATGATTACTTGATTTTATGTGGGGAAGTTATTGTTTCAGCTTGTTATGTTCTAAACAGAGTTCCTCATAAGAAACTAGATCAAACCTCGTATGAAAATTAGAAAGGTTATCCACCTAACTTGCATTTTTTGAAAGTGTGGGAGTGTCTTGCTAAGGTTGCTTTACCTAAACATAAGAGGAAGAAAATTAGGCCTAAGATTGTGGATTCAATTTTTGTGGGATATGCCTCTAATAGTGCTGCCTATGGGTTTATGGTTAAGAAAGAACACTTACGGTTACGGATCAATTATAGAGTCAAGAAATGCAATGTTCTTCGAAGATATATTTCCTATGAAAGTGAGTTTGCAAGTCCCTCAAGAATTTGTCCCTAATTCTACTAATGATGACATAGAGGAAGAGGAACTGTTGAACTAAGAAGAAGTAAAGAGCTAGAGTACCCACTAGTTTTGTTTCTAACTTTATTACTTCCTTTATGGTGACAAAACTTGAGGAGATAGATGATGTTTTTGTAGTGACTTATATTATTAAGAAAGATCCCAAAAACTTATGAGGAAGCAATGAGATATGTGGATGCTACGTTTTGGAAGGAAGTCATAGATAATGAATTAGAGTTAATCATGTCTAATAAAACTTAAGTTTTAGTTAATCTACCTCGAGGGTGTAAGCCTTTGGAGTGTAAGTAGATTTTCAAAAAGAAATTGAGACCTGAAGGAACCATTGAGAGGTTCAAGGCAAGACTTGTGATTGAAGGCTTTAAATAAAGAGAAGGATTGGAATTTTTATACTTACTCTCCTGTTACTAAAATTGCATCTATAAGGATGTTATTTGTTATTGCCTCGGTATTTAAGCTTCATGTGCACCAATGGATGTTAAGAAAACTTTCTTGAATAGTGATCTAGATGAGAAAATTTATATGGTCCAGCCCGAGAGGTTTAGAGTGCCTGGTCAAGAGCAAAAAGGTGTATAAGTTGGTTAAGTCTTTGTATGGACTTAAACAAGCTCTCAAATAGTGGCATGAAAACTTTGAAAGTGAGATTTTCAAACATGGTTTCATCTCTTGTGATGCTGATCCTTGCATTTATGTGAAATTTGATGCCAATGGTTGTGTAATCATAACTCTTTATGTAGATGATATGCTTATTTTTGGTACTAGTTTATCTATTATTGATACTTCTAAGAGTTTGCTAAAGTCTTCTTTTGATATGAAAGATCTCGGACCTATGGACTTTATTTTGAGAATCAAAGTTGATAAAATTGACTCTAGTTTTAGGTTGAATCAAACTCATTATGTTGAGAAAATTTTGAAGAAGTTCAGTTACTATGATGTTGATCCAGTCAAAACTCCCTATGATGTTAGTGTTGCTTTAAAGAAAAATCTTGGTGACAGTGTAAACTAAGTTGAATATGCTAAAATTCTTAGTAGTGTGATGTTCTTAATAAACTATTCTTGTCCTAATATTGCATACTGCGTGAATAGACTTAGTAGGTATACTCATACTCCTAGTCAAGTGCATTGGAATGCATTGATTTGTTTGTTGAGGCATTTGAAAGATACTATGCATTATGGATTATCTCTTGGTGGTCATCCTCCTGTATTAGAGAGTATTCTGATGCTAACTGGGTTACGGAGAGTGATGACATACACTCTACCAATGGTAATGTTTTTACCTTGGCAGGAGTTGTAGTCTCTTGGAAATCATCTAAGCAAACATATATTGCAAGATCAATAATGGAGGATGAGTTTATGACTTTGTGGCAGGACGGGAAGCTGAGTGACTAAGGAATCTCTTAGTTGATATCCCACTTTGGGAAAAATCAATTACTTCTGTTTTCTTTCATTATGATTCACAAGCTGTCATTCATGTTACCAAGAACAAGGCATATAATGACAAAAGTAGACATATCAGATTAAGATATAAAATTGTCTGTACTTTAATTAGACATGGTGTAATTTCTCTAGATTATGTCAAGTCAGTGAGAAAATTAATGGATCTGTTTACAAAAGCTTTGAGTAGAAAATTAGTTTCAGAGTATGCTAAAGGGATGGAGTTGAGCTCAATTATGTAGTAATCTCGTGATGAACACTCGACTTGGGAAACCAAGTTCAATGGGTCAAACGAAGTTATGTAGTGACTACTTACTTATACTTTGTTTGTGGAATAATACTGAGATATATTCAGTTGTTGAATTGCATTCCTAGCATGACTTTGCTGCATTTGATGAGGTTGGAATGTATAATCCTTAATGAGTTCCATAGCCCAAGTTTGGGTGGTGTGAGCAGTATACACTTGATGAACTCACCTACGTGATTGTGGGAGGCTAGCCACCCTCCTATGAGAGCATTTAAGCTATCTCTGTAGAGTCATCATAAGACTAGGGCATTTTGAGGTTGTTAATTCTTTAGCAAGTTCTGTCTCTAATTTTCTTGGATAATAGGTTCAAGACTTAGTTCATCTGGTTGTTCACCTATTTTCTCCTAAATTGTTACAATTTGTTTCTCAAGTTTTGGACCAAGTGGAGGATTGTTGGTGTTATTGGTCCATAACTTGGACCCTACAGTTGTCAAATTCATTATTATCCTTTAACAGTTATAACATTTAGCCATTATTATGCTCCAACGTTCATTTCTCCTATTGCCAACATATATATTGTTTCTGTTATACATAGGAGTCATGCATATACTCAATAAGGAGATCGTTAAACACTGCTCATTTTCTCTTTTTTCTCACGCATCTTTATTTGCTCCATCCAACTCAAGCATTTTCCTCTACATACAAATACCTTACGCCCGTATTTTGTCTTACACACAAATTTTGCATTTATCTGCCTTTAATTTCGGAGATAGTTCTTACTCCATCCTTTAGAGTGCATCGAAGTTGGTGGAAAAGATGTTAACCCAGGGTTTGGATCTTATTGTCCTGCCGCACTGTAGAGGGAATTTTTGACTTAGGACTGATTTTCACGACGTCTTGCATTTTAGATAAGTTGTTCCATTGTAATTATTATTGCTACTTTCAATAACACCCTAGTTTCTATGGAATAGCCCCACTTGTTGACCTTTGTGATTTCCACAATTTAAGTTGTTAGCTGGTTTTCTATTCTAGAAGGAGGTTAATGTGTGGAAACTTTGTTTGTGCATGGTCCTAAGATTTCAGGCTGATACCACGGTTCATATGAGATTCCACATCGATTGAAGAGGAGAACGAAATATGCTTTATAAGGGTACGAATACCTCTTCCTCATAGATGTGTTTTCTTAGGTGTGGGAAGAGTAAAACCGTTAGGGTCTTGGTTCGATGAGCAACCTAAAGTGGATAATATCTGTGGGCGGGTGATCTGGGCTGTTACAAATGATATCAAAGTCGGTTCTCAATCCGTTGTGCCAATGAGGATGTTAGGCCTTAAAAGGAGTGGATTGTGAGATCCTACATCAGTTGGAGAAGAGAACGAAATATGTCTTATAAGGGCACGAATACCTCTTCTCCATAGGTGCATTTTCTCGAGTGTGGAAAGAGCAAAACCGTGAGCGCCTTGGCTCGATGGACAACCCAAAGCGGACAATATCTGTAAGCGGATGGTCAGAACTATTACAAATAGTATCAGAGTTGGTTCCCGACCCGTTATGCTAGCGAAAACACTGGGCCCTTAATGGACTAGCTAGCAACTGCTGTGCCTCAAGCCATAGTTCTGCTATTTGTTGTTGCTTTCACTTCCATAATAAATCTGGTTTACGGCTTTGAATCACACAGGCTGGTTTATCCGCAGACAACAACAACTGTTCGTGCCAAAATGTTTGCATCCCTCTTCTGTACCAATTGGATGTGCAATGTTCCACTAATCAGAATAGTAAATATTTATTTTCTTAATTTCAAAGAAGTCACTCATAGGACAAAATCAAAGACAGAGCTGAAGGGGCACACTGACTGACAATGTGGATCAGCTTTGTTGGGACCGTAACATGCTGATCTGATCGCAACATTCCAAAAGTAGGCTTCTGTTTTATGCCAATGATAGTGTGTTTTATCAAATGAGATAAAACATTGATGAATATATCCCGTCTACTGGTGACTTGATGAAGAAAGGCTTAGAAATCATTACTGTGCTATGCAGGTGGAAAATGGTTTCAAATGGCAGAACTCAGTGGGGAGAATATAAATATAATTTACAGAACTGATGTAACCCAGTAAATGTTGGCATTGCCTTCTATTGCCATCTAGCTGATAATTTCTTATATATAGTTGTAAAACAAATTTTTAGATTTACTTAACTGTTGTCAAGTTTCTCTGGTTCATTTGGTCATTAGGAATCCTACAATTCATCATTCAGATGTTATTCTTATATTTTGCCTACTTCTGGTAGGATGATGAATTAACAATATTAGAGATGTTTGAAAGTTTAAGCAGGATGAAGTTCAATTATGACGTATCCAGGCTTGGGATTTGACAGATAGTCATTGAGCCTGTGAGATTTGAGTGAGGCACTTTAAAGCTTACCAGGGGGGATGGCTCGAAATGTGACTTCTAATACTTTCTGTTTTTGGTAGATAAATGAGTGCTTGGAACATGACAGGACAGATGCCCCTTTTGACTACAGGGATGGTGAGAACAATACATTTTGATGAGAATGCTTATCTGAATGCTGAAAATGGTTACCTATTTTTTGTATCAGGTGAAGTCCCAGCTTTACCTTTTGTATTTCTTCATGCTTAGGAACTGTTGAAGCACTTGCATACTCATCTATTCAATCACTTGATATGGCTCACACAGCTGGTTGTTATTCCATTGCCATTGATCCCAAAGGAACATGGGATTCGAAGTTTGTTTAATTTCTTCAAGCAGCTTCCTTTCACATAATGGATTTCACTTGTATCACTTTCTAGCTACTAGCGAAAACCATTCAAATTCACCAAACTTAAGTCCTCGTAAACCATTCAATTCTTGATCTAGCCTCTTCCTGGAAGATATTTTGCTATGTTGAACATTCACCAAACTTAAAGTCCTCTTCCTGGCGGCAGATATTTGGCAATTGATTCAGGTGCTTCCACTGATATTTGGCAATTGATTCAGGTGTTGCCTTTACTTTCGTCGTCAGTGACGTTTATTTGGTGTCTCAGGTGTGTTCTGAATTTTGGATTTGAAAGTGCAATTGCATTGTCAATGATGTATAAACGAAGTTCCAATATTTGAAAGGTTGCGCTGAAATTTATTGATCGCAAGCTTTTGTTTGAAGCAGGTGAGAGAGTACACAAGCTGTGTTACTTAAACCAATACACAATCCAAGCCGAAGACAACTAACTATCATGCCGTCACAATATGATGCCTTAACTGACGAATTCACTCTCTCAATGAATCCTGGAGGAACTTGCACCCTGATCTGCCTCTTAATTCTCTCATTGACTGATTTTTCTGACGATGAGAATTTTAACAAAGATCATCGGACCAAAACGCTTCATCCCCTTGATAAAAATCTCATGAGTGAGTGTTGATGGATCTTTTTTACTGCGAAATACCAGAAAAGGAAATGGAAGATTAGCTAGAGAGAAAAACATACTACTTGTGAAAATAGTTGTTCTCATTGAGTCAAGCAATTTGACCGCTCTCTTGTTCTTAAATCTCCAATTTCAGAACTTGCAAGTCTTACATTTTTGTCAAATCCCACTTAAAGGTTCAGATCGCATGCTTGACTAGCAGAAACTTCAAGACCATCACGTCTTCTTGTTTCTAGAATCCACAGAGGATGAACTTGCACGCCGGAAGGACCAAACCAGCCAAACAAATTATACAAATAGTGATAACATTGTGTGAGCACCAAGTGAGTCGCTTCCACTTGATCTGGACGCTGGAGCTCTTCAGTCTCTTGCCGCATTGAGGCTCCTTGGACAAGTCAAAGCTAGCCCCTTTCATCCTCAACTCTTGAATGCACCTTGTGAGCACCCTATTGTCATTTCTCTCCCTCTGCAACTGCCCCCACACCTTCCAGTACCTGCAAACATTAACCTGAACGAGAAACACAAACACAAGCGAGACTGACCCAGACATAAGACAAGGTACCCACCACTTCTTACAAGTGTTGTCCTTGTCGTTAAAAGAAGAAGTAAACAACATGGTTAAAAAGAAGCCATGAAAAATTAAGAAGAAACAACAAAGTTGGAAGATTTCGCGCTTTACAGAGTCCATTCTAGACTCTTTAACTGCAACGCGGCGGCAAAACAGGTCCTCTTCTCTTTGCCAGAGCTTGAGAAGCAAGAGATGGCCGGGACTGTTAGAGATTTCAGTTAATGGGTGATTTTGTATAGCAGTGCTTGCGTCCATGGCAGACATTAGTTTATACTGCTGCTCTTCGCCTACCACAGGGATTTCTACGATGTGGGCATCTTTCATTTCAGCCATTGTTGCTCCCAAACGAATAAAGATCCAAACTTAATTTCAAATAAATAAATAAACAAAGAAAACCTTAATGAACAGAAAAAAATGAAATAGGAAAGAGCAATATGAAGCGAAAGAAGACAAATTGCTTGAAGAAGAGAAGATCGCTTTAGTTGGCTTTTGATGTAATTTTGGTAGGGATAAAAGAGAGTTGTAGATGCATTTATAAGTGCTGAGAATCTAAAGAACGGATACTTGCCAACGGTCAGATTTCTTTCCTCTCTTGCGTTTTATACTTCAGTTTCAACGGTTATATATTTGCGTAACGTGGTCTTGGCAGGCGAAGTTGGACTATATTTTTTAATTTCTCAAAAAAAAAAAAACTGTTTTTAAAAAATAACAGTCAAATATTTCAAAAAATTTTAAAATTAGGATTAGATCTTTTAAAAATTTTAAATTTGGTAACTAAATTTTATAGTTTTAGATTTGTAATTACATTTTTATTTCAATTAATATCAATTTGTTGACATTTCTCCTTCATGTAGAAAAAGAGTTATGTTTACATTTGATATGATAAGAAATGAAAAGGGAATCTAGTCCCATGTTAAACCATAGGATTCATTAGATCATCAGATGGTAAATCCCATAAGACGCAGTTGGTACTAAACATACTGGAGCGTTCCCTATTCTCTTTTGCACCCACGGACTCCTGTGGGTTGTTGTCGTCCCCCAGCTTTTCATGCAATTGCCCTTGTTCGTCCCCTTCCATGCATGTGCTTCTGGTGCACATGTTCTGGCTCCAGGGCGATGACTCCCCATCATTTCCAAAAGGTTGGCCGCACTGGAATCCATTGATTGACGCAGAGTAGCGGCTGCAGGACCCTACAAAATTCATTGACGAAGCTAGAGCAGAGTCCCATGTCTTGTTGTGTGGTTGCACGCCAGGTTCTTGCATAGCCCTAGATAAACCAAGCTTGATTTTCTCCATAGTATCTTCGTTTTCATCATGTTTGACATCAACATAAGGGGAAGAGGAGTTTCCTGGCGCGGCATTAGTTTGCTGCAGCTGGAAGTCAATGCGTTTTTTAGTAAGGAGATGGAGCATTTCGTCTTTGAAGCATCCAAGGGCCGCTTCTGCAAGATGAGCAACTTGTGGTGGAGCTAGTGTGGTGGCAATCTCAGCCATGAGGTGGGAGAAGGGTTTGTGGGTGACAGGATCGATACCCACCCCTGTAAGCTTCTTTTTGAGTTTGGTGTTCCAGTAATTTTTAACATCATTGTCAGTGCGTCCGGGAAGCTGAGCTGCTATCACTGACCATCTGCCATGGCATTTGGGACTGTTATTGTTGCTAATAAATAAACGAAAAACATGGAGCTTGATTAGATTTTGTCCTACCGATTTCCCAAAACGGAGTGAAGCTTCACAATGGTTTGCTCTTCAACATCAGAAAATTGGCCACGCTTGAGATCAGGACGGAGATAATTGGTCCATCTCAGGCGACAGCTCTTGCCACAACGCTGGAGCCCTTCATGTGTAGCAAAGAATCATGAGAAACAAACAAAGGATGCTTTTTTTTAAGAAAAAAACAATGATGGATTAAGTTAAAAGAGAAAGACGAAAGGTGACCAGCATTCTTGGGGATAAGGCGCCAGTTGCGAGTGCCATGTTGGGCAATGTAGGAAGACAGTTTGTTGTCTTCTTCAGGTGTCCATTGTCCCCTTTTCACGCTCTCCTTCTCACAACACGGAATCCTACCCATCTTTGCCTTATTAATTTTTGTCCTTAAGAAATGCTAAAAACATAAGATTATAGGAATGGATTATGGAGGAAAGGAAAAAAGAAAGAAGTGAAAGAGGGTTGTAATTAAGAAATGGGGGTTGGGGGATAAATTCTTATATACAAAAAAGACTTGGTTGGTTGGACGAAGAGATGGGAAAGAGATAACAAAGGCATCAAAGGTGCATGATTTTGTTAAAGAATTCAACGCTGTTGAGCGTGTGAGACCTTGGCCGGTAGCTCACCCACAAGACACCCGGTCAACTCTCTCTTTCTCTTTCTTTCTTTCTTTCTGGTTGACATTTGACTCTCTTCACTTTCACCTTATTCTTGCTTTGCTAATTCCTCACTCACAGTCACACCACAGTGCCCTCTTCCGATGTAAGCAGAAATCCTAAGATCCCATGCACGTGATGCTCCTCGTATAAACTTACCCTCCTGCATTCTATCCTCCCAATTTTCTTTGTTAGTCCTATTCCCACTTGGAGATTTACTTACCATATACGCACTTCATCGGTTTCTGATTATTGTATACTAATCATTTTTTTCAATTTACAATAAACAACAACAAGCTTTTCAAGTGCAATATCTGTTCTGAACTTAAATAGAGATTCTTTCCTGCAACAGAGAGAAGTCTTTCTGATATAATCTTTTGCATTGATGCTTTACATTCTTACATTAATCTCATTTGAAGAATTTCTGTCCTTGGCTATGCACTGGATAGTATTTTTTAAGCATAGAAGGAACCATTGATCATAGGATGTGTTGTCCTTCTTTTACTGATACACGACGTCTTAGAATTGGACACACGCAATATTAATATCTTGGAACAGGACAGATGCAGTATTCTCACACTGACATAACCATATTTTTCTTAGGCAGGTGAAGTTTCATGGTTATTAGCTCTAGACTGAGTCTCACTCTTTTGAATGAAAGCCACCGCTGCTGCCAGGAAATTCCTCTATAAGCAGACTAATCATCCTAAGAAAAACTTTTAAGACTTAGTAACAAAGCATGTATGAAATCCACAGTGAGTTCATTTTTTTATTCATTAATTGATTGATGCCTGGAAAGGCCAACTTGTACCCTCTGCCTACTTCAGAAATAGTTGCAGCAATCTTCAAAAATGTTACCATTGGTGGAACCATAACAGAATTTAATCCTGCTTCTTGCTTGTACACAATTAAAGTTTTTAGCCTTTAGTTTCTTCTCCACAAGAAACAAAGTTTATGTTCAGTGAACGAAGTGGGAAATAAGTTGAGAAAGTTCATGTTTCCATCTTATTCTACGTGATAACCTTTCAGTTTGGCACTAACGAGCCCTTCCAACTAAGCCAACTATGGATGTAAGTAAGAAGCAGAAGCTAAATGCCCTGTGAACAATGAACTTTCTTTTTTCTTTTTTTTTATTGGGTCTGACCCTTTAACCTTTGAACTTGGCACTGATAAGCCCTTCTACCGAACCAATTAAGCCAACTATTGATATAATCAAGCAAAAGAAGCTAAATGCCCCGAGAACAATCCACTTTCTTGACCAAGATTCCACTTTTTTCTGCACAAAGCACATCTCCACGGGAAAATATATGGCTAAGGGCCAAAAGTTTTAAGATCCCAAGCACACCCAATATACGGTTGGAGTATGTGAAAAGAATGGCAACTGCAGTAGTTGATGCAACATATGCAGTTCGAAATAATAGCCTGAAAAAGACTCAGCTCAAGTGGAGGCAGCAATGGGAGTTTGATGATGGCCATCAGGCCACATTTTGAGAAATTGGCAAGCGAACTTTCCACAAATGCAAACACTGGCTGACTATAGACCTAATAAAGAAAGAATTTCTCATGCTAAATGTTAATAACTCCAAGTAAAAACCATAACAAGACTCCATGTTTGAAATCGGATAACATAGTAAGGAACATGAAGTCCTCAATAGAGAAAACAGAGAACTCGTGGAAAAAAGAGGCAAGGAATCATTGTTTCTCATCTACTTAAAATCACAAAGCATACAACTTTTCTGGTTGAATTAGCATGTTATTGAGCAAGTTTTGGTTTCCTTTCTTCTCAAAAAGCCAAGAAATTTCTTCGTAACTTTCAAATGCTTGTCATCATATTGAGAACATGGGTCTCCCACTTCAAGCCCATTGCTTAAAGTTAAAGCAGAGGCAAATATAGGACTTCCAAAGACTACGTTAAGCATCTGCTCTGGACCATAGAAGGATGAAGCTTAAAAGTGACAATTCTATCAACAAGAAAGGGAAAGAATAATGTCAAGGAATGGAGTATATGCAACTAATGCGTTTGATTAGGATGCTAGCATAGTTTGTTACTTGCCTCCTCTGTAAAGGTTAAGTGAAGAAAACAACAGTAAGCTTACGTGTGGCTGGCCACCTGGACATAACCCAATAAGCACAATTTGATAATAATAGCTTGATATGAAAAGGATACATACCTGATATCTCCCACCAGATGAAGAATGACACAAGCATTAGCAATGCCAATGAGCCAGTAGGGTTCGTAGAATCCTGTCAAGATATTTCCTGGTGTATTGTCACCAAACGCTGCATATCCGAAGCATGCACAGCGGTAGTAAAAGAATGATGTTAAAGAGATTGCAATCATTGAGGCCTTCTTCATGGTCTTATTCTTAGCTGGAGGTGACTTCAAGGTATCCTGTACCCGGTATATCTTTAAGATAGACTATCATAATCTTCTGATTTATAAAATTTCGACAAACAGAAAGTCTGATCTGAATTTCAAGGAGGAGCAGCGAGTATGTGTTGGACCAATGGTGGTTGACAAATTAAATCCCACTTATGTTTTGATAATAATAAAATCTATAGAATTGGTTAAGA
>JAOTIZ010000203.1:39965830-39979415 GCA_027123425.1 Erythroxylum panamense
CTAGTTCAATCAACTCATCCACTTGATCATTCATATTACTAAGTCAAATTGTCACTCAAGGTTCGGGGTCCAACAATTTTAAATGTCTTTTTGTAATACTACTAATTTGCAATTATTGAGAAGAAGAAATTTTTAGTTTAACAAATCACTTTGAAAGTTTGTAATGAATAGTAAATAGAAAGAATTTTTTAATAGTTGAATAATTACTTTTTGTATGTTTTTGGTATATTATATAATTTGTTCTTTATTCTCAATAATATTTTCTAAAATTCCTCTATACCCTAAATCAAAGGCCTTTATTTCCATAATTTTGTAAGCATCATAATTAACTAAATGTGATATTTGAAGTGTCAAAAATTAAGTACATCCTATCAGTAAGCCTATAAATCTGAAGGATCTTAATAAATCCCTTCAAGCTCGCCCGCGCTCCATTTTATAATTGTTTTATATAAATGAAATCGGTAGTCATAAGTCGACCATCAACTCGTTTTAGTGCCTGTTTCTTTTAGCTTTTGGAGGGTAAATAAGCACTTTTTTTCTACCGCAAAAGCTGTTTTTAAGAAAAATGAGTGTTTGGCTGTAAAATTCAAAAACACTTTTTTCATAGAAATGACTTTTTAGAAACTAAAATACAGCTTTTTGATAAGCTCAAATTTGGAGCTTTTCAAAAAAGTACTTTTTCAAGTATATTTTTTATATCAATTAATGAGCCTATTTTTTAGTCTCCTTTGCCCTTATGTTTTTACACATTATTTCCATAATATCCACAAGCACATCTTCACGTTTATTTTGAGATTTATATAATATTATTTGACTTTTTTATATGTTTTAATATTTATTTTTTATATTAGTTTTACTTAGATTATAATCCATATAGAAGATTTGGTTAAATATATTTTCATTTATGTTTCCTATGACTTAAAATTATATAATAATTAATATATTGTGCTTTACATATTTTTTAATATATTTTAAACAATATTTACATGCATAAATAATTGTTATTATAAAATAAAATATAGTTAAAATTAAAAATGCTTTTTATTTTTATACTGTCAAAACAGTCTATTGTATGAAGTTCTTTCAAAAAAACTATTTTTTAAATGACAATCAAATAATTAACTGACTTCTTAGAAAAGCTCTACTGACAAAAGCTCTACTGATATAAGCTCATCTAAACAGGCACTTAATATGTTCACATTCATAGTGTTTCATCAACAAAGAATTTATTTAGACAAGTTAATTTCATAATTCATACCATATTATGAATATGGTAATATCATTTTCATAACTTTGAATTTCTTATATAAAATGTAATTAAGCTTCAAATTTTCTTGAGAAATTATTTATACAAGTTTACAAAGTTTACTTATATGTCGAATTTTCTTACGAAATCATTTATATAAGGTTATAAAGTTCGTATGTATGATATGGTTGTTGAGAAGCTATTATTGTTCTATTTCTTGTTATTTTACACTTAAGATGTATCATGTATTTCAATTTAGAATCTAAGTTGTGCTTTGTTTTTATTTTCAGTTAAACAATACACAAATTTGTGTAGAATAATGAAATTAAATTGGAAGATTGCTTTATTTTGACATGAAGTTATCAATTTAATTTTTGATATATTTCTTTATTTATTTTTACAGATAACGAAGGAAAGCTCAAGTAATCCTAAAAATTCAACCGTTTCAGGAAGAGTAGATGATCCAGTTTAAGCTCATGTTAGATTGGTTCATAGATTGAAGAACTATATTATTTGTTTGTATTATAACAAATATTTAAAAGGTGAAGGAATAACTAGATTAACTAAGTATTTAAATGCGATTAAAAGTGATATAGAACCTTATAAGAAAGTCAGTCATGGTGCAAAATGGTAAATAAAGACTGTTTGAAGAGTATTAGCATAAAAAAGATAGAAGAGAAAATTGGAAGTTGGTAATGAGAGTGTTTTTTTTCCCCAATGATTAGGATAATAGTAAGGATGTTGAAGGTGGTAATATTCTTAGTCAATCGAATTGTCGTATCGAGTTGTACCGAAATTTTTTTAATTGTAATAGTTAGTACAATAAAATGATAAAAACATTGAGCCAAAATTCTAAATTAAGAAAATTTAAAGGATTAAGTTAAAATTTATGTTGTTATGTTTAAATTTTTAAACACAAAAATATCAAAATTAGTTATTATGGCTTAAAAATTTTTATGATAATATTAATAAACGTAGATTATATCCAAAATTTAAAATATTTTTTAATTTTTATCACTTAATAGGGCACTAATTTTTTATCTAAGTAAAATTAGTTATACTTGTTGACTAATTTTCATTCTTTCAAATATTATTTTTATATTTATATTAATTTATTTTCACGCTTTCTTTATTTATTTGCCGTTATCTATCTAATTTAAGTTATATATATATATATATAGAATCCACCAATGTGAATACACTTGATATATATTTTTAATGAAATTTTAATATATTTTGTTTATATTATTAATTTCATTTTATTATTTCATATAAACTTCAAAGTGAAATTAGTGTGTCAAGTGGCCTGTGCTGGATTAACGCTTCAATGAATGAAATTTTAACACAATTTTGACGTAATTACGGTTTAGGACGAAATTTATATGGGAATCTTCCCTGCCTTCATTTTGTCAGCAAAAGGGGGAACACACAATAAAGGAAGTGGAATAGTATTAGTCAAAATGAAGCTTGCTCATTCACCAGTACAAGAACTTATGGGTAAGATGTCTCAACAAAAATAGTCTCACGTAGTAACAAGACTAAAATCTTAGCATTTGTACATGTAGACACTTGGGCTGCAACATCTAGCTAAACATACAGCATCTAAGCAGGTATCCCATGAAGAAAAAAAGAGAGAAAGAACAAAATTCTACAAGATACCTGTTCCATAATTTCAACTGAACAAAGCACCGCCAGAGCAGGAATATATGATCGTCTTCAGTGGGTATATATACACCAACATGGCGGACAAACTTTAGCTGATATACCTCTTCCATCAATTACGGTGTCAACTCTTTTCCATCTGCAAAATCACATCTGACACTCATATTCTCTAACAATACAAAATTTCATACAACCAGAACCTCAATTTCCTCCAAGATAAATGCATAGCTCATGTGTTGATGCAATGAGATGTTCACTCAAAACAAAAGGAGAGGGAGACCTTTTGAGGTAGAGTCCTCATGCACGAAAAAGCTCGCAGCAACAATGACATAGCAAAGAATAAGCATCAGTCCTTTGAAGTAATTTGATGTTCCTTCCTGCAAACATGTCATGGCAGCTTCTGAAACTATTTTAAGTACATTTAATCTAAAATAGAAAAGCTCCAGAAAAAAACAATTCAAACATTCATAGTTTTCCCTGGAAATTATAAGGAGTCACTTCCAACAAAGTTCAGACAATAATTATTTATAAATACTCCTTAGTTTCCCACAATAATTAAAAAATAAAAGGAGTTGCTCTCCAAACTTAATCTTGATAATCTTTAGCTAAGAAAATGTAACAGTTCCCTGGATCCAGATACAGACCTGCAAAAAGAAGGCCACCACTAATACGGTAATGAATAGAGTTGCTGTCTCAAAAAGTTGGAAGTTTAGGTCGATGGGTTGACCTATCATCCAGCCAATGACAACACAGAATGGTATCTGAGGTCAAGACAACAGTTGTTGACAAGATTTTAGAACATAAATAATGACGAAATCAAGAGATTAAAGTTCAGAATTATCAATGACATCTTGCAACAATCAACTACCTCTGGTTTCCTTTTCTACTTTTATCGGTATATTGTTTAGGAGGTTTAAAGAATGGGAAGAGAAAGCATTTTTTCTTCACACTTTTTAGATGACGGAAAGGGGAGGGGGATTGTGGTGAGGCCCGAGTCAGGGGAGGTGTTACCTTCCCTGAATAAGTAGTGCAGAAGCCCACCAAAAGGGGCAAAACTATGACATGTATCAAAGTTCTACCAATCTCAGTATTACAGAAGATAAGGTGAGAACTAAAAAGAGAAGAGCTGCATTGTCCTAGAATCATTCTCCCATAATATATGGGTCAAAAGACTTACCCCAAACATGGATATCTGTGTTGATGATCCTATTGCCACTCCAAGTGATATATCCTGGAAATGAAATTCATTATCACAATTATGGAATTACAGCTAGAAGTGTAAGGAAAGAAAAGGAAGAAGCTCTTACAAGTTTGTCTTTCATGGCAAACATAATAGCACTTGCATGCTCTGCAGCATTTCCCACAATTGGAAGCAAGATAACACCAATGAATGCAATGGGTATATTTAGTGCACGAGATGCTCCCTACAAAGCCATTAGTCATCAAAAAAAGCAGGGCCGAATTCAATCAAACGGTCCCAATAAAAAATCAGTCTAAAACAATGTACAAAAAGATGATCATGCCAGATGCAATTATGTAAAGCATTTTCGACATCAGATTGGGAGACCCCCCATGCTGACCAATGATAGGTGATGAATATCCTCCTTTTCTTTCTTTTGTAAGTTGGTAGAAATGGATGGGTACATGCTAAGGTAGAACATCAGACATGAAGTGGAGGACTGGGGTTACCCACTGGTTTCCTAACAGTTCATACCATCAATAATCACAACCCTGTGCCACTGTACCCTCCAAAGTGTGTTAGGTCAACATAGATAAATTAACATGTAGGCCAGCACCACATAGATATGCAAGATGCTTGTTTGTCACAGTATGCTGCATCTAACACATGGAAGTTCAAAATTTCTAAATCTTACTTCAATTGCATCGACTAAATAATCTGAAAGGACGGATATCCAAGCTGTAAGAACTGCAAGCCAAACCACTGACTCCACTTGAGAAATCTCTGGTTTTTCATCGTCCACTGTCTCCACTTGAGAAATCTCTGGTTTTTCATCGTCATGATCTAAGCCCTCTCCATTCTCAGGCTCTTCCTGATTTCACACAGTATAGAACAGCATTGATTATCCCATCTCAAATAAATAAAATACAGACACTTAATAATGCTACACTAACCAACCTCACTAAGTGGAAGGTATGCCTTGCTTTGACTCTTTAACTGGTAAAAAAGATAGGCAGCATACACCAAAAGCATAACACAACTACTAAATCTCGAAAGCGCCATTTCTGATTTCCCATAATGCACTTCTGTGTGTGTATAGTGCAGAACAGCAGGGAAGAGCAGCCCCATAACGGCCATTAACAGTAACCCTGAGTCCACAACAGCACTTGCCTGCAAACCATCTTAGCTCATTCCAGGCTCGGAGAACAGATGATAGAGATCCAGAAGACCAGTAGGAAGGAAGAAATGCTATACCTTGTTAAAAACTTGTTCCTTCCCATAAAATGCAAGTCCACCACAGAAGAAAGCACACCCAAGCACCAGCAGCATGTTTGACAATATGGATCCTAACAATGACAACTGAACTATGCGTATCATTCCATTTGTCATTGCATGGATTGCTATGATAAGTTCTGTTGCATTTCCAAATGTAGCATTTAAAAGACCACCGACTGCAAAACCATTTCAATTTCTCAAAAATGGACCAAGACATAAAACAATATCCTAAATAGATAAACCAAATTTGTGATTGACATAGATGATCATTAATTAATACCTGTTGGTCCTGTAAAAAAGGACAGCTGCCTACAAAAGAGCGACACACTAGGGATATTAACTACCAAACCACCAAAACAGTAATCACAAACATGAGTTAGAAGTATTAATTCTTACTCCGTCGCAAAACCTAACCGCTCAGCCAGAGGTATAATTCCCAACAAACTAAGAAAGAAGACCCATCCCTGTAACCAGACTCAAAAATTCAACCGAAACTAGAAACAGAACCATAATTATTCGTAAAGAAGTCAGACGATCTCTACTTACATTATGGTGCGTTAACAGATGGATCAAGATTGCAAGAGGTCCAAAAAGCATAAGCCAGTTTAGTTTACTAGAGAAAACTACAATCTTTATGCTTTTGTACACAATGTATCCCCAAGAATTACTACCAATGGATTGGAAACCAGCAGAAGCTGTTCCGTATTCAGCTATATGATTAGCTTGCATTTTTGGAGCTGCTTGCCGAGGACTACAAAGGCTCTCTTCTTCAAAATCGGTGGCTATACCATTTTGAACTAGGGATCCCATCTGTAAGGACAAAGCTGTGAAGGTCACTATTTGTAGGCCAACACTATAAACAATGTTCCTTTCTCCCGTTTTTAGGTAGCAAACCAGCTACATTAACCAATTAAAGTTATGATGATAACAAAAGGAAAAAAAAAGGGGCGCCACACTAAGAAAGGGGATTTCCCTTCCTTTACTGATTTTTTGGTAATGAACCTGGGAAATTATTCAGCTTGGCATACAGCACAAGAGGATGCTTAGATCAATTGGATGCTAAAAGACAAAGGAAGCGGCTTACTTGCAGTTGGGATTTAGTTCCTGCCGGCTGTACCTTGTGATCCATCTTCTAGATTATAAGCAAAAAATTCCGGTCATATCCATGAATGAGCACTGCCAAAAAGCGTGCTCCCTGTATTTGCAAATCAAGTTAATTAAACCAATCAAGAAAGAACACTCTGAACTTATTCACGGTGTGAAAATTCTATCTTGACATTGTAACAGTGATCCAAGAATCAAGATTCCTTCAAACGCATCAAAACCTGACCTTGACGACAAAGTTTGAACTTTTATTTGAAATTCTCATGAATTTGCGTTACACTTGGCCATACAAAAGATATTAACAAAATAAAGCAACCCCATGAATCTTTACAACGAACAATAACAGCAACCCCTTTGACACACATACACCGGAAAACCAATCAGGAAAAAAAAACTGGAAAGGAAAAGAAAAAACGAGAAAATTGATATGGGATCTGAGAAAGCACAAACCTTTTCAAATCAGAGAGATAGGAAGGAGCAATCCAAATGAAAATACCTGCCACCCAAGATTAAAAAAAAAAAACTATATCTTCACTAGAAAGTTAAATTAAAAAAGGGGGAAAAAAAGCATGGCATGGTAAAATAGTTGTCAAAAGTGGACCCGAGGCTTGGAAGTATGGAGGGCAAGTAAAAGTTGCCTTGTTTCTGTGGTAACAGAATCCTCCGCCTTCTTCGGTTTAGATTTGGTGTTTTCTGGAGGCAACCAAAATAGGCTGTACGATAGATCTACACCCGCTCTGTTCCCATTTTACTTGTATTTTGGCTGCTTAGACTTGAATGCTATTATACCTTACCCAGGTACCCTCTTCTTTGCGAATAAGTTCAAGACATGAGACCCTGAAAATATAAATAAAATATCTGTCCCCTTGTACACACTACATCTATATTCTATACACATATCGCGACTTCTAGGAAGTTTTGTAGCCCTCAAATTCAAAGGGAAGTAGGGTAAGAAAAAGGCTGACTTTTTGATCTTTCTTGACAGTTACCTGCATGACAAAGTAAACTTAAATGACATTAGAACGAAGTACAATTCCTTTTGAAAAATTTAAATTTTAGGTCATATTTAATTTAATGTAGTATTAATAAATTACTTACGTGTCAAGTAGGTTTAATGGCATGATTTATCACATCAACACTAAGCACTAGAATAATTTTAATAAAAACTAAAATTGAGATATTTTATTATTACTTTAAATAATATTCATCATTTTTAATAATTTCAATGAATGTTATAAAATTAAGTAAATTTCAAAAAAATTATAATTTATCCTAATTTTTTCAATTCAGTTCATTCCACTCTCTCGAATATTCATACAGAAGTAGTTAGCTATATACTAGCACATCAAAATACTAATGCTATGAATATCATACATTAGATTTGGTTCTTGTATGCTACGATATGGTACTAATCAATACCCAATAAAATTTATAAAATAGTCTTTAAATTTTTTTAATTTACAAAATAGTCCCTCAATATATTGTACTATATAATTCTTAATTTTATTTCAACAATGTCTCTAAAAATTATAATTATATAATTTTGAAATAACAACTATCTTTTTATTTCTATTAATGTTACTTTTCACATATTTTGCATATAAAAATTATCATAATTAATATAAGAAAAAGATAGTTTAATCGTTATACATATATAGAACTAAGAATAATATAAAGTCCTTAAAATATTACAATTTACATCATATAATAAAAAATAACTACATTACAACATTATATAGTAAGAATAATAAAGGTTTATGACTCCATAAGTATTACAATAAGAGTTCATGCGAAAGAACACAACCAAATAAAAGCGAAACCTGAAACAAAATACTTATATTTAAAAGTTTGATATTTATTTGCATATAGATAATTTAACATATGCATCAAACACAAATGAAATTAAAATAAAAGAGAAGAAATGAAAATTTTGGAACTTTATTTAATTAAATATTCACCCAAATTTCATTGATCTCAATTTTTATTTGATTAAAAAAACCACATTATTGAAAGGAGTCTCATCATTCAAAGTCATTGTACTTTCTCATTCAAGATTATCTGTTAAGTCACTCTCATATATCAAACTTGGTTCCTCATAAACTCAATCCTCTAAAAGATTAATATTGTCAAGACAAATTGGACATGTAGAACTACTTATTCTATTAAGAGTCTTAGTGAACAAATAAAATTAAATTATTAAGAAATTAATTAAAAATTATATTCAACTTAATGATGATAATATCATACCATTTTCGAAGTTTTAAGTTGTATAGAATCAAATCATTTAATCTTTTATGTTCTAATCTATTCTTATTTTTAGAATAAACGAATTCAAATATACTCTGATTTTTTTTCATCTTATTGCACTCTCACATTAACTCAAAATTCAAATTACAAACTTTTGCAATTTTGAAACGTTACTTTCAAATACACTAAGCAACTGTAAGACAGTAAAGTAATCTTATAAATAAAATAAAATGATGATTAATTTTTAACAAATTACAAAAGTAAAGAAATATATACTAGGATTAAGTTTGTTTCTTTGACAAATTGCAATGGGCATCCTAAAATCACTAAAAACATCCTTATAAACCTTCATTTGTGAGCATAGGAGATATTGAATCATCTCATGGACAACAATTATTGTAATATAGTTAATAACATTCTCCTATTAATTAAAGCTTTTAAAAAAACTTAGTCTAAAATAGATACTAGGATTCAAAAACACCCCAGCTGTAAACAATAGAGAGTAAAGTTATCTTTCAGTGATGATTGTAAGATAGGTGTATACGAAGAAAGCCTATTTTTCATATTGTCCTTGATTGTTCCTTTGCTCTCTCCATGACATCATAAAAATAAATCATTGTTGCTTTCTCATTACCATTAGTCAAATGAAGTACTCTCACAAGAGACTTACGAACTCGAATGACAAGTTGATATTAGAATCAAAATTCGTGATCTTTAAGTATAATTCTTGTATTCCAACATTAGACCTGACATACTAAGATGCAACGCACTCATCATTAGTTAATATTTATTTAAGCTCCTACTTCAATAGAACAAAGTATTAAAGTGATAAAAAAATTAGTCACAAATATTATAATAGTAGGATAAGACAAATTTCTACCATTGATGAAATTGTTTTTCAACAAATTAAGGATCAATGCATGATTATAGGTGAACTTAAATCACTTTTCTTACTTTCATCATATTTTCATCAATGATATGAAAGTATTTAGGATCTCATATATTTTTCAACATCAGGTCAATACAATGCGCAACATAAGGATTCCAATAAAAATTTATACCTGCTTTGCAATATTTCCTTAGTTGCTTTGTAAGTATAATCATTATTAACAGTGCACTGACTAATTTTTTCTAGCCTTACTTCATTCACAACTTCATCAAATATCTTAAACAAAGTATTAACATTTTTAACAAGGCATATACATCAATAGACTTTAAAAATATTGTCCCTTTAGCAGAATAAATGAAAATTTTGATAATACACTCATCTTCTATTTATCTAATCATCACATATGATTGAATACCTATAAGTTGTCCAAATCGTTCTTCTTTCAACCAAATAACTATTTATAAATAGTCCTACATATAATTTTACCTCTATAGTCATCAATTGAAGGAACTTTATATCCTGGATCATAAAAGGGAACAGTATCCATCATGAGATAGTAATAATAAAACTAGGTGATGTTGAATGATACACTTGAATCAAACCACTATATAGCCATTGTCATGTCTATATTATGAGCCTCTTCTTTAAATTATAGGGCACCATAGATTAAAGGTTGAGTTTCAACAGTTGTTTGTTATGAAAAAAAGTTAGACATATATCTTCTTATTTTCTTCAAATTAGGTACAATATTCCCTTCTTATTGGGTAGGAATATCATTACCTTCAACATTCCCACTATCATCCTAACTAGCAAAAAAAAAAGTTCCACCACTAATTTTGTAGCTCAAATTTTGTCTTCTATCTTTCAAATGTTGTTACTCTTTAAGCAAAGACTTCATTTACTATATCAAATCATAGCTAACTTTCTTACAAGATTCTATATTACGTTTGATCCCAACTATATGCTTCTTTAATCTGGTGATTCTCCTATCTTTTAAATGCTTTTTACAATACAAATAAATGGTATGGTTCTTCATTTCAAGAACCAATCTATCATAATCCTAAGTAGGATAATCAAATCCTTCTAAACCTAAAACAACTAAATTATTAGAAGTTCTCTTACTACAAGCTCACAAGCTTAGATAATAAATTTATATTGGATCCAAAATTAATGATCTTTAAGTATAATTCTAAAAACCTTCATTTCAACATTAGTCCGACATACTACAATACAACTCACTCATTACTTGTGTTTGATTCTTTTCTTCATTAAAGCAAAGCACTGAAGTGATAAAAAATTAGTAACAAATCTTGCAATAGTAAGATGACACAAATTTCTACAATTAGTGAAGCCTTTGGTCATCAAATTCAAGATCCATGCATAATTATAGATGAAATTTGTCACTTTTCTTACTTTTTATATACTTTCCTATAAGGAGTCCAATAAAAAGAATTATACTTACTTTGCAATCTTTTTTCAGCTGCTTTATAATGAACTATACAATATTTTCAGGCCCAACTTTATTCACAATTTATCAAATATCTAAAATAGAGTATAAGCATTTTTAAGAAGGTAAGATGTATCAATAGACTTTAAAATCAATGTTCCTATAGTAGATAAACTAAAACATTGATAATAGATTTGTCTAACCGTCATATATGACTGAACATTCATAAGTTGCCTGAGTTATTCTTATTTCATCTAAATAGCATTTTATTTCATAAACATAGTTACGTAGAAGATTACCTCCATAGTCATTAATTGAAGGAGCTTTATATCATGAATTCACATCAAGTGCAACATTCCCTTCTTATAAGGCTCCACTTTGCCTTTGATTCCAATTAAATATTTTTTAAATCCGGTGATTCCTCTACCTTTGTAATGTTTATTTTAATATATTCAAATGATATGATTCTTTATTCTAGGAACTAATCTAACATGAGCCCAAGCAGGATCATTGAAACTTTCTAAATATGAAATGATTGAATTTTAAGGATTACTTAAACTTCCCTTCATTTATCTATAAAAAATAAATAAAGATACATGTCAAAAACAAATTAATAACTTCATATTCAAAAATTAAAGTCTTTGTATGTAACATATTTACATAACAAATTCAATAATATATAACTATATAACATCATTACATCTTTCTTTAGGTAATGCACAATGCAAAATTAGCTTTATTTTACAAAATAAAAAGAAAAATCATTACTTAAGCATTCACATGTTCATATTATATTGAGTAAGAGTACACTTTTATAAATCAAGACATATCTTACAAGTCATTTATATAATCATAAAGAAATCTATTTACCTTAGGTTAAATATTGATCACGTTTTTCCAATATGAGTAAGTTTAATATTTAACCTTGGTATTCTGCAAGCATATGGGTCGATCGTGTAGTACCTAAGGTGTCGATCCCACGAGGAAGGCTAATCTAATCCTAGAATCTAAGGTCGAAAACTATTAAACAGAAATTTAACTGACAATGAATTTAAACACGAGAACTAAATAAATCAAACAAACCAAATCAAATAACAAAACAATAATTGATAATTAACATTTAATGACAACAATAAACGAACAACGATTAACAATTAACAATTTTATATTAAAAATGAATAACAAATAATGGAAATTGATTGATTTGTTAAACGATGATAGCACACCCTAGAATTCAACCTAGTGAGTTAACCAAAAGAGAGAAAGGGAAAATTATCTATCTTTAATGCTATCCTAACCAATTGTGATTTATTGAACTAATAGTTCTAGATGATCCTAGGATTAGTTTGTTGAACTCCGAACTTTTCTTAGAAGACTAAAACTATTAAATGAAAAATTTTGGTGATTAGTCATGAGTAAGGAACAAATGATGAAAATTCTTAAATTAGAAATGATAGACAAGATTAAAGTAGTAAATGAGAAGTGTGCATATATTCATGTTTTGCTTTGGTATTTTTGGTAGATGAGAGGTTATGAAATGGAAAAAATTAAGGTGAAAGTTAGAAGTAGAATGAAAGCAAAAATGAAGTTGAATATGTGTAGTAAGTTGATGAAGGATATGTATATAAGTGTTTGTTCTATTATTGGTGTTCATGATTAATCATGGACTATAATTTCTTTATGGATTGTTTTGAAATGAAGTTGAGAATGAGGAGTAAATGAAGTAGAAAAAGTGATCTTGGTATGAGTTGTGTTAAGGAAATTTTTTGAAACAAAATGGGTAGTTGATCTGGAAAATGTTCATTGAATTTGTTTCAGTCTTTTAGCCATAACTTTTTCTCTAGTTATCTAAACGAGATCATTATTAATTTGGATTAAACCAGAGACATATGTCTACATTTCTTATTAAGACATTGAATTTAAATTCTATCTTTAAGAGTCTTAAAATTTGTCATGAAGTTGAGAACTAGCTGTAGTACATTGGTGGATGAATGTAAAATTCGTGTTTTGAATTCGAGGAAAAATTTGGGTTGATCTAGGCTAAATTAGAGAAAGGTATCTTCTAGAAAGTTTTAGGTCTTTCTTTTATCTTTCCAATGGTATAAAATATATAATTTTTGGACATTTGAGTTGAAAGTTATGGTCCTTATAAGGGAAGATGCTTAGGAGTATATATCATATCGTCTGTAATGACATCATATCGTCTATGATGACATCCTATTGTCTGTAAAAACGTATCATCTATAATGATGTCATATCATCTATGATAACACCATATCATCTGTAAAAACGTATCGTCTATGATGATGTCATATCGTCTGTGATGATGTCATATCTTCTATAGTTGACTTTCTGCTTCTTCTGTTGTTGACCAAAACTTCTTATTCTGTGCACCATTCATCTGTTAGAGTAGTGCCCTAAAGGCAATCCCCTTTAGCGTTTTTTGTTCATAGTCATGTACAGACTGTATGAATAAATAAAGAAAGGCATGTTTCAGTTATTTGAGGTTCTTTATGAATTGATCTTGATCTTTAA
>JAOTIZ010000203.1:39986179-40001233 GCA_027123425.1 Erythroxylum panamense
GACATCGTTACTTTACTGGACAGAGTAAGACAGATTAAACGTGGACAGGTGATCTGCTCTCGGGGGGGTGGGGGTAGGGTAAATGGCATCACTTAAAAGGGATCATAATTGAAGCGCAGAGCAGAGTGGGATGGGATGGGACAAAGGAAGTGCTTCTAGAAGGGAGGGCCTCTCAAACTGAAAATGCAAAATGCCATGTATGGTGAGTAGTTGGTTGGATGGATTGTCGCAATCTGGTTACAGACAGTTGCTGCTTACTTTTTTTACTAGCCAACCCAATGTCTTGGGTTTCTAGAAACTCTAGGGCACGTGCCCACCTCCCCATTTGTTTTTACTTAAGTAGCTTTACATTAAATAAAAATGAGTCCAATGTGGGATTTTTTTTACAATTAAATAAAAGAAATTAGGAAGAAATATGAAAAAGACATTGTGTACAGAAGGGAATAAAGACTTTTAATTGATTTAATTTAATTTAATTTAATTTAAGAGCAAGGGCAGCCCCTGGAATATGTGTATCCCATCCAACCAATTCACAGACCCCACCCATTGTTTTGCTTTTATTATTATTATTATTTTCTTTTACTTCCACACACCTTCTTCCTCTCTATATATAAATACAAATCCACCACTTAAAAACCCAATCCAAACAGTACCCCACCTTCCTTCCCTCCTTTCTTGTTTATTTTCTTCCTTCTTTTGTCTACGGTAAGATGTATGCCGCAACTTCTGCGCCTCACCCTCTTCAATTGACCGCCAAACAGGAGCCCTTCCGATCCCCGAAATTCCGTATGAAAGCCTTGGCCCGAGTCAAAGAGAAAGAGTCGCTCTACGAGGTTCTTCAGGTGAAGCAGTCTGCGTCACAGATAGAGATCAAGACTGCCTACAGAACCCTGGCTAAGCTTTATCATCCGGATGCTCTCAAATCCGACGGCCAAGATTTCATAGAGATTCACAACGCATACGAGACGCTCTCTGATCCAGCGGCCAGGGCGCTTTATGACATGAGCTTCTTCTATAAGACCAAAAGAGCGGTGGTTGGGGTTGGGTATTATCAAACACGGAGATGGGAAACGGACCAATGCTGGTAGACGCTAGACCCTAGACTAAGACTAATTGAGAGATTAGAGGAAATGTCCGATCATCGTTTTCGTGTTTCTTTTTGTTTCTTGTTTCCTTTTAATTTTAATTTGGTGATACGTCCATTTATCATGATGATTGACAGGCCTGTACATTCTACATTAGACCACACCCACCGATTTCTGGTTCTACATCAATGAAAATAACTGAGCTTATATGTTATCACATCATATACTTTGTTAATCCTCACCACTTGTATAAAATCATACTCTTTTTATTATTATTTCATAAATATTAATTACTTTATTTGTAAACTAATGGGTCAAAATTAGTCAGTTTAACTATACTTGAAATGACATTGCCTATGAGGCTCAAAAAACTGATAAAAGAAACAAAAAATTCATATCAAAGGAAAAAGTACAAGGGATTTCTTGTCTTCCAGCATCAATGTTCCCTAAATCCTTGTTTATAGCCTAAAACCTACTTGATCACAGACCAAAAGAAAAAGAAAACACTATCGTTTCATTTGACCTCTACATAGGAATTTGTGAATAGAAATTTGTACATAGGCAGGCACAGCGCAGGATATAATTTTCACTTGCAGCTAGACAGGATGGAATTGATAACATGCACCAGAACCCGGAAGTTAGGGAAGGTAGGTGAAGTGCAAGTGCGTTGATGATGGTGTATGATCTGATAAACTTGATCAACGATGGGTCTGACATGCATTGCGATCATAGGGTCCGCTGGGTTTATGACAGACCCAACATCTGTCATCCATCCAACCTTTTTGGCAGTGTCCTTGTTCAGATCGCAGGCCAACTGTTGTAGAAGTGAAAGCAGCACTCCTTGGCTCAAGGGCATAGGATGCAATGACAATATCCCACTCAAATCAACCTACATTTTTTGTATGCAGCAGATCAGATCATAACTATTAAGAATATTCAAAAGACTTAATCAATTTACATCGAATATATGCAGAGCAACACCTGAGAGCACAGCCATGACACAATTGACACATCACTTCTTTGTAGGGCAATAGTAAAAGCTTCTTCATATTTGCGTTCAGAGACCAACCTTGACAACTCTTTTGTTGGATCTGAGTGCGTCTCAACCTTAAATCATAACAAAGATAAGGGTTAACATTTATCTCAACCCACCAGATATCTGACATTTACAATCACAAAACAAAACTAAATTTCAAGCAAACCTACCTTCTCATGGAGACCAGCCAAAGGTCCATTACTAAGCTGAGAAACCAATGGATTCGCAGTACTTGAGTTTGCTCCAGCAGCCGCAAGAGCTAACAGCTTTCTTTGACCATCAGCCAATTCCCCGCTCAAGGTTTGGGTTATGGATGACACCGAGTTGAGGGCTTCCTGCATTCAGTAAATAAACTGATATCATAATGCTAGCAGAGATATTGCTTGAAACTTGTGATAGACTGTCTAAACTACAGAATTCTAAACTTGTTAACTTCAATTCGGGTAGTAACAAACAGCATTCAAGATTTCCCCCTATCCCAATGCATAAAACAGAAAAACTTAAGTGGTAAAGAAACAATCACATCTTCAACCAACCTAAATGAATGCCGGTTATCAAACAATAACCTCAAGCCTTCCAAGGCATGGTAATCCAGAGATAATTAGAAGGAACAAAAGCTTAGCACGTTAGTAAATATCATCGATAGTTGGTGTAAGTAGATGTCAGGTAGCGAGCAGATTTATTTTGAGCTCAGAAAGATGGACATCTGTACCCACTATCTACACTATATTCATAAAATGGCAAACTACGTCAGATGCCATGTCATTTTCAGAACTATAGCACCAATGTCAAGAAGCACACACCCTTAGAGCAAGTGCCAAAGAAGAATGAGCAGCATCAAAATGCTGCTGGGCTGCAGTTGTATGTTCTTCCATCCCCATCCTAAAAGTAGCATTTACTTGCTCAAACATGGCTTTGCATGTCATCTCGAAGGCAGGGATTAGCGATGCTTCCAGACCAGCCTTCAAAGAATCCTGCAGGATTCAGTTAAAAAGATCAGAAAACTATTAGAATTAAATCTAGGCTCGTGCAAATAATCCATTTTTCAGCTAATGCTAAGGTCCCTGATGTCATTCTGCCCTTGGGAAGTTCATAATCTTTTACCTCCTTTAGGGGCTTCTTTGCCACGAATTATTTGCAACTGAAATCTTACCATTGCTACAGGTGAAAGCTTACACATACCTTCTCTTACCGACCACTACCATAACTCATACAACGGAGCACATAACGCACTTAAGCATACCTGCAGAGCTTGTTTGCCAGATGTTTGAAACTGGGCTTGGATTTGGCGAGCAACTGTAGCTTCCAGTTTTGAATTAACTGATTTGTCCAGTTGATTCACTGCTTTATCTCCAACTCCTCTCTGGAGCTCAGTTTCAGTCAGAAATACTGAATTTCAAAATGAAAAAACGGAAACAGATATTCAGATTTCTAACCTGGAAGGACTCTGTAATAGCTGAAGATATGGTCTTCTCAATTACTGGGGAAACTGTTCGAGTTATGACAGGCCCAACGGAAGATAATTCCTTCTTAACTGCTTTTTCCAGCATGGTTGCCAAATCCTTATTAATAAAACTAGAAATCAAATTTGATATTTGCTGTGTACGCTCACGCAATAACTTGTCATTTTTTGCATTCTCTTCTTGAAAACGAGCCCACAATGCCTCGGTATTTGACTTGATAGCTTTTTCAATGCTCTTTCCTAAAGCTGCCTCCAGTTTTCTACATTCTTTAGAAATAGGAACAGCAACCATATTTGACATCTGCTTCTGCATCTCCTTTTGTGCAGCCACAAGCTGCAGAAAAAGGTGAAAATATAAAGATCGTGGAAGGAAGGACAATAGATGGCCAGGTAAAAAAGCATAACAGTTTGATACCATTGGTTAGATGACACCTAGAAAATCTTTACGAAGGAATGAGAGTATAACTACAAATTATGGATATCATGACCAAAAAGAGACTCCAGGTAGATACAGAAGTCCTTGTTATTTTTTCATGGAAACAAAGAGGACAATGTACTCCATTAAAATTAAGAACATCATTATGAATTACCACGTCCAATCCACTCAAACAACAAGAAACAATAACTTTGGTGCTTGCAAATGTGGAGCATAGAATATGGGGTGGGGTGATTTGGGCTGTTGATCCAGAATACCATTAGTTGATTCTTCTTAGGGAGAAAGAAAATATTTTCATTTTAGTTTTTCTTTACAAAGAAAAATTTTCTATTTTAGTTTGTCTTTATTAATTCAGGTTTTAAGTCAATGAAGGAAAAATAAGAATCACTATTAAATATGATTTTGGAATTTCGGATGTTCCTATCTGTTAGGACTAGGGTCTCAAGGCATTTTCTATATACATGTTTATGTCTTCAATGTTGGTTTTTCAAGTGCGAAACTTTCTCTAAGAATGATTCTTAGACGCCTGAGAGCAATAACTAAGCTGTAAAAGTAAGTTCTAGGGATCTACTGGTGTGATTTCGATAGTTTTTTTTTTTTAAATCCTATGTGTTGTTCCTAATTCTTGACACAATCCTAGTAATTCCCATGACTAACCTTTTTTTTTATTTTGCAAGTTCCAGTCTTAACATCGTAGATTCCAGCGCACTAACAATTTCCAGTAGCCATAGTTCTACAGTTTATTTCATCAAATTGTTGGTATGTTCTCTGCCCATCCTACACCAGTTGCAGTTTGAGGCCAGTTGTGTTTCAGCTAAATCTGTTATGATATCAAAGGACAGGAGACTGTGCAAGATGGTACCTACTAGACTTCTACAATGAACCATGATCCACCCTTGGAAAATGTTCAATACATATTTTCTTAAGATATTAAATTAGCAAATGCATAACACAACACATATTACAATAAGTATATACTGTAATATCTTACATAGATCAAGCGTAACAATCACCTGATTAAGCGTCTCCTGCACTGAAACAATTTGAGGAAGCACAGGTTCTACAGAGCTTAGACTGGTAGTCCCACCCACTTCATTGTAAGAATCTGTTGAATTAAAAGTGCTAGGAGACAGTGAAGTCGGACCTGATGCTTGAGCATTTTTACCTTTCTGCTTTTTCCCTTTTGTACTTGGAGTTGTCGGTTGTGGAGTACTTGCAGGCAGAGCCGTCTCAAGAACTCTTCCATTTACATCTTTAGAGGAGTGATTAACTTCCTCGTCTCCCACATCAGTACATTGAGCTATAAACTCTGCTGCTCCTATACTATTGAGTTGCTGAGGTTCCTCCACAGCATAATTTTCAGCTGATACAGCTCGGAATTCTCTGGTTATCTGCATGCCAAGATCAGATGCCTGAGAGCAAAAATATTTTTCTTTGTTTTCAGACACAAGCTTTTTAGCTTCTCCTTGGCCAAATTCATCACTCTTAGCGGATCTTGTTTCATCAACTACTTTAACCTCCAATTCTGTATTGCCAGCATCACTATTTACAACCACTTCTTGAATATTTGTATCAACCTCACTTTTGCTGCCATTAGCATCAACAACGTCAGAGGATGAAATGCTCCTGAACATCTCAGGCGTCACTAAAGTTGGATGTTTAAAAGTAACTGGAGTGAGCCTCTCGGAATCATCACTTAGTGCAATTTTCTTCTCTTCATTTCTTGAATCACTAGTCATTGAAGGCACATCAGACACGTTCACATGAATTTCATCCATTTTCCTGTCAATGGGATAATCATTTACTGGTTGACTTGAACCTTGGTCACTGAATGGAGGACCTGATTCAGACCTTACTGCAACTGGAACCTCAGAAAGATCCCTAGATAACATAGGTCTTAGAGGGAGAGGAGATGACAGAACACAAACTACATTGGCATCACTAATCGTCGGAGATGAAGTATGAGCTTTAGCGTCCCCGTTCAAAGTGCCAGCATCCTGCAAAGTGGCAGCATCACTTGAAGTAGAGCTTATGGGAACATCAGGATATTTGCTTCCACTCAATTCCAGTGCAGCAAATCCTTCAGTACTAGGACCATCCCGTGGAACAACAGACTCTTTCTCTGGACCCCAATTGTCCAGAGGTGGTGGCAAACATTGGCATAAGTCCAAAGTGTATTGCTGAATAGCCTGTGTTTGAACACAATAAATTTGGGCAACACACTGGCCAGGCAACACATCACTTGTCCCTGTCAGACTCAAAATTGGCATTGTGACAGTAAATTCTGATATGTAATCAAAGCGGGTTGCTGCTGGATAAGGACCATAATCTAAATGAACGGCATATATAGCATTCTTCTTTGCATTTGCCAGTAAAAGAAGACCCCCTTGAGAAAGAGATACAACTTGGTTAAAAAAAGCCTCTTCAACGTTAGGCTCTGCTGAACTCTGAAGCTCCAACGTATGGATACAATTCAGTGAATCAGCATCACTAGGCAATAGCCAACCTTCTTCACGGTCAGAGGCCCATACCTTTATTTCCCGATTTTGAGGCCCCTGCAAGAAAATGACGGGCAACGATTATTAACAACAAAGAAACAATCCTAAAGAATCACATATGAAATCAAATTGAAATGTTTACAACTCTACACTGAACAGCTACAAAATATAATTACATAAAATAAACCTTATAAACTCCATTCCACCAAGAAAAAATCAGTTATTAACTACAGAAAATAAGGGCCTCCAAAGTTACAATGCCCAGCACAACTGCAAACATAGGTCTTTGGATAAAAATATCTCAAAGATGAATTATGCATGTACCGCAGTAACAAGTATGATGTGGTCTGGCCGTTCAGCAGCTGTCAGAAAGATGGAAGAATAAACAGGAAGGCCATCATGAGGTCTCAATACTGCTAGAGGTGATGCCTTGAGGTCTTCCCATATCTTTATCTGTTGCACAAAATTGAATGTACATACATCTTTAAATTTCAAAATCAACACTGTGTGCAACCAAATATGAGTATGCATGCATATCGCACCAGTATGATGAATATTGACTTATAAGCTCTAATTCTTTATATTGTTTCTATTCATAACACATTACTAAGGTATGAAGTGCAGTTTCTTGCTTGGTTTACATAAAGTGCATCAACAATATAACAAATGTTAAACTTTTTCATCGCATAAGCGTTCACTAGTCCTCTGAAAATACATTAGTTTATCAGAAACACTAGGAATATATTTAAACTAGAAAAACAGGCATATGGTCGATGAGTCTGAAAAGAAACAAGTTTTATCCCGACCAGTTAACTAGGTAATCCCCAAATGATTGCTCCCTCCATATCTGATCTGTATAAGTGTGAAAAGCACAAAAGACCGAAAAAATAATACCAAAACATTAATACTGAGAGATGAAGGTAAGCATGCCCAACTAGAACAAGAGTGTTGGAGGAAAGATTAAAAGAAGGGAAAAGTCCTACTTTTTCTGGAAAGAAACCCTCATGAACAGAACAAGAGGCACATTTAAAAGAAATACAAATGTGAATATAAAAACCAAGACCAATTAAATGAAAATCTAGGCTATTTACCACTTTAGCGACCTATTAGCTAAGAAGTGACTTCCAGAATATTAATAAGAACTCCAAGACTAGCTTCTGAACTCCAAGGCTTCGTCATCATGGTAATTTTTCATTTCAATTTTCTGCTATATAAGATTTTTATGATGCCAATGGAAGCTAATCGGCTCTACTTTTCCATGTATTTCACTCGAAGTTTAACCCATGCCCACAGGAAATGTAATTTGCATTTTAAAGCTTACATTGCAGATCATAAGCGTGTTTATTAAAAAGTTATATTAGGAGCATATATACAGGCATAGAAAGAAATCAAAAGCATGGATCAAAAGGTTTGAGGTCAAAATACTAACCATGCCATCCATAGATGCGGAGACCAACCGGGTGGTCATCCACTGGTACATTGACAAATCAGTAACTTCCCCATCATGTTTACCAACAAGTTGAATCCCATCAATCAGCTTGTCAACATGACACTGTAGAGGTGCCTCTGGAGAGTAGTCATCTCCCTTTCCAACTTTGTTGGTATCAATTCTCAAAACACGTTTTCCAACTCCAACCACCAAGATTTCCTATAAAAAAGGCGTTGAAGGGGCATAACATAGATGGGAAGCAAAGTAAGAGGCACGAGTAATGAGTCAAATATTTTACGGGAATGGTAATAGTTAATCGGGAACACTTCAAAATCCATAAAAAAAGAGGAGTTAAAAATTTGTCATACTTGCTTGTAACAATGCCAACAAACTCGAGGATTTTTAATATCAGATTCTCCAATAATTTGAATGGCAATAACAGTGTTTCCAGTAATTTGTGGTTTATCCTCTTCATCAGAACCCTCAGAAATCTTCCAAACATTAATGCGTCCATCTACTCCGGCGCTGAAAAAAAAAGAAGCAGATAAAAATGCAACCCTACGCCAAGACAAATTTAGAAGAGGAAATGGTAGAATTCAGCGAAGAAGCTACCTGGCCAGAAGATGAACATCGTCGGCAAAGAAAGTCATGTCCGTAACCCTCTGAGAGAGGAAGGCATCACATAGGTTAGCATAAGAGTAGAACAAAAAGTGTAACGAATTAAATACATTTCAATTTATCCATCCTTTTGAAGAACAACCATTGAACCAATCTTCTCTTCTTCTTCTTTCTTTTTGAAATAGTAAATGCTGACATGCATACATACATACATACATACATACATGCACAAGCACATAAAATAGAGCAAAACCAAGTCATGCCAATGACATTCGTATATGCACCTCTAAAGTAACAGAAGAAATGAAAATGAGAAGAGGAAGAAAACTTCGAAAAGAGAAAAGAATAGATAAGTTAAGCGAACCTGAGAGTGGGTGCGAAACAAGGAGCGGAGAGCAGTATTAATATTGAGAATGCGAATGTTTCCTTGCTTGAGTCCATAAGAGATATAAGACTTATTAACAGCAATTTGGCGACCTAAACACAGTTGTGGATCTGTTGTATACTTTGTGATGGGAGTGACCTCAAGCTGAGGCTGAACCTCTCCTTGTAACCTCATGTCCACGTCATACACCACCGAAGGTGCCGCCTTATCGATCCGGCGACCACGCGGCATCTTGCTGCTGGGCATCCGAGCAACACCTGGACCCGGAGGGGGAGGAGGAGAAGGAGAAGGACTATTGGGCGAAGGGCGGAGGAGGGCCATGATTTCAGCGCCGCGTTCGTTAGAAGGATTTGGGTTTGGGTTTGGGTTTGGGTTTTGGGGTTGGAGAGGTGGGGTAGGGAAAGAGAGTGAGCGCTGAGGATGGTGGTGTGTAGTAGCATCAGTAGTAGGAGAAGGTGATTGAGGAGGGTAAGAGGGAAGATTATGGAGGTGATGGTGGTAGAATTGATGCTGTTGCTGAGGAGGAGGAGGAGGGTATTGGAAGAAACCAGCACCTGGGTATTGGTGATTAGGGCCGGTTGGTGGAGGATAGGAAGAGGTTGGAAGTAACGTAATCGGAAGATTGGGACCTTGGCTAAGTGGGGATGGTGGGTTGGCGGTGGTGGTAGAGGCGGTGGTGGACATGAACAACTTGTTCATGTCAAATTGGGTCGGGGAAGCCATGGCCTACAAAATTTGGGGGGAGAAGGAGGAGGAGAGGGCTTTCAGATTCAGATCTAATCCTCGAAATGAAATGAACTGAATAAGCACCGAGAATGAATAAATAATAATAATAATAATAATAATAGGAGTGAGCGAGTAGTAGCAAAGAGAGTTGAGAATAGATTGCGGTTTGAGAGAGAAAGAGAGAGGTGTTCAGTGTTTGGACGATGGAATGTATTAACTGTAATTGGGAACGAAAGAAAAACCCAAGTCAGTCACACTTCCCTTTAAGAAGAGGCAATGACCATGGAAAGACCATGACCAGTCTTAAAAATACACATAAATGGCAATTATGTATATAAATAAAAATATAAATACAAATAGCTTCCCCCCAATATTTCACGCTCTCATCTTATATTTTTTTTTTTGAAATGCTTATCAATTGAACGAGAAGTCTTAGAACATTGTTCGTTGTATAACTTGTTCCTTTTCTCGTAATCCTCTGCATCATATGTACAATGAGTTTTTTTTTTTTTTGAATTCCGAGAAAGTATCCACCGGGTCAAAGTCGGTGGCTAATCCCCTTTACTATACTGATACATCCCTTTCAGGAGCTGCAACTGGCCTAAGAGTTTGCTGCATTCCCAAAAGCATGAATCGAACCTGAAACATCTTGGTTAAGCAATGAAAATATAATTGATCATATTAGTTACAATTGTAATATTGAAAAATCGACACATAAATTATGTAGCCGAATTAACTAAAATATTTTTCTAAATTTTAAGATTTCTTCAATTTTATAGTAGGATTAATTTATTAATATAATAAAATGTGGAAAAAAATATTTTAGTTTATTATCAATTTTAATTTTAAAATTATTTTTATATTTTTATATTTTAAATTATTATAGCTGCATAAGTATTTTAATATAGTTAATCAACTCTACTTCTATTTATAATAAAATTTGAAAATAATTTAATTAAAATATAATTATAATTTTAATCAATAAATACGAACCTAATAAGAATATATATTTTAGTCTTTTTATCAAATATCTTATATTTAATTATAAAATATCTAAACTTTATAATTACAAAAGAACCAAACATTAACACCCACAACACCCACAATAAGCAAGAATGTATTTAACCCCAAAAAGTCAAACCATGTTTTGAACAAAAAACACCTTGGACTCGAGGTTATGAAGAAGCACAAATCAAAGTTTAAAAGGGACATGAATGCTACACTCCTCAAATAGATGAGAAGGGAAGTGATAATTGAGTATTAAATGCCACAACATTGAATTAATCTTAATAAGTTTAGAAATTCAATGAAGACCACAAGATAAGTTTTCTCTCAATTTTCATAAAATGCTAAGTCTGATTTTTTAGTATAATGACATGCTTATTTATAGGCTTCAATTTAATTCACAGGGAAAAGGGAAACAATTAAATCTTTTGCATACTCAAGAATACCTAAAAATTCAAATATTACCTAGAAATTAAAGTAATACGTGGAAACTTTGTTAAGTTTAGAAATTCAATCAAGTTTTTCTTGGAAACTCATATAAGAATGCCTAAAAACTTTAGTATGTCTAGGAAATATTTATAACTCATTGATTTTAAAAGATGTCTATTTAGCACTTAAGTATGTGAATTATATAATGAAAGCCTTTTCCATCTTCCATGTTTGTTTTCTAGCCTAAAATAACTTGTTTGGCCTAAATTTTTGCTTCCTTAATCTTATTAGCCCTTGATTTTATAATAGACCATCTAGACTGTGTGTATACTCTATAGCAGCTTTTTGTGTATTATCTCATTGGTCCTTATCATTCACCCTCTCTTCATAAGGATTCGTTCTCGAATCTTCACCTACATCAAAAGGAGAAAGATAAAAAAAAACATTAAATATAGTGCTAACATTATACTCGTCTAGAAGGCCCAATTAGGCATTGTCATTGATTCGTGCAATAACTTGCAATGAACCATCGTCTCGAGGATGCAACTAAGATTGCCTTTGTATAGGAGACTGGTTTTTTCATGTACACACCCAAATCTAATCACTTGGTTTAAACATAATTTTTCTGGCATCCTTTGTTAGCTTGAGTAATATATTGTTCATTTCATTTTCTAAATTGTCTCACCTTTTCATGCATCTTTTTCAACATTTTAAACTTCTTTTTGTTATCCAAATAAGCTATCCCATCCATTGGAAAAGGTGAAAAATCCAAAGGAGTTAATAGATTAAATTTATACACAATCTCAAAAGGTGAAAAGCTAGTAGTAGAATGCATACTTTGATTATAAGAAAACTTAAAATGTAAAAAACACTCATCCTAATTCTTCCAAGTTCTTTTAAATAATAGAACGAAATAAATTACACAAGATTTGACTTACTAACTTAGTTTTCCCATCTATTTGTAGACGGCAAGTAGTTGAAGAGAGAAGTTTGGTTCTCTACTTAATCCATAATTTCTGCTAAAAGAAACTCAAAAATTTTGCTTCACGATTAGAAACTATGCTTCTCAATATGCCATACAAGCGAACTACTTCCTTAAAGAACAAATTACCAATGTTGTTGGCATCATAGGTTTTGTAGCAATCAACGAAATGTGACATTTTTTTAAAACTTGTCAACAACCACAAACATTGAATCCTTACATCGATTTGGCTTGGGCAACCCCAAAATAAAGTACATAAAAATATCAACCAAAGGTTCATCGTGTATAGGTAAAGAAGTATAGAAACCATAGGGTAAGACCTTAAACTTGGCTTGTCTACAAGTGATGCACCTTTCACAAATTCTCTCAACATCACGCTTCATGGATAACTAAGAGAAATTTTCATTTAAAACATATAGAGTTTTTCCCACATCAAAATAAACTATTAAGCCACCACTATGAGCTTCTTTGATAAACAAATCCCTCAAGGAACACATAAGCACACATAATATATTCTCTTGAAACAAGTACCCCTCATGCCTATAGAACTTTCCAAAAGCAACCTTCTCACAAACACCATAAACATTAGCAAAATCGAAATCACTAAAATATAAGTCTTTAATGTGCTCAATTCCTAGCAATTTTGTATTTAAGTAGAGATAAGTGCATAAATGAAAGTTAACGCATCAACCACCATATTCTCCTTACCTTGCTTATACTTGATCACATAAGGAAATGTCTCAATGAACTCTATCCATTTTGCATGCCTTTTATGCAACTTCCATTATCTCTTCAAATGTTTAAAGTACTTATTATTGGTACTACTCCACTCAACTTCTCACTGAGAAATGCAAATTGAACGTTGCTCCTGCATAAAAAAAACTCCAATGCTAATACTTAAAACATCACACTCAATCTCAAAAGTTCTAGCAAAGTTAGGCAAGTAAACAATGATGTAGAAACTTGTCATTAATCAAATTGAATGCCTTGTTTTGCTCATCACCCCATTTGAAACTGACATTCTTTTTTGACAATTTCATTTAATGGTGCGGCTTAAGGATGACAATAGGTCGGGTTGAGCCAATCCCAAATTTCATTTTTTTAGAAAAGCAAAATGAATCTTTTTATGGCAAAACAATGTCCTTTTATGTTTCTAGGTGTGGACAATTCGCAAAATAACCTCATTTTGTATTACCAGGCTTAGGCAATCTGAACCCTAGTGACAACGCGTGTCGAGTGCACTGCAAAATTTATCTGACTCTGCACACTAAAATTTGTGGATATGGTAAGTCGAGATCGAATCTACAAGGAATGTTCAGTTAATTTCCGTAACGAAATTAATTGATGCAAGGAAAGTAAATAGGGGGTTTTTTGGATTTCAAGCAATTTATAAATTAAAGTAAAAGTAAACTATTGAAAACAAAATAAATCAAACAATCAAAAATTGAGGAAAGTGTTGAGTATAAGTAAGGTCCGGTTCTATGGTCAATTTCGGCCTAAACACAATCAAACACGTTCCTTCATTCTAAAGCCTTTACAATTCTTTTCGGACTATTGATCTGAGACTAATAAAACGCTCTAGAAATCTCGATTTTCTCTTAGGTTGTATTTAATCAAGATACAATCGTTAATTAAACATAATCACCAAACAACCTAGGATACAATCTCTAGATTCAATTTGGCAGTCACATTGTGACTTAGAAAACAATTAATATAGGCAGTATCCTCACACGTTCGGGTTATCCAACCTAAGTTATGTTGTTCCTAATGATTAATGATCCTTAGATGCTACTCATAAACATCAAAACTAATGATTACAGATTACAATCAATGTTTTAGCAATAGGTTCGAAATAAAACGATCAAAATAATATATTAAGATCATAAATCCCAAAACCATCCAAATCAATACCAACAACACAACAATCCAAAAAGAAATTACAACTTTAAAATGATAGAAATAGCTTAACCGTAACTTGGCGTCAATATTCCTGTTGAACCAGCGTTGGGAAACTAGCCTTCCATCTTCATTTTCATGCTCCAAGCACAAGTAATATCTCCCATTCCTTCGACACTCTCCCTACGTCTACTGTAGCTGGGATGGGACAAATAAAATGTTGGAGAGTTTAAGGTTTATGCCTGTCTTCCCTTCTCAGCCTGTGCCTCTCTATTGGTTTTGTTTTCACGACTAGTCTGCGTCGCCCCTTAGCTATTGATGTCCTACGTTGCACTATTCATTGACAAGATAAATAAACATTGCAACCCTCCTTTAAAAACCTTCCTGCGCTACCCCTTCTGCGTGTGCGTTTTACGGAAACACATAGCTGTTGCGTTTCACAGCCTAAACACAACGTTTCTGCATTCACACTGCCTAAACGTAGCGCACACGCAGCACAACCACCAAACTTTTTTTTTTTACAATTGTGCTCCAATTTGCTTTGGACATCTTCTCTTTTTGGTCTCAAATATATCATCATATCCAACCTAGTAGTCAACACAAATTGAACACAAATTAAGTATTATATCTTGAGAATAGGATTGAAATCACATGAAAATACATAAGAAAATAAAAGATAATTCAGTCCCATCAAATAGCCCCACACTTGGTTTTTGACCGTCCTCGGGCAAATCGTCAAAATCAAAATCACAAACCAAAACTTTAACTCATTTTTCACATTTATTAAGAATAGATAGCCATAAGTAAAGGTGAATGACTTTCAAAACCTAAGCAAAAACTCAACGTTCAAAGCTTCTACTCATGATCTATCAACATTTAATATCTTCAAAAACTGAGCAATCTAATGGTAGACTTGAAAAATGTATTTAATTAAAATATATCCATGGGTACACTCAACACCATTCATAATCATGACAATCCACAACTTTACATATCATTTCATTTCTCCACCACTAATGTTCACATGCAAAATCATGAATCAAAGGACTTTTCAAGGTTGTAATGTG
>JAOTIZ010000203.1:40013771-40026404 GCA_027123425.1 Erythroxylum panamense
TTTTTGTGTGAATTAACTTCTGATTTTATTGTAGAATTTTACAAAAAGCTTTAAAGATCTATTCAACCCCCCTTCTATATCGTTTACACTCCAAAGGCATTTCATTATATTCATTATAATTTGGAATGTTAGGGTTCTTAATTGCCCCAAAAAAACTTTTGGCTCTAAAAGATTTTATAACTAAGGAAAACCTTTGGATTTTTACACTACTGAAAACAAAAATAAAATATGAGAATCTCATGTTTCAAAATAAAGTAGGACATAAGTGGAGTTTCATCTTAAAGTACCAAGCTCATGCATATGGTAAAATTATAGTTGGATTTGAAACAATATTGATGTTGAGGTACTGGAAATAGCGATGCAGGTTATCTATATGAGTTGATATTTTATTGAGGAGAATATGTCCATCCTTGCCTCTATAGTTGTGGATTCAACCATGTTTTTTAGAGGAAGGATCTTTTAGGGAGTTTGTTGAGTTTTTAGAGAAGAGTGGTAAGACCTTGGTTAATTATAAGTGACTTCAATTCTATCCTTTATAGAACAAAAGCTAAAGGACGCTTTTCATAGAGAAATTGCCCTCCAAATTTTAAGGAATTTGTTGATCTGTTAGGAGTCTCGGACCTTAAGGCGTATGGGTGCATCTTCTCCTGGAGCAACAAGTAAACTAATGGATGGTCCCTAAAAAGAAAGCTAGATCGAGCTATGATCAATTAGATATGGCAACAATTTCTAGAAAATAAGGCCTCCTTATTAGATCATATTTTCTTTGACCATACCCTAATTAAAGTGTGTGGTTTGTTCTTAAAGGAGAAAAGAAACTTCCCCTTTAGGTTTAACAATTACCTGGCTGAATTTGAGGTATTCCTGGATACTTTAGGGAAAGGTGTAGAGGCAAATGTCAAGGAAACATCCTAATACAGATGCGTGTAGAAGCTTATGATAATCAAGGAAGGACTGAAGTTTGGTGTTCTTGGATACCTTAAGGAAAGGTATGGAGGCAAATGTCAAGGAAACATTCCAATACATATGCAAACAAAAGCTTAAGATAATTAAGGAAGTATTGAAGTCTCTCAAGGAGTCGATAGGAGAGAGTACCTCTCAAGCTATTACCATATCCAAAGACAAGCTCTCTTATGTTCATATTATCATATCTTCTAAACCTAGAGATAGCTCTCTCTTAACTTTAGAGAAGACTGCATTGAAAGGTTACTTGCAAACTATAAATAATAATGCCAGTTTAATGAAGGAGAGGGCTAGGATTAGGAGGCTCAAGGAAGGAGATAAAAGCACTAAATTTTTCTTCAACTCCTTAATTGCGACGAGGAATTCTAACTCATTAAATGTTATCACCACAAAAGATGAGATAATGATATACAAATAAGAGAACTGTTGAAAGAGGCTGAGATGTATTTCAAGGAATTCTAATTGCTCTCAAAAGAAAACATTAAATAACCCCTGAAATTAGTTACTAAGAACAAATTATCTAATATGGAGGTGAAATCAATAATTAAGAATATTGAGGACTTTGAAATAGAAAAGGTGGTCTTTCAATTGAACCCTAAAAAGGCACTAGGGGCAGATGGATTTAATGATCTTTTTTTAGAAGGCTTGGCCTGAGATAGGACCAATGGTAGAAGAAGTTCTCAAAGAATTCTTTTCTTCAGGAATTCTTTTAAGGAAATCCATAAAACCTATCTATGCCTGATCCTTAAACTAAATAGCCCAACTTTGGGCATTACCTACTTCAATTTTCTCTACAAAGTGATTGCAAAAATTATTGCTAACAGACTAAAACTGGTTATGGGATCCTTGGGTAGTGATAACTAAAATGCTTTTATACAAGGTAGGCAAATAGGAAAAAACATCTCCATAATGCAATAACTTTTGAGAAGTTATTCAAGGAGGAATTTTCCAAGGAATTGTTCCTTCTAAATAGACTTTAAAAAGGCACTGGATAGGAATGGAATTTAATATTAAAACTCCTTGAAGTGATGGGCTTTCCTAATAGGTTTACTAAATGGATTGAAGCCTTACTTCTCCAGCTTACGCTATTATGATCAATAGAACCCTAACAAGTATTTTCCATAGAGAAAAGGGGGCTTAAATAGGGAGATCCCCTGTCACCTTATCTCTTCATATTATATATGGAAGCTCTAACTTCTTTATTAAATTACAATATTAGCAGGGAACACATTTTCAGTATAACAACAAATGATTTATTTTTATTCTTTAAAGCTAATTATGACTTAGTTGATCTCCTAATGTCTACTTTGAATCAATTCAGTTCCATGTTTAGATTGACTGTCAACTATACTAAAAGCCATTTTGTTCTATCCAAAAGTGGAGACCAAATGGAAGAGATAATTGCACTAATAGTTGGAATAAGAAGAAAACAACCTTTTATGCTATCTAGGCTACCAATCACAACCAAAAGGATCTAGCTTAGTGAATGCTATCCTCTATTTGAAAAAATTCAAAAGAGATTGACCTCATGGACTAACAGAGCCCTATCCTTTGGAGATAGACTATAATTAGTCAATTCAATTCTTTATTCCATGCATATCTATTGGTTTTTTTTAATATGGTATGGCAAGAGAAGTCATTAAATTAGTGGAAAACTCATAAGGAATTTCTTGTAGGAAGGTTGTGATTCTAACAGGGAATATGCCAAAGTAAAGTGGAGTGATGTTTGCAAACCTAAGGTAAAGGGAGGTCTAGGAGTCATTCCTATAAAATCCACTAACAAAGCTCTTTTGATAAAGAAGTTTTGGTCCATTTTATAGGTAAGGAAACTTTATGGATCAAATTTATTCTAATAGGGCGGAGTATATAGGCTGTTAACTCTAAAACTTCCCATACCTAGTTTCTAATATAACTATTGAAGCTAAGTGAAATATTGGAACCTAAAATTTCTTTCCAAGTTAGTAATGGAGAAAAGGATGGTCTTTGGTATGAAAATTGGTCATAGAGGGGCTCCTTAATTAGTAATTAAATAGCCACTCAACTCCATAGCCACTTTTCTTTAGGTGCTAAGGTAAACTCTATCATAAGGGAAAGGCAATGAATTGAATTCCTAAAGGAGTTTCAATTCGTAAAACAACTCTCTACCAAATCTAATGTCCCTGATGCATACATTTGGAGAATCCATCCCTAGGAACAATTCAATACTAAGAACTATAGAGAGTGGCCGATGCAAAGAAACGAAAAAGTAGATTGACATATAATACTTTGGCATAAAGAGCTTATATCTAGCTACTCATTCATGTTATGGCTAACAGTCCTAAACAAGCTAAGCATAGTGGATAGACTTTCCTATCTAAGTCTTAATGAGGAATGCATTCTGTGCAACTCAGGAAGTGAAAACAGAGACCATTTATTCTTTGAGTGTCAAATCTTTGGGAATATTTAGAACTAGATCAAACACAAATGCCTTTAGGATTTAAACATGCACCAATTTACATGGATTATGCACCGTTTTATCATATTGAAATCAATTTCAGAGTCTAATACTATTATCCATCTTATTTCCTTAAAGAAGCCTCAAAAGGTTTTAGGACACAAGCATAAGTTAGCAACAAGTTTTTGATTGTGTGTCAATTAAAGTTAAAGAGCAAATCATTGCCTCGAATTTCATCAAATAATGTTCACCTCAATTAGCTAGATGACGGAGAATATAACAAATGTATGCTAATCATATGCAGTAATCCCCAATATCATGTAGAACTACCGACCACCTTATATAAAGAAATGGAAGCATAGAAATTAAGGGCTTACCTATAGGAATTGATGGACTAGAGATGAAGGACACATTAAGGTTGCATGTGAACCTAACTGGTAGCTGGCGAGAAGTGCAATTAATGACTTGGTGGAGGAGATGGAATTGTCTCAATCCTAAAAAGCGATCGCTTTTAGGAAACATTCTAAATCTTAAGCTAAAAGCAGAATTTCTCGTTTGGAGATTGAGAGAAGTCGGAGCCATAAACTTAGTCTTCGAGTAACTTTCCTTGATAAATGTGTATTTTTACCCTTAGGGCACGTTGATGCCAATTTGGGTGGGTCTGTTTTTATTATTTTATTTGTTTTAACTGATGTAAGGGAATTATAATTAGCGGGTTGATTTGTAATTCTCCGCTCCTTTTATTAATTAAAATTTTCTTTAATATATAAGAAAACATGTTATTGTTCTATTTGTTTTATCTGAGGCTAGGGCAAGGTTTTGAATTTCATATCGTACTGGCCAAAAAATGGTATAAAATTTGGTTATTTAGTATCGGTGATTGGTACCATCAATTTTGCTTATACCGGCCAATACTTGTCGATATTTGAAATATTGGCTAAATACTGACCAGTATTGTAAAATTTCAAAAATTAAAAAAATATATTTTTTGTGATTTTTGTTGGAAGGTAATAAATTTGGACTATATTATAAATTTAAAATTTTTTTAAGAATTATTTTATAAATTTAAAAAATTACTTCGGAACATTAGGTTTGGGCATTCTGGTTGAGGATTGATTTGTAATTCTACACTCTTTTTATTAATTAAATTCTTTTTTAATATCTACAAAAACAAATTTTAAATTTAATTTCAATGAGAGGGGGAGTTGGTGTAGTAAAAAGCTTATCGTTTTCAGTCGTCTTTTAAGGTTGAAGCACATAGTGAGTGGATGTCCAAAGACTCCTAGCTCAAGTTAACAAGATATGGAGTTTCGATGTAAAAGGAACAAATAACCGAAAGACCAAAGCTATAGTAACAGCCCACCAAGTCACCGACTTTATCTAAAAACTTACGCCGTCTGGTCAACATCATCGACAAAAACCCCTTCTTCTCTTGCAAGAAACCAAAAAGATCAGTTTATAATCACAACCCAGAGACTGTAACTGGCAGAGATCTATTCCCAGAGAGAGAGAAAGAGAGAGGATAGGAAACATGAAAATTACCGTAATGACAGCTGACGAGCAGATCATATCTCTGGATGTGGATCCTCATGAATCTGTACGTATTCTACCCTCTCACTCGTTTTATCGCGCATATATGTATTCTGTTTTTTTAGTTTTGTACTTGTCTGTATATGCTGACCAACATTGATGATTTGCTGTATTGGGATTGGTAATTCAATTGTAGGTTGAAAATGTAAAGGCTCTACTCGAAGTGGAGGTGGGTTTTCTCTCTTTTTGTATTTAGTTGAACTTTTCCTATTTTTCGCTGGTCGTAATTGCTTTTGCAAGAAAGTATATTAAAAAGGGAAGGAGGAAAAAAGTTGAGATTTTTATTGATTCAGTTTTTTATATACTTGATGACATTGTTGATACAGGGTTTGTTCAAGAATCGAGTTAAAAGGATATTAGATTCCAAAGTATTACATTGTCATGTCTGACTACTAAGCTCGCGGTGCCGGTTCTTGTAGTCTAATCTTTGTTTTAATATTGACGAGCAGACACAAGTGCCGCTTCAACAACAGCAGCTGCTGTACAATGGGAAGGAGATGAGAAATAATGACAAATTAAGTGCATTGGGCGTTAAGGATGAGGATTTGGTTATGATGGTTTCCAATGTTCCTGGATCTAGGTACAATCTATAACTGACCTATTAATCACTTACTCACTTCCATCTCCTCACTTAGTGGAATATCCTAATTTCAGTCGGTGTCTAGCTGGTTGTGTCCAAACATTAATATTCTTGCTTAAAATTTTTGGTTGGATGGACATTGTAATTTTACCAGAGTACCACACTATTTTTAAATTGAAGATGGAACAGAGCAATACAAGGTCTGAACTATCCATAACAGTGTTTCTCAATAATATGTAATTAAAATATTTTGATTTGTCAGAGCATAACTTGAGTTGAACAGTGGCAAATAATCTAGTGGCACCAAATATTTGGTAAAACAGGTCTGATTTTTTAACTGATGTCATTATATTTGGTTTTGAGGCTACTTGTTGTTGATTGATCTGTTGTCAGATCATAGTTAAAGACTAAGCCCTTGTAATTTTTTGGGAGTTGGGTGGTTGGGTGGTTGGGTGGTTGAATGGTTTATACAAATAAAAAGGAAGCTGTTGATATGCACATCAATGAAAATTCAAGTTATGCAGCTGAACTTTTGTGGATTCGTAGAAGTGTTCCATATATGCTGTATATTGTATAGGATAACCTTAATTATCAATAAGTTTCCAACAGTTGTTCTTTTACTGACTTTTGGCTATTCTGTTAGAAATTCTTATCATTATGACATTTAAATTCGATGCTGGACTCCATAAAGTTTTTCTCAGCACATTATTTCGATAGAATATATATGCATCATGACATCCTTTGCCTCAACTAAAGAATCGAACGGAATTTATTTCAGTGCACCTGCTAATGATTTGGGGTTGAAGCCTGATGGTTCTGCTGTGAATCCTGGAGCTTTGCAGCAACACATTCGGAATGATTCTAATATGATGGCACAATTATTCCAGGTACGATCAGTGGTCAATTTAGACAAAGTTCCTTGGTCTCCCTCTTTAAATTGTAATAAAGAGAATGGAGCATACTAACATTCCGTTAGTGCTTTTCTATTCTGATGGGAAAAATTCTGCTAGTCATTTGACTAAGTTATTTTTGTACTCTTGGAATGCATATGGCTTCTAACATTTCTTATTTCTTTGCTGCATGGTCTGTCAGCATTGGATGCTTATAAAATATAAAAAGTATTGGTTTAAGTTATCTTTTATTGTTGTGTTTTTACTTTTTTTATCTGTGGGGAGAGATATCTTAATCAATATTTCAGTGTCAACTCTTAAATCACATGATCAAATTACCTTTTCTTTTTTATATTGGTTCAGTTATTTACATGGGATTTTTTTCATACTGTTGGTTTACATTTGAACTTGCAGACTGATCCAGAACTTGCACAAGCTATTCTCGGAAATGATCTCAACAAACTGCAGAATGTTTTGAGGCAACGACATGAACAGAGAGCTGTATTACAACGGCAACAAGTGGAAGAACTTGTGAGTGATTAACTATTATTAGTAGTCAATCGCCTAGTTTCATAAGCTTGAATTTATCATGCCAATCTGTGTAGTCAGTCCACTAATCTTTTTCATGTTGGGTTGCATCTGACAATGATTCGAGGTAGTTCAGTGCCTTTAACTGACAAGTATCAAATTTCTATCCTTTTACTTAGTTTAGTATGTTTTATTTGAATTAACACATTAAATGATGTTATATTGGTTGTGACTGGTAATCTAAGAACCTGATTTGCTTCTTTTTTTGTACCATGGTGCATTATAGGCTCTTCTGGCTGCAGATCCTTTTGATATTGAGGCACAAAAGAAAATTGAAGCTGCCATTCGGCAGGTATTGGTTGGCAACAAGTAGTGTTCCTTTCTTTCTTATAAGCATTTTTATCACCATTCTTGCTCTCTGTATTCTTTATAACATCATTGAATTGCATCAGTCCTTGAAAATTCTTTCCTTTCTAAAGATGGAATGAGGATGATACATGAGAGGTTTCAAATTGTCACATTCAGACATGATGCATGTGACGATGTCTCTGGTTCATCGTTTCACGCTTGTTAATGAAGTGTAATGCTGCTCTTTTAACTTGTATGCACTTTTTTTGTTGATCATATTATCTCCAATAACATGGTTCCAGAAATGATATTTCCCTGAGATGCTGCATCTATTCGTTTCAGTGGTCATCCTATTGCATTTCTTTTTACATCTTACAAACTGACACAAATGCAGAAAGGAATTGATGAGAATTGGGCAGCAGCCTTAGAGCATAATCCTGAAGGTTTTGCTAGGGTGGTATGTATTCATTCTTGTCCTGATGGGCTGAAAAATGTTCAACAGTGCAAGTGCACTGGCCATGTTTTTATGTGAAATTTTTTATGCAACTTCTCAGGTTATGCTGTATGTTGACATGGAGGTCAATGGCGTCCCATTAAAGGTAGAGACAAGCTGAAAGCCTTCAGAATGCAACCGTGATAACTATATTGCGTTCCAACAGAATCCTAGGGTTATTTGTGTCACCCTTATTATTCTTTTCATGTATTATTCTTCAGTGTATCTGTTATCTTCGATGTGTTGTTCTATTATTCTTTATATCTGTTCTCACTTGTATACTCAATGTATATGAGTTCGTTTATATTGATTTTAAATTTGACAGAGGCAGAAACTTGTATGCATAACCTATTTTTTTCCAGGCTTTTGTTGATAGTGGAGCTCAGTCTACTATAATATCAAAAAGTTGTGCTGAGCGGTGTGGGTAAGTACTGTTCAATATATATTTAGCCCTTTCTGGAGTTTCCAGCTATCTTTATTCACGGTTTGGAGGATACTTAAATATTTCGGTCACTAATGCTGCTTTATACAAACATCCAAAAACCTCCTTTATGTTGATCATATGTAATATATCATGTACACATAAAGCTACATTTTCAGTTGTACAGCAAGATCTATGAGTGTACTATATAAGTTGTTATCCCTTGTAAATTACCTATTGAATTTGTCGAACCAATATGAACTGTATGTTGAATTACTTTCATCTGAAGTTCTGATAAGCTCTATTTACTAACATTGACCTAAGAGCATGTTTGTTATAGAATACCAATTTTCTTTTTTGTTGGTATGATACAGAATGTTGATACTTCGTTTTGTTTTGGATTCTCCAGATTGTTGAGACTTTTAGATAATCGTTATAAGGGAATTGCTCATGGAGTAGGTCAATCAGAGATATTGGGGCGTATTCATGTAGCATCAATCAAGGTAGGATGTTCATTTGCCTTTTTAGTGAGATTTTTGGTGTTTATGCATCTCTGAATGTATTCATCTGCTTGAGGTTCATAAAATTAGGTCACATGTTTTGTCCTTTTGTTCGTGCTTGTAGGTAAACGCCAGAGGGTGGCCCTTATCTCCATTTGGGAAATTTATTTAGTTTTGACCACATACTTGCTCTATCCCTTTTAACATGACTTGTTGCGTTCTGTGCTTCTTCACTGTTCTCTCTCTTCCTTATTGGTATAACTGTATTTTGGAATTGGAATCATCAAATTGCTTATTCGTAATTTCAGTCTTACCTATAGTTTTCTATGACTATGAATAGCATGTAATTCTTGCTGTTTGAATGATACAGAGGAGTTTGATGAATTGATATTCTCATTGATTCTTTTACTTGTGTAGATTGGCAGCATATTTTATCCTTGCTCCTTCTTGGTGCTAGATTCTCCAAATATGGAATTCCTTTTTGGGCTTGATATGCTTCGCAAGCACCAGGTAGTATTCTTACATGTCCTTACTAATAATCTTCCTTAATGTTCCTTTTATTGATAAATTTAACTCGAGCTAATTTCTGCAGTGCATTATTGACTTAAAGGAGAATGTTTTAAGAGTTGGTGGTGGGGAAGTTTCTGTACCCTTTCTGCCTGGTTGGCCTTCTAACTATCAGATTTGTTGAGATCACATAATGATGGCTTGCTTGATTTGCTTTGTTTATTGAGATGCTGCATGTTGGTGTTCATTGTTTTCTTTTCAGAAAAAGACATCCCATCTCGTTTTTTGGATGAAGATCGGTACTCCAAGGAAGCATCCAGCTCGGCAAATCCAGTAAGTTTGCTCTTTATGGTTCATGCTTTACCAAAAACACTAATCCTTGTTATTTGGGCACCTAATTATTTTGTATTCAGGCATTTGAAATGCTATTTTTGTTATTGGACGAGTTGACTTCTGTACTTGTGTGAGGAATTTCTTGGGATTCTTGTTCATTTAACTTCTTCAATAAAAAGGTTTTAATCTGCTTACATGCCAACTCACAAGGAGAGCATGCACTTATAACCTAACAAAGCGAACCAACTTAATTATCAAGAATTCTGGAACATTATATTTGGTATCGGCTTCTGCGACTAACCTGGATATCTCTATCTCTCCCTCCTTAACTCTTCAGTTGGCACCGGGAAGAACAGAGGAGAATGCACCAACAGGAGGTCAATCGTCTGGTTAGTTTATAAATAAAATTTTCTGGATTGATGCTCCATTCTGCTGTTGTTTTGACATAGTTATTGAGTCTTAAGTGTGCTTTTGGTTTGCATTGAGAACACAGAGCACAAGTGATGGATTAACTTCTAGGATTTTCTTTACTGACTATACTTCTTATGTGTTTCTTTCTCGTACTTTCAGGGGTTGCACATGGAGCTGCTACTCAGGTACTCTTAAAACTGTATGTTTTAAAACTGTATTATGAGAAATCTTCCTTGAATGTGTTAGTATTAAGGGTGAAAGTATGTGATTTTGAAACCAAGAGTTTCAAAAAGCTTGGATTATGTTTGTAAATGCCTATTAACGTTGTCCGAGATTGCAGGGTCCAGATTTTGAAGTCAAAGTTTCAAAGCTTGTTGAGCTTGGGTTTGGGAGAGATGCAGTGGTGCAAGCTCTTAAATTATTTAATGGGAATGAAGAACAAGCAGCCTCATTTCTTTTTGGCGGCTGAAGATGAGATTTTTATTTTTGATATGCTTAAACAATTGAAAATTTCCAAGTTTGAGGAATTGTGTACTCAACTTCATTATACCACAGCCCAGCATTATGATTCAAAGAAAAGTGAATAATCAAACTTTCTTGCATCCCGTTGCTCATAGGTCATTGAATTTCGTTATGTTGAAGTGTATATAAATGAAGTTTCCATGTGGATGAATTTGCCAAAATCGTGGAACCATATAGAAGTTTATCCACTTGTATGATATTTTGGAATCTGAATCTTGGTATCCAGATAATCACTGTTACTGACATTCTGTTTTCTAAGGATGACTTTATAAACTATTCTCAATCCGCCCTTGTCTAGAGAATGACAAAGGTTGTAATTTAGAGCTCCAAGTTACAATCCTAGTACTAATAGAAAAGACATAACCTGATATGCTTTTTTTCGTCATCAAGATCCGTTGTAAAATTACCATCTAAATAACATGTTAGCTTGTAAGAAATACCATTTTTGTAAAGTAGACCATTGACCATTATGCCCTTGAGATGTCTTGATATCTTCTCCAATATTAAGAGGTGTTGATGTCTTAGTTTCTTCATGTTCCTACTAACTAAGCTTATTATACGTATAATGTCTAGTCGAATAGCTGTCACATAAATCAAATTGCCAATTATTTGCTTATATACTGTGTTATTGATAAGCTGCCCTCCTATTGTTAGACAATGAATTCATAGTTAAGCCCAAAATATTATCAAGTAAAACCGTCCACCTTTTAGTATAATTTGGAAATAATGCAAATAGGTGTCACACAACTTTAAAAAATGAAACAATTTTAACGCAAGAATTTGCTATATTACTAAGAGTAAGATTAAGATTATGACAAGAACATGACATATATAGCTCTTAGATTTATTTCAAGTAATCACTTTTAAACTCCTTGGTGTTTTTCCTTTATGTTAGAACCGTTATCATAACCTTGACTCATCACTTTATAGACATTAAGATTAAGAGACTTAATTGCATTCAGTAATTCAATGAAAAGTCCCAATTCAAATGTGTCATCTACCTTAAAAAACTCCAAAATATATTTTTCTATTTTTTTAATTGATATATTCACACATCGTACTAACAAACTTATTTGTTTTTTATGACTCAAATATGGGGTACAATCGAGAATAACAGAAAAGTATTTTGCCTCTTTAATGATACCTATAATAGAACTTCTAACATTATGGGCTAACAGAGAAATCAACTCATTTTGAATTTTGTGACTAAGATAGCGATAATGAATTTTATGATTTTGAATACGTCTAACACAATCTTATATTATTACATCAAATTAAAATTTACCATTACTATCTTGGTAAAGTTTCTCTTTGGATACTCGAAAAGCCAAATTATATTTAGCAAGATATTTCACAATAGAAACTATTCTTATTAAAACTTGTCTCCAATGTTTTTTCTCCTTTACAATTTCTTATTACAAATATTTATCAACTGTTTGATTTTACTCGATCTTACTCTTAATTCATTCCAAATTTTCATATTAGTCATATGCTCAATGCAATTCTCACGTTCCTTAAGTCTCTCACTAAGATGCTCCCAATGTCTAAATCTATCATTTGCTAATGCACTTTGTTTGCTATTAGATTTGAGCAACTTACAACAAAAACATTATTCTTTACATATATGTTTAGTGAAAACCAACCATTTTCTATTACTAAGCTCTCCATTACTCAAATTTTTATAATAAAAAATATGAAAAGGCCAAGAGATATTGTCTAAAGGAAGCATGAGATTCAATTCTCTTACAGACATTTTTTAATCTAAATTGTACCCTATTTTATTATCAAGATTATCCTAATTTCTAGGATCATAAATATCCAATGTAGAGATTAGTTGCTCATTTGCTCTTAAAGTGGATGTATTTGGTACATGATCATACTCACTCAAATTTCTAATATCCTCATGAATATGAATCTCATCACTTAAATTTTTTTTATATTGTTCAAAACTACCTCCACCTAATCCCTCATGATTCTCATTAGAGAAACCTATTATTTTAATAAATTTATTAATTGTTCCTTTTGAGATTCTATTATGTTGGACCAATGGTGGTTGACAAATTAAATCCTACTTATGTTTTGATAATAATAAAATGTATAGAATTGGTTAAGA
>JAOTIZ010000203.1:40033803-40064238 GCA_027123425.1 Erythroxylum panamense
ATCTTTAATGCTTTTGAAGATGTGCTTCTATTTTTCTAGTTCTTTTGATTCTTCTGACTAGCCTTTAATGCGATAGAGTTATCTCTTCTTGGTTTATCTTTTGCATCAAGCTCTACTTTATGTATCTTCATTGAACCAAGCAATTCGTCTAGCTTCAGCTTGCTCAAGTCCTTGGATTCTTGTATTGCTGTAACCTTGGGTCTCCATCTTTTAGGTAGACTTCTAAGAATCTTCCTGACATGATCTTGATTATCGTAGATTCTCCCAAGAGCTTTAAGTCCATTTATGATTGTTTAAAATCATCCAAACATCTGATCAATAGACTCCTCATCTTTCATTTTGAAGAATTCATACTGATGAACAAGAATACTGATCTTTGACTCTTTCACTTAATTTGTGCCTTCGTGTCCAATGGCTAATGTGTTCCACATCTCCTTTGTAGATACACATCCATGAACCTTATCATATTCACTTTTTCTTAGGGCATAACTTAGAAAGAACTTAGCCTTTGAATTCAACTGAAATCGAGCTTTTTGATCGACTAACCATTTGTCATGAGAGATGATATTGCCTTCATCATCTATTGGTATATATGGACCATACTCGATGATGTCCCAAAGATCAATACAATGATCTATTGGTGTGGTTTCTTTGAAGAGCCGCATCTTGTCCTTCTAATAATGATAATCCTCACCATTGAATGCAGAAGGTCTTATGACCGAGGCACCTTTAGCTATAAAAATATATGATTCAGCCATGGATCTTTGGCTTCACTTTGCGATAATGTTTCTTGAAAACCTCGCTCTAATACCAACTGAAGTAAATCACTTGTTAATATAGAAATCTGATATAATATGTAAACTACACAAGAAAGGGGCAGTTTGAATTGTGTAATCTTTTTGAAAAATATTAATCTTTTGAGACTTCTTAAATTTTTTTATAGAATTCAAATGATTACTAAAACACTTTGCTAAAGTTGATAAGCAATGCAATCGTAAGTAATATTATCTACTCGTCTAACATAAGAAAATTAAGAGATTAGAGTTCTAACTCTTAATTTTATATTGGTTAACCCCAAACATTGGGCTATGTCCAGTCCCTAGAGTTCTTTTGAGATTTCACTGTACTTCCTAATTTTACAAGTATTCTTTTAATCGTAGAGCATCCTCATGTTGGACCCTGAACTTTTCTATTAAATGAGAAATTGTTGGCGATTATTCTTGTGTAAAGAAAAAGAGAATTCTTGAATTTGAAATGAAATAGAAAAGATGGTTTAGATACAAGATGGGTTATATGTGATATGTTGGAAGTTAAAAGCTGGAAAAATGTAATTGAAACATGTTCATTGAGTACACTTTAGAGTTTTAGCCACAACTTTTTCTTTAGTTATCCTAATGAGATGATTCTTGATTTGGGTTAAATTAGAGTTAAGACTACAAATTGTCCGACGAAATTGAGTTTCAATTCAATCTATAAGAATATCAATTTTTGGATGGAAGTCAAGCATAGAATATTGTTTCAGTATAAGAATAGTTTGGAGATGTTTTAGGTATAACTTTTAGACTATGGAACCAAATTGAATGATTTTTGATGTCATTAAAAAATTGAGACAACGAGGAACATTTTTCTAGAGGAAATGCTATTAAATTCCTTCAAATTCATGATTAAAAAAAGGTCTTGATTTTTGGAAAGATTTAAGCATGATTTTAAATAATTCTGAGGTCTTGCTAGATTAATTATGATATTTGGAGTTAATCATTATGTTAATGTTAGTAGGATTTTAAAATATGGTTTAGTTGAATTAAGTAGTAAGAGTATGTACGTATGAGGGCTTTTTGGGAAGATCACTTAAGCCATTTAAGTTACAAGGTATGTAAGGAAGGGTATAAGGGTCTTTGCACACTCATTAATGGAAAAAATGAAAATAAAAGTGTGGTCTTGTGTTTAAGAAGGGGCAAAAATGTGGATTGGAAGAGGAAAAGGAGAGAAACAACAAAAATTAGAGAGAAAGCAAAGAGAGTGTTGGTTTTGAGAGAAAGGAATGAGGAAGTTAGGGTTTCTTCATTTCTTGGGTTTTCAAGTTGTTCAAGAAGGAAAAAGGAAGAGGAGGATGAGAGCTTCCATTAGAGCCAACAAACTCTTCATTTGGTGAAGAATCAAGGTAAGAGCATTTTTTATTTGTTGGATTTTTGAAAGGGTTTTGGTTCATATGGCTTAAGAAATGTATGGGTTTAAAAATTCTAGGATCAATTTTATGAATATATGTATTATAGGTTCTCAATTGGAATTCCTATTTAATGGAATTTTTGGATTATGTTAAAGGAAATCAAGGAAGGCAAGAGGAGTAAGGGGAGAGACATCTTTGAGCAAGTTTATGAGCAAGGAAATAAGGTGGGTTTCATGTTTATAATTGAATAATGAGCCATTATGTTTTCCTTTAAGTCAAGAGAATAAAATGATTTCAAATTGCTTTATAATTGTTGCATTTACTGCTTTTGAATGATTTGAAAATTTTCTGTATGAATTTGGTTGATGAATTGTGAAATGATGATGAAATACATATGAAATATTTCATGTTCACGAAAAGTTGTGTTTCCAAAATGCACCTTTGTGGCAAGATGTTTAAGAAAAGTCATGTTTACGAAATGTGCCATTTTGGGCAATCTGTTTTCAAGTCATGAATTACATATTATGTGGGTTTATGGTAGTCCCTTAAGAATGTGACGTGTACGTTGACCAAGTTAAAGGCTTCTCTCGCTTACCCGCTAGTGGCACGGAGCTCCTTCATAGACTTCCTCAAGTTTACGACTACACAGGACCATTATGTGGAAATGTGTAGTGCGTCATGTTTATGGATCTACCCAAACTATTTATGATGTGCTTATGTGTTTATGATTGTGACAAATTAGATGAATGCATGAATCATGATGTTTATGAATTGCGTGATAAGTTGTGAATTTAGGAAATATGTGTTACATGGATTTTACAATGTGAATTTTTACAATCGAAATGAATAATTTCAATGGTTTTGCTTGTTTATCGATTATAAACTGTTACCCACGAGCTTTCAAGCTCACCCTCTTTCCGTCCCACCTTCAGGTGAAAAGAATGAGATCGTGAAATCAAGAGTCAAGGCATCATTTTGATTATGCATATTTTTATATTTGAAGTTAGATTTTGTAAAAGCAAGACTTTGGACACATTTCGAAAATTATTGGGTTTTGCATCGTTTGTATTTTGGATTTTGATATTGATGATGTATTGTGGAATCAGATGCTATTAAAGCTTTGTAAACACTTATCTTATTATGTTAATGAATTACGAATTGTGTATGGATGATATGAGTCGAATTGGAATTAGATATATTTGAAGAAGTTTTCCACTTGAGTTGATGAACATTGAACATAAATTGTCGTAATATATATATATATAAGTGAGATGTTATGGAAAATAAAGATAGGAATCATGAATGATGAGATGTAGTCGAATATTAAGAGTCAAATGAATTGAGGTTGAGAGTTTGACGAATTCCAATTGGTAGTTGAAATCGTTATGAATGATATTGCAATAGAGGAAATGAAGTTGGGATAATTTTTAAGTGGGGGAAAGTGTGTGCTCTGAATTCAGGAGAAAATCTATATTAATCTAGGATGAATTAGATAAAGTTGTCTTCATGAAAGTTGTAGCTTGTCGTTCTAGCTTTCCAACGGTATAAAGTATGCGATTTTTGGATATCGATGTTGAGAGTTATGACCATTACAAGTTAGGATATTGGAGGTTTTGGAGGGTGAAAGTTGTTTCACCCGAAAGTTACATGGCCTGCCCGTGTGAATTCACACAGGCCGTGTGTTTCCAACATAGAAGCACAAGCACACCCGAAAGTTACACGGCCTACCCTTGTGAATTCACACAGGCTGTGTGTTTCCAGTGCAGAAGCACAAGCACACCCGAAAGTTACACGGTCTGCCCGTGTGGGTTCACATGCCCATGTTTTGACCTCCAAATGATAAAATATTACTTCAAGTTCTTCACAAAAGTTGTAGATATAGAAGTCTCCTTCGAAACCGTCTAAATAAAATCTTAATCCGACATTTCTAGTGAAAGTTATGCAAATTGTCCCGAGATAGGTACAACATGATTGAGAACATGAGCATAGTTGATTCTTTTGGCCATAACTTCTTGACCTGACCTCAAAATTAACCGATTCTTGAAGAAATAGATTCCTAAGAGGTTTAGCTATCTTTCTTTAAAGATTAGTATCCTTTGGTATTGAGTTCAGAAAGATTGATGGAAAGAAAGTGAGGGATCGGTTGGAATGGTAAGACTTGATTGTGAACACACTTTGGAATTTAAACATATCTTGATCTATAGAGCTCCAATTGAGAAGGTTCTTAAGTCAAAATAAAATAGAGACATAGAGATACAATTGTCTTAAAGGAGTCAATTTGTAATTCGAGTTTGAAGTTTCCCAAAATCTGTTCTGAAATAGGAAAAATGAGTTTGATTTTCGTGAATCCGTTGTGTGGGCTCGCCCTTGTGGGTTGAGATGATATGAGAATGAGAAAGAACCGATGATGGCTAAAAGGATTCCATGGAAATAACTCTAAAGGTTAATATGCTCATGGTTATGAATGGTTTCTGAAAGTTAGGTTTCAAAAACGAGATCCAACATGTATGATATCAGAGAAAGAGTTGGATTCCGAAAATGGTGCCCAACACGTAAAATATTAGGATGAGTACATACCATTGCATACAAAATACTATCTACAGCACTAGAATATGAAACTCATGCCATATAATCTTCCTCTTCCTGTGACTATGGTGATTGAGTAGCAGATAGTCTAAAATGACTTGTAAGATGAGTACTAACTGCTTTGGCATCTTGCATGCCAAATCTCTCCAAAACTTTACTGAGATAATTCTCCTGGGTCAAGAATAATTTACCAGCTTCTCGATCACGACTTATCTCCATTCCAAGAATTTTCTTTGCTGCTCCCAAATCTTTCATCTCAAATTCACCATGCAATAAGCCCTTCAAATGGTGAATATATGTGATATTCTTGGCAACAATGAGCATATCATCAACATATAACAATAAATAGCCGAATGAGCTGTGTTCTAACTGCCAAAAGTAAACACAACTATCATACATGCTCCTAGAGAAATCATGACCCAACATAAATCAATCATACCTCTTATACCATTGTCTTGGGGACTGCTTCAATCCGTGCAAGGATTTCTTCAACAAGCACACATGGTCTTCCTTTCCTGCAACTTCAAAACCTTCAGGTTGTTTCTTATAAATCTACTCATCTAATTCTCCATGCAGGAATGTTGTCTTGACATCAAGTTGTTCTAATTTCAAATCAAACATGGCAACCAATGCAAGTAATACACGAATAGAGCTATGCTTCACCACTGATGAGAAAACATCATTAAAATCAACACCTTGTACCTGGCTGTAGCCCTTTACAACTAAACGTGCCTTATACCTTGCATTTTCAATAACTGAAGTACCTTATATTTTTTTAAAGACCCACTTGCAGCCTACAATTGTCTTACCTTTTGAAGGCTTCACCAGAACCCAAGTATTATTCTTGTGCAAAGATTCTATTTTTTTCATTTATGACCACCACCCACTTATCAGCATCAACATTTGAAACTGTCTCCGTATATGTGGACGGTTCATTGTCTCCACCTGTTTCTTGTGCTACTGTTAAAGCATACGTAACTAAATTTGCATACCTCTGTGGTGGACGAATCTCTTGTCTTGATCTGTCTCTGACTATGGAATGTTCTTCTTCTACTGATTCACTTTGAACATGATCAAGATCTGGTTCATTAGCTTGATCTATCTGATATGTAGAAGATGTCTGTGAAGGACCTGAATACCTTTGTGTACTATCCTCTTGTTCCAAATTACAAGGATTACAAGACTCTTTTCTAGGATACAACATAGATGACTTATCAAATGTAACATCCCTATTAATTACAAATTTAGGTGACTTGAGATTAGGACACCACAAACGATATCCTTTCACCCCTGAAGCATAACTAAGGAAAATACATTTCTTAGCCCTAGGTTCTAACTTTCCCTCATTTACATGCATATATGCTGGACACCCAAATATTCTTAAAGTAGAATAATCAGCAGGGGTACCTGACCAAACTTCCTCTGGAGTCTTGAAATTAAGAGGAGCACAAGGAGAGCGGTTGACAATGTAGCAAGTTGTTGCAATGGCTTCTGCCCAAAAATCAAGTGTCAACTCTGTATTAGAGATCATACACCAAGCTCTTTCCAAAAGAGTTCGGTTCATGCGCTCGGCAACTCCATTTTGTTGCGGAGTCATTCTGACAGTATGATGCCGAGCAATTCCTTCATTCTTGCAAAATTCATTGAATTCACCTCCACCAAATTCCAAACCATTATCTGTCCGTAGCCACTTAACATGTTTTCCTATTTTCTTTTCAATCAAAACTTTCCACTACTTAAAGGTTAAGAAAACATTATTTTTGTGTTTCAAGAAATACACTCAAACCTTCCTTAAATAATCATCAATAAAAGTCAACATATACCAAGAACCACCTTTAGATGAAACACGAGAGGGCCCCCAAAGATCATAATGAATATAATCTAAAGTATCTTTAGTTTTGTGAACAGCTGGAGAATTGAAACTGATTCGTATCTGCTTCCCAAAGATATAATGCTCACAAAAGTCCATCTTACCAATAGTTTGACCACAAAGTAGGCATCTCTTGCTTAACAACGTTAAACTTTTCTCACCCATATGTCCCAAACGCATGTGCCACAATTTGGTAATGTCACCATCAGTAGAGACTGTCGCAGCACCTGTTATTGTAGGTCCCTGCAAAATATACAAACTACCAGACCTGCAAGCTTTCATCAATACAAAAGCACCTTTAGAAATTTTCAAAACTCCACCTTCAGCTGAGAACTTGCACTCTTGAGAATCGAGAGTGCCTAAAGAGATGAGATTTTTCTTCAAATCAGGAATGTGTCTAACGTCAGTGAGTATTCTAATGATACCATCATATATTTTGATCCGGACTGTACCTTTACCAACAACTTTACAGGTAGCATTATTACCCATCAAAACAATTCCACCATTCAATAACTCATAAGTGGAAAAACATTCCCTGTCGGGACTCATGTGGTAAGAATAACCCGAATCTAAAATCCACTCCTTATTAGACCTAAGTTTATCTTCTGTGGCTACAAAGATAATTCCTTCATTCTCATCTATTGCTACACTAGCCTCGGCGGTGTTGCTGTTATTCTGCTCAACTTTATTTTTCTTCTTATGTTTCAATTTATAGCAGTCAGCCTTTATATGCCCCTTTTTCTTGCAATAATTACAAGTTTTATTTCTATCTCTGGATTTTAACCTGCCTTTGGACTCTTTTGATTTAATGCAGACTTAATACTATTATATGAGACTGACTCTTTTCCACAAATCATAGTATCAAGAAAATATTTAAAGAACTGAGGAAGGGAACATAACAACAATATAACTTGATCTTCATCCTCAATTTTCACATCTAAATTCTTCAAATCCAAAATAAGAGAATCAAATTTATCCACATGTAAAATAATAGATGTACCTTCTTTCATCCTCAACATGTACAAATTTTGTTTCAAATAAAGCTGATTTTCCACCGTCTTCTTCATGTACATAGCTTTCAATTTATCCCACATACCTTTAGCTGTATTTTCACCAGCAACCTCCTGCAAAACCTCATCGAAGAGATTCAATATGATGGATGATCTAGCCTTTTTATCTAGATCTGTGAATATATCTGATGTTATATCTGCTGGCTTTTTTTTCACTCCATTAAGTGCAATCTCACATCCATCTTGTATTAAAATGGCTTGCATCTTGAGCTGCCACATACCGAAATTAACGCTCCGGTCAAACTTTTCAATAGAGGTCTTCGTTATCGTCATGATGGCCATAAATTGATATTTTGACTATTTTTCTACAGGTGGGCCTCACACAAGAAACTGGGACAACGGACCCCACAAAAGCACTGAATGTGGGCCTCACAGGTAAAGTCAAGACGTGGACCTCACAAGTAAAGTTGAACTCCGTTTACAAAACCGATACAGTGGGTCTCACAAAACAAATCAAGCAGTGGGCCCCGCAAGATAAACCCGAAATAGTGGACCCCACAAGATAAATCCAAAGTTGTGGGTCTCACAAGATAAAACCGAGACAGCGGATTCCGCAAGGCAGTAGGTCCCACAAGATAAATCAAGGCTGTGGGCTCCATTTAGACTCACAATAAAAAAATCTAAGTTACTTTCTGATGTGGAGGGTCCACCTTAGTGGCAATCACAGAGCATATGGTAAGTTAGACCAACAGGAGAAGCTTTGATACCAGTTTGCTAAAATAAAATGCCCTCGGATCGGATACCGATTGAATTTAATAGCTCGAAAAATAATAACGAAAATAAAGATAGGCAAAATAAATGAGACAGAACACAAAGATTTACGTGGTTCGGTCAATGTAACCTACGTCCATGGCCGGAGGTGAGCAATTTTACTAATATGTGGAGAATGTATACAAATACAAAAGCTGGAATAAAAAAGCTTTCAAATCTCATAAGTATACAGAGAGGAGAGGAGGATTTCATAAAAGAAAAATGGTGTATATTAAGTTTGCAAACATCCCTTCTATTTATAGCTGATGAAACCCAAGCTTTTGTCCAAATTCTTCTAACCTACAGTCATAAATTGTTGAATGCTTGAAGAAATCGTCAGCCGTATTTGAAAACATGCAACCAATCACCGCCTTCTTTCTTTGACATTTGAGGAATGTAGGCAATCAATCGCCGCCAGCCAAGTTTGACTTGTGGAAGAGCCAAGTCACATTCACACGCAACAGAACTTAATGAGGACATCTCTTAAGCAAATGGACACTCTTAAACTGCTATAAAATCTTTGGTAAGTTGCTTCTCTTCAAGATGCTTCGAACTACGTCAAGTATGGTCCTATTTTTTCTTTCATAATCTCTTTTTTATTGTAAGGGTATTTTATAAATTCATGTGAATTGCTTTCTTGACCTTTGTCTGAATTTAGGATTTGAATGTATCTATAAGTTTCCTTTTAAACCAGTAACTTGAATTTCCAAAATGTCTCAAATGTGTTAAGACATTTTTTCTATCAACCTCACCATACCACAACTTGCAAATGAGAAGCACAAATACCTATTATTACTTTCTTTAGTACGACAAACTATCAACAAAGATACTTCAACTTCTTCATCTTTATGCTTAACATAGTTTGATTTTTTCTCATTTACCAATGTTTGTTATGCACTATGATTTGTGGCATTTAAAGCATTCAATGTGTGCTTTACATTTGGCTTTGCTACTTTCTCCCACTTAAGCATTGTAGTTATTGTCTCTTAGCTTGCAATTACCATGATATTTCTTCTTCTTAGAATCCCACATATGGATTGTATTTTCTTTATGCAATATTATTTCCAAAGCATGCTGTCAATTGCCTAAAACGGATAGCACACGTAATAAGTTGACAATATCCATGGGCCGTTTTTTTGGGACAGGGATAGATTAATTCGTAGTTTTAAGAAGCGGAAGACAATCTCAGATGTTTAAGGAGAAATAATTCATCAACAGATGATTATAACCTTGTGAGTGCCAGTGCGATGCTAATTTACTCTTTTTCTGAAAAAAAAAATCTTTTTTCAGCTACACTGTTCCAGGAAATTAGGAAATACAAGATCACAGTTCTTATTGAAATGTTCAGAAGATCTCAGCCAGAGTTGTACTGCAAACATGGAATGCTTCCCTTTCGCATGCTCTTGGACACTTAAATTTGGAGATTTAACCCTTGCATATTTGATGCGTGCTTAATGACTTGACTACTGCAAGTATAGAAAGTAAATCATTCTTAGACCCTTCAAGAATGTTTCTTTTTAGTCATCTCGGTCATCCTCTTTGGTCTCTAAATCCTTTAAGAAGCCAAAGGAAACCTAAAATTCCCAAAAGTATGAAGCCACCGGATGAGTTTCCTCCACCACCACCGCCCCCACCGCCACCGCCACCACCAGATCTGGGCGGAAATCCATTTCCTCCATCACTAAGTTTAGGAGTCACCGATGGATCTGAATTTAAATTGAGATCATTGGGACACGTTGAACAGACCGAAAGTAACTTGCACATCATCTAAGAAAAGGTAGTAGGATCAATGTGCAGTCAAATGATTAATTAAAGCTGAATTTCATGCAAGCCAAGGGCAATCTTTTGCAGCACTATGTAAGAATGTAAATTTATGTTTAGATCTCAAGAGATCCATCACATTGCTGGAAGAAAGGCTGTTACCTCGCACAGGAGCCTTGGTGATTGTTGGAGCTTCGCGTGTAATCGTCTGTTGTTGGCCAGAAGCTCTGCATCTTAAATTCTGCAGGGAAAAGCAAGTAACTGTAAATTCAACCAATGAAATCTCATGATGATGTAGAAATTACAATTATATAACCCAAAGTCTTAGCCAAATTATTCTTAGATTCATGATACAGTGGAAAATTAAGAGACTAATGTAGTCAATTCTATTGAACACTGAAAGCTAATGGATTTTCTCTATGTTTAACAAACTAACAAACTGTAGACAAACTAAATCAATCAGTAAAACTGATGGCCATGAGCACAATTTCAGAAACTATCAGGACAGAGAAATCAGTTAATCACAATGTGAAAACCTTAAAACCTCACCTTGGCAGCCACACATGAAATAGAAGCAAATTGCTTCCCGTTGGCATGTAAAAGAGGTCTTCTTCTTTGAAGTGATTGTAGTGGCATCGCTAGCTGTACTGATCCTGATACAGCCAAACTCTTCTGCCCTCGCTGTGCATGCCCAAATGGACCAGCTTCTCTTTGTTTGAACCTGCCGTTGTCTGGATCCCATGATTTCTCTGTAAGCAAATAAAGGAAACAACTAATAAGATAAAATAATTGAAAGTAATGTTTCACCCTCAACAAGGCAATGTCTGACGGAAAATAAAGTTAAAAGAACCAATGAATGATTTCAGAAAGAGACGTGCTTGTTACATACAAGTTATAACATCAATAAGCGAACTTATGATATGCTCTATCTGATAAAAAGATAACAACAATTTAGAAGACATGAACAAATGACACGATATGAATACGATTCATACCAAATTAAGATAAATATCTATCATAATAAAGTGTCCACCCAAGGGGTTTATTAGAGTTTCACAGCTCAAATATAATCTATCTCATCAAATATTCTCATTCAATATCAGTTTGTAAAATCTGCAGATACCAACCAGAGATGAATGGTAGAGGCAAAATGCCATCGGTTCTTATGGCCAATGCTGACATCTCAAAAGTAATGCAGAATTCAACCGAGAAGTACCTGCAGAAGTAAAAGAAATATATCTATTTAGCATTAAATTGTGATCTGAGAATATGATCAAATTTACACGGATGTGCGAGGAAAACCCACTAAAGTTTCATGAAAAACAAAAATTGTTTCAATTTCAACCACGAAATCTCGCAATTTCTAGATAAATTTAGCTAAGCGCAAAAGCCCGACCGATTACCTATAAAAGAGAACACTTTTCTTATCGTTAGATTACAAATCTGCCTCTACAAAAGCACAACTGCACGAAAGCTTTCGAATTCTCGAGAAAGTTGCAAACTCTGAAGAGCTCTTGATTAGATGAATTGTAATTTCACAAAGAGAAGGACACCTTGGTATATATATATATCACGAGGCGGTGATAGCCAGACACAACTGGTTTTAAACGTTGTCGTACGGTCTTTTTAAATATTTCTTGGGGTTTAAACGTAGTTTCACTGTAATACTATCGGCAGCAAGTAGCGACAACTGCTTTCCTCTTTCCCGCTCTGGTTCTACTTATCAGCTAATTGGGGGTGTCGTAGAGTTGACGATGATGATGGAAGAAGACGATGACTATGTGGAGTACGTTCCGGTGGCCAAACGTCGAGCCATGGAAGCACAAAAGATACTTCAAAGAAAGGGCAAACTTTCTGCCCTAGAACAAGAAGAACTCGAGAAATCCAAGCTCGCCGAGTCCAAACCCAGCCTCCTCGTCAAAGCTTCCCAATTGAAGCGAGACCAACCCGAGATCAGCCAGGCGGAGCAAATTATGCAGCAAGAGAAAGAGATGATTGAGCACTTGTCCGATCGCAAAACCCTAATGTCCGTGCGTGAATTGGCCAAAGGGATCACTTATACCGAACCCCTTTTGACTGGTTGGAAACCCCCACTTCACATACGGAGGATGTCCACGAAGGAGAGGGACGCTATTCGCAAACAATGGCATATCATTGTTGATGGTGAGGACATTCCTCCACCTATTAAGAATTTTAAGGATATGAGATTTCCTGATCCTGTTTTGAAGAAGTTGAGAGCTAAAGGCATTGTTCAGCCCACACCAATCCAAGTTCAGGGTCTCCCTGTTATTTTGACTGGGAGGGACATGATCGGGATTGCCTTTACTGGTTCTGGAAAGACGCTTGTTTTCGTGCTTCCTATGATCATGATTGCCTTGCAGGAGGAGTTGATGATGCCTATTATGCCTGGTGAAGGCCCTTTTGGTTTGATTATCTGCCCATCGCGAGAACTTGCCAGACAAACTTATGAAGTTGTTGAACAGTTTTTGGCTCCTTTGAGAGAGGTTGGATATCCGGAGTTGAGGCCTTTGCTATGTATTGGTGGGGTGGATATGAGGTCTCAGTTAGAGATTGTGAAAAGGGGTGTACATATTGTTGTTGCAACTCCTGGAAGGTTGAAGGATATGCTTGCTAAGAAGAAAATGAATTTGGATAATTGCAGGTTTGGCATTGACCATTGCCTCCCTTAATTTACTTTCGTAAATAGTCTTGCCATTTCATTCTATATTTGGAAACCCATTTATAAGCTAAATTTTGTCAAGTTCAATAACTTCATTTGTTTAACTTTTTGTCTTAGTTTTTGACATTTATTTAGTTAGCTTCTTGAACATCAAACGAATTGTGGATTCTGGGTTTCATACTGAATTAGAGGAAGCAAATTTCACAAGTTATGCCTTTTTTACTCAAGACTAGGGAACGTTGGTGGACGTAAAACTCTACAGTTCCAACAGGATTAGTGTGTTGAATTAGTTGGTCTTTTTAACAGTAGAACCTGAAAACTTCCATTATTATCAAGTTAATCTGCTTGTTTCTTTGTTCAAATTGCCTATTTGGTGTCAAGAAACTCTATATTACTGCTTCATGGTCCTTGTTAACGTGCTTTTCTTCTTTCTCTAATATTTTGAAAAAAAGAACTTTGTTTTACAGAATATTGGATTGCTTTTTCAATTGGTTAGATCGTTATTGAAATCAATCATGTTTCCTGATCAGATACCTTACATTGGATGAAGCTGATAGATTGGTGGATTTGGGCTTTGAAGATGATATAAGGGAAGTTTTTGACCACTTCAAAGCGCAAAGGCAAACTCTGCTATTTTCTGCCACAATGCCAACCAAAATTCAGAACTTTGCCAGGAGTGCTTTGGTAAAACCTGTTACTGTTAATGTTGGGAGAGCAGGAGCAGCAAATCTTGATGTAATTCAGGAGGTCGAGTATGTGAAGCAGGAGGCAAAGATTGTTTACCTTCTTGAGTGCTTGCAAAAGACTCCTCCTCCAGTTTTAATATTTTGTGAGAACAAGGCTGATGTGGATGACATTCATGAGTATCTCCTACTAAAGGGAGTGGAAGCTGTGGCCATTCATGGAGGCAAGGACCAAGAAGAGAGAGAGTACGCCATTTCATCCTTCAAGGCTGGCAAGAAGGATGTCCTGGTCGCAACAGATGTTGCCTCAAAGGGTCTGGATTTCCCTGATATCCAACACGTAATTAACTATGACATGCCTGCTGAAATTGAAAACTATGTGCATAGGATTGGTCGAACTGGAAGGTGTGGTAAGACAGGAATTGCAACAACCTTCATAAACAAAAACCAAAGTGAGACGACGCTGCTGGATTTGAAGCACCTCTTACAAGAAGCAAAGCAAAGGATTCCACCTGTATTGGCTGAGTTGACTGATCCCATGGAAGATGCGGAAACAATTACAAATGCTAGTGGAGTAAAGGGATGTGCTTATTGTGGTGGGCTTGGTCATCGGATACGCGATTGTCCCAAGTTGGAGCACCAGAGAAGCCAACAACTTGCAAATTCCAGAAGAGATTATTTTGGCTCAGGTGGTTATCGTGGAGAGATGTAATGAACTGTCTGTTGATGCATAACGCCATTTTGTATGTGGTAGTATTGTGATAATAGAACTTGTACTTGTCCTCCATTTCAAAGACATTAAAATAAGCTACATTCTCCAGCGATTTTGTAGATTTTGAGGTGTAGTTTTCGAGGGCTAAGATGCAAACATTATCCGTGAAAGACTCCCAAGTAAAATATTTCCAGTTATGAAATTAGTTATCTTGCCAGTAAAACTTGTATTTTATCCCATTTAAAGAATGAATGTTATCATCAAGTCGATAGTCAACTCCAAATGTCTTTGCTTTGATTCAAGACTAAAGATGGCTTCATTCAAACTGGAAAACAAAGTGTAAAACGTAGTGCCCCTCTTCAAGAAGATACTGGAAGTGCAGCGCAGGTCCTTCAACATTTCACTCCTCTTAAAACGCCACCAATTTAAGGATGCAACCTCATATGATCCCTGTCATTTAACGTACTCATTTAAGATGTCCAAGATGGTCCTATTCTTCTGCTGGGTCCTAAAGTCACTATTGTATCAAGAAACTTCATACCCTTTTTCCAATAACTGTCCCATGCTCAACAAACTGCTCTTCATGTCTGGTATATAGAAAATATCTTAAATATAACTATGATATTTATTCTTCTGTTGGATTAAAATTCATCCTTCTCCATTGTCATCAGAGAACTTAACTTTGGAGCAGATAGACTTGTCAAGATCAGCAAAGAACTCATGTTTTACCATAAATATGGTTGGTGTATCTTATATCAAGAAATTATGTGTGAGTAAAATTCATTCAATGTTAGAGTTAAATTTTGTTATAAATATTTAAGTTCAAGATATACTTTTAAGCCGACAATTGCAATTAACTTAACACAACAAAATTGGAAGGAAATTCATTATCTTTTTAGTGGGATATTTCATTCAAGTCTAGTAGAAAGTTGGAAGCACTTGATATTATTGTACATTAACATAGGACCGGTGATGGTAGTCCTAGGCATGGCTGGTCCTATGTCGGGGTGAGAGTGAGTGAGACATGTTTGTAGGTAACTACTTTGGCTGTTGGACATCATCAGGCCTGAAAGGATCCTCGTAATATTCTCTTTATATTCCTCCTGCCTACCTGGAAAATGGCCAACTTTGTCTCACACCTTTGATGCACATGCTATCTGCCGAAACATTTCTTGTTCTTTAGTCTTCTGTAGTATTTGACATCATAAGATTTCTTTAACCTTAATGTATTCAGATATCTGAAAGGAGTTCTTCCGGAGGAGAGGTAAGTTTACAAACCTTATATTGTTTGATCTTGCTTTCCAGAATGCATTTATTGCCACTATTTTCCTCGTTGGTTTTGCTTTGATTTCATTGATCCTTGTATGAGTAAGTAAAAAGATAACGACTCGTATTAATGGCAGATAATTTTGGCACTTTGATGGCTCTGTGTTCCCTAATGACTCCTTCCAGTTGGTAACTATGACAGAAGTTCTCTTCATCAGCTATTGTTTACTTCGATTACATGTTCTCGGAACCTTGACGAACCTGCTGCCAGAGAGACCTTGATGATACGATTTAAAAATCATACAGGATCTAGTTTTCATCAAGTGCAGTGCTGCTGTTCCATTACTTCGAAGAAAGTATGTGCTTCCCTGAAAAACAGAGCAGTAGAATGTCAATTTTTTATATTCTCACCAATCCAACAATTCAAACCTTAGTTACATGGCAATCTATAGGGCCAGTCGGAGTTTGTTTTGCAGTAACCTCAAGTGGCGAGCAGAGGTTGCATTTGAGACTTCAGGTTCTGAACAGAAGCTCCTCAGTAGCAACCACAATTCTTCAAATCCTCGTTGGTCTGTTCCTTCAATCTGATGCATCCTTGACTTGTCCCCGCAGCATCCTTGCCTACGATAAACCATGTTGTTACTTGGCTTGCTTTTCAGTTTTCACTCATTAATGATTCCATCTTTGGATCATACCTAGTCCCTTCAGGTCTAGGAACTGCATTCTAAATGCAGATAAGAGGAACATATATACTTTTGAATACAAATGGCTATTTGCAGGAGACATGTTTGTACGATTAATTGTTGTACATATAATATTATCCTTGCAATGTCTTCTAGGCAGAACTTCTGAGAATTAAGGTAGAGAAGATTATTATTTCTTACACTGAGCAAATAAGAGTGAAGTTTGCTGTTCGAGATTATGTCACCATTGTGACTAGTTATTGATAATTGTTCCTGTTGTTTGCTGTTGGAATGTTTTATTATTCTCAACTAGAGTGACTTGCTAGAATACTCTTAGGAGATACGAGCAAATAACATACCCAAACAAAATGTCATCATCATAGTGTTTCCGAAATATCTTCATTCAAATCATAATGTTCACAAATATACTGCCCATGTAACAATGATGTTATGGCCTCGGTTCAGAAACCCAGTACCTATTTACATTAAGGCATCAACAAATTCCCTCTGAACAAAGAATCAGTAATGGAAACCAATCTAGAAAACCAAACATTGTTTCATCTCCTCATATGGAATTTACAGTAATAGACTTCCTTCCTCGACTCTTGTTACCAGCAGTATCAGAATCCTTTCCAGGCATTTAGAACTTCGTGGAAGATTTCAGCAATTAGATCCCTATCGGCACATTGCATGAAGGAGCTAAATTCATCTTGAATATCGAATATCTTACCAAACTTCACAAGATACCGCATGCAGCTGATCTTCAGTTTTGGCAATTGATATAAAGATGCACTCTGCAACCTCTCAAGCACGTTTTTTGCATCTATGTCTTCAAGAAGACTGTCATGGCATGCCTCTTTCAGGTCAGTGATATCATACTTATCAGCTGCACGTAGAAGTGCTAGTCGGTGGACCAGAAATTCTTCATGTTGGATATTTCCATAAATATAATTAAGAAACGCCTGGCAAGCTTCAATTGACATGTCAGCAATATTTATAGTTGACAGCTCTTTCTCTTTCAGGTCATGAGCAAACATGCTGCAGAAAACAGGTGATCTTGCAGCAAGAATGGCACGATGAGCTCCAACGCTTCCTTCAGAAGCATTTATGGTAATATCAGTGTGGATGCTTTCTGTCAACATTCGACAAAGGCATGCAAGAGCTGTTGCATTAGATCGATTTTCTGCAAATCCCTGAGCCCAGATGGAGGAAGGCTCTCCACCCTATACATAGAAAGTTTCTTCAATCAAGTAACAGATGAAGTATCCACTAGAACTCATCAGAAAAAAAAAATAGATAGGTAAGATAACATAGTTTAGTACAACTATTACTATAATGGGAGCTGAGCTGAAGAATTTGAATGAAAAGTATTACGAATCTAAGAAACTCGTTTATATCAAATAAGAATAAAGTGGATAAACCAAATAATGACATACGTCTTTAGATGATGTCTTCAAATCAAGGAACTCAACGTCAATGATGAATTTTCCTGTCAATGGAACCTCAATAGCCCAAACAAAGTCCTCGTTCGTTTTGAGTTGCTTGTCTGTTATCTCTGCTCGTTAATCACAGACGTAACTACTTGTCATAAAACAAAGGACAGAAACAGCCACCCAAACATCCAGCTCATGAAGTAAGAAATAAGGTATGCAGTCCCCATCCACAATTTCTTGAGGTTTCAAACATTTACTCAAGGACTAAAGGACATAGTACCAATTGCCAGTACAAAATTTCTCCATGCAGAAGGAACATATGTGTCAATAAAAATTTAGCTGAGCGTCTAGTTTGCTAATTTAGATATTGGATATAATCACCTAAGCTAACCCTGAGATACTAAATGGAGAATTTCCATATGTGTGTATATATAGTTCTTGAAAATAACTCAAATGATGAATGATGATCAAGTATCTTGGCAGAACATAGATATCAAAGTTAGGTTCTTTAGATGTTTAAGTACCTGGATGAGTAAAGGTCTTCCGATCTCCAGCGGAACGGATAACTCGAATAATGAATGATGCAATTGGGGGATTTTCTCGAGTTAGATTTGATATTTCTGGATATAATTTAACAAATAACACCCGGTTCTTCTCCACAGACAAATGCCTAAAGTCCAATAAAACAAATATTAATTCAGAATAAGCCAAAAGAAGGAAGAAAACGAAGCAAGAAACGGATCACTAGATAAAAGGCCTTCAAGTCTGTACTTCATTTTTCACTTTTCTAGAAACCATATCTAGCAGCAGATAAAGTATCTCAGGTACAGGATAGCACCAAATTATTATCCACATCCAATCTCAGGCATGGACCATTTCTCCCATCCTCTGCAGCCAATTATATACTAAGCGAAATCTCATAATCCCACCTCATAATTATACATTCCTCGGACATCTATATCCAAATTTCCACTTTCATCAAAGTCAAAATCGTTTAGAGATAAACAAACAGTGCAAACTCAAATACAATTACTAGAAGTTAAATTTGTATATGATAATCGTACGAAATCTTTAACATACTATTGGAACTAATCAGCAGAAATAGCGAATTTGTTAGCATTACAACAATGAGCAAACGTAACAATCTTTTTCACCGATAACCCAAAAACACACAAAAACACAAAAAGGCTGAGAAGCAAGTTGTCTAACCAATTCCAATTGCCGATCTTGAAAGGATCGGACTTCCGGTAGGTGCAAGAAGCAAGGTTCTCTATCCTCCATTGAGCGAGACGAGACGTCGTTTCAACTCTATAAGCAGACGAATCGGTCATCCTAGTGAAAGCCAGAGCTGTAGTGATTTCATGGATGCAATCCAACAACCGATATTCTCCTGCCTTTCCCAGGTTTACTGTTTTCTGAACTATCTCCACGCATAAAAACCATAACCCAATATCCAAAAACTAACCTTTCGTCTCTTTCCTCACCTTCTCAATTCTCTACTACACTACAACAGTACTGGGTGATCATTAAGGAGATTTATTGATAAAAGACAAAAGTTTTGATCTGGGTTTTACTTGTTGCCTTTCGATGGTTTCGGGCACGCAAGCGTGTTGGTGTTTCTTCACGCCATTGATATAAAAGCTTCTTTGTTTATTTAAGTGGGAGAGAAAGAGAACCACCGGGGGAAGGACAGAAGTGATTTGGTAATGTTTGTTGGCTTACACTGCACTTCAGGCAAGGGATCTTGAGGAGAAATAGTTTATGTTTGTTTTGCATTTGGCTTGTTCCTTGTTGATGAAAAGGGACACCTTTATCTTAAATGGATGTGGTTTATGAGTGCCTTTTTATAAAATTTTGGTGCTTTCAAGCAAAGTATCTGTTCTCGTTTAGTAGTTAATGGAGGATGAAAAATTGGATTCAGTCACATATTTTGTTGACCTCTAAATACAATCAAAAGTCATGGATCACCTTCCACCCAATCTCCACCCACCAGATAGGATTTTCCAATGTTGTTGACAGCTTATTTATCTGGTTTAGCTTACAATAGTAGAATTTTTGTACTAATGAATACTATAATTTTTGTCAGTAAATTTGTAGATTTTTTTGAAAAGAATTTTTTTAAGAAGTCAATTAATTATTTGATTGTCATTTAAAAAAGAGTTTTTTTAAAATAACTTCATACAATAGGCTGATTAATAGCATAAAAAATAAAAAGTACATTTAATTTTAGCTATATTTGATTTTGTCATAAAAATTATATATGCATATAAATATTATTTAAAGTAAATTAAACAATATGCAAAGCACAATATATTAATTATTATATAATTTTAAACCATATGAAACATAATGAAAATATATCTAATCAAATCTTTTATATAGATTATAACATAAGTGAAACTAATATTAAAAATAAATATTAAAATATATAAAAAGTCAAATAATATTATATAAATCTCAAAATAAATATCAAATTGAGTAAACGTGAAGATAGGTTTATGAGTGTTGTAAAAATTATGTGTAAAATATAAGGACAAAAGGAGAAAAAAAATATTTATTAATTGATTTGAAAAATCTAATTGAAAAAATCACTTGAGATGTTTTTTAAAGAAGATCCAAGTTTGAGCTTCTTAAAAAGTAGTATTTTAATTATTAAAATAAAAATATTTTTTATTTTACAACTATTTTTTTTAAAATAATATTTTGGTGAAAAAAAAGTATTTGGTGAAGCCTATCCAAACAAGCAATTAATGCAGATTTGGATTCTTTCTTTCCTTTCTCTGTTTACTTCCCTTTTCTCTTTCTCTTTTTTCTTTTCTTAATAAGAGTTAATAATTAACACCTAACTTCTGAAGATTCCTAACTAAAGTTCAGACCATTTGAACCACCGCTAAATGAGACTAACTGAAAGTCAGTGCTCGTGTATACGCTGACAAATATCAAGGACCTAGGCTAGGCTCCTACAAGTTTGTGCAATCCAGTCCCCAGAACATGACCTCCGCTATCCACGACTCCATAGTCTCTTTTATCTTCTGTCGTTTCGTTGGCTACTTCTATGTGATGATGCGTGGGCATTAAATGTAGGAAATCCTACACACAGTTCTGTGACATCATCCATTGATGGGCTTTCGATACCAAAGGGCTCCTACACACACTAACTTGGGTTCAAATTTTTTGTTCAATTTTATGGTATCTTATTGTGTCTAGTGAATTTCAGCCATTTATTTATGTGGATCTCCTGTAGATTCTATACAAATAAATGTGAGTTTCGTAGAAATAAATGACTGAGATTTACTGGACACAATAAGACATCATAAAATTAGACAGAAGATCTTGTCTCCGCTAACTTATCCATCTCTTGTAAAGTAGAGAAGTAGGCAGGCTTTCCAAATTGTACGAACAGTCAAGAGTGGAATGGAAGATGGTTGTCTGCGGGGTAAGTAAGGAAGAAAGAAGGGGATGTCTGATTAAGGTTGGAATCTTGGGTTACTTTAGCATTACCATCAACGTGATATTAAAATATACTCATATATATATAGACAAGGAAGGTATCTTCTTGTGGGCCGTACCAAATAGAATCCTTTACACATCCCAATCTGGCAAGCAATCTGTACACTTAAATCCTAAACCATCAGAGCCCTACACATATCGGGCAGAGGCAGGGCCCCACCTATGATTTTCTTCACATTATATTTATAATTGAATTTTGTATAATTTGATTTAAATAAATCGAACAAATACAAACTTAAACGAGGTTTTATCTTAAAATTAATTAGTGGTAAAGGAATGACTCACTAACCTTATATGCATACGCAAGATTTTTTTTACTTATGTTTTAACAAAAATGATTACATATGATTATATTTTAAAATCATTTGTTGATAAGGCCATTAAACTAAAAATCAAATCATTAAAAATCCAGTGTAATTATATCTAATAATTACAAACTAAAATGATTAGCCATGACTCAGGAATAGGATTTGTGATCTTTGTCTACGAACGTGCAGAGGATTTGGATAGGATACTTATTAGGAAACATAGAGGGTTCCACCACAGGATATAATTCAATTCTGCCCCTGTGATCACCATTCATCGGTGAAAGTTTCATTTTCTTCGTATTGGTAAATATAAGGAGCACTAAAAGTCAAAGGCGGAGACGGGAAGTTTTCTCTCCCGGAAAGATGGTTGCCACCTAACTGTCACCAATCAATGACTGGCATGGTTTATTTGATAATACAATGTACTAGATTTGGTTGGGATTAGGACTTAAAAGCATTTTGTATTTGCATGTCACGATCCAAGCATTGAAACGGTTGCTCAAGCGCCAAAAATCCTTTTTCACGGCCACACTTAATTGAATCATTAGCTAAATATGTATTTTTTTAACGTTAAAGTGGGCATTATCATGTTAAGGTGTTGGTCTGAGTACGTTTCGTGTGAGACCATAGTCAAAGTAAATGATTGATGGAGCGGGCAGGACTAAACTTGGTTTGGGTCTGGACGAGACTCCTTTGCGGTCCAACTCATAGATAATGACTACACATAATTTTGGAATCGGATTCTTGCGTTGCCATCAATCTGGTTATGAGCTCTTGCGAGCGATCGTATCCGTACTTGCATGTCATTGAGGATATCAGAAGCTTGTTAACGCGAACTTAGGACACTGCTTTTGTTCATACCCTTCGGGAGGGTAACCAATGCGTCGATCTCTTAGCCCGAAAGGGGGCCTCTCTTCTCCATCGTTGGACCATTTGGCCAGCCCCTGACCTAAGATTACGTCAACCGCTGGCGCTTGATGCGGTTTCTGTAGCTTTCTCAAGCCTTAGGCTTTTGTCTTGTTTCCTTCTCACCAAAAAGAAAAAAAAAAAGATAATGACTAGTCTTTCTATTGTATTGCCTTTGTGTGTATGGAGAGTAATCTTTGGTTTTCCAAGAGACAGCTTGAGGTAAAAGCGGAAGTAGAGTTGAAACATTGATTTTTTTTATTATTTTTATAATCCCAGACAGAGTAGGAATTGTAGTAGTAGAGTTGAAATTGGATTAGTGACATTTGACCTTTACATTGGATTACTAATTTCAACTCTTGAAATGTGTATATGTCTGGGTGGTGGTTGTAGTAGCGCCATCATCAGCACAAGTGTCAGCAAGAAAATGGACCACTTGGCAAAGAGTTTTGTCTTTTTATTTCTGACGACACAACCAACTGAAGTCATTTAATGACACCGTCCCTACTTAGAACAAAGAGGCGAGGAATTGAGAAAGCGTTAGTAAGCCCACGACCAGGGTTCACAACAATTCCTATTATGTTTCATGGATGAAGGAGGTTAATAAACCTGTAACTGGTTCCCCAAAAATTTCATTAGAGAAGCATTTTTACCTCAAATTTATTAAATTATGCAAGATGAGAATAAAAAAGAACTAATTGATTACGAATATTTCCTCTTCGGAACTTTATCTTCCTTCAATAAATTGAAAGAAAAGATAATGAAATCTTCAAAAAGAATTTAGATTATCAAAAAGTAATCTTTCATATTTTATGATAATCAAAGAAAAGATAAAAATTTTAAGACATAAACAAATATGAAATTCTTACAAGAAATTATATAAAAAATAGATAGATAAATAAGATTATTTATCAGCTATAATTTATGCATAATCAAGGACAAATTATAGCTGAAACATGCTGTATTACATCATTTATCTTTCTTCAATTTGATGCTAAGTGTCAATAAGCATAAAGTTGTTAACCAAATGCTTGCTTCAAGAGGATGTTACGGATTTCATAAGCAAATATGCAATTTGATCTTAAGAAGGTTTCATTATAGCTTAAACATGCTATACTAAAATTATATTGCATTTCTTGCATCTTTTTGACTCAAATTCAACTCTCATGTATTCAAAATCACCCGGTAACAATTAAGAAACAAGTCCATTAATTTTAAATAAAAACAACATATTAAAGATATTTATATCCAAAGTTAGCCCAAAATAATAACTTATTAAAAATTGGGAAAAGTCTTACGTTACTTTCCTTACCTCTCGTAAGAATTTTTCAACATCTTTCATATGAAAGGAAGACTAAAGAAATTATTTTAACTTGTTGATACCTTACTGATTACTACTTATTATGACCATATCATCGACATATACTAAAAAAAATTGATACCATTAGAGGAATGAGAAATAAATAATTAGTAATCATCAATCCTTTGTTGAAAACCTGGTAGTTTAATAATAGATGAGAATTTCTCAAACCTTGCTTGAGGTGTGTATTTGAGTTAATAAAAAAAGACTCACAAAGTTTACATACCAATTTTAGATTAGGAAGATGGTATATATCCTGGCAGAGGTTTTGTATAGACAGTTTCTCTTAAATCACCACACAATAATGCATTTTTGACGTCTATTTGATACAAAATGTCATCATTTAGTGGAAGCAACAATTAATAAAATTCTAACTATGGTCATCTTTGTAACTAGAGAATATGTCTTTTTATAATCAATACCATACTTCTTTGTGTATCCTTGAGCCACTATTCTGGCTATGTATTTGTCAAGAGATCCATCAGGTTTGAGTTTAATAGTATAAATCCATTTGCTATCAATAAAGAGACATTTGTTGGTGTAAGAACTAAGTCTTTTTTTATGTAACACTTTTTCAACATTCATTATCTACTGCTTGCTTATAGGTAGATGATATGAAAATAGATTCAAGAGTACTAAGGTAAGCAATAGAAGGATCATACCGTTATAGAGAATAACAGTACCAATCCAAAAGTTGACCAATATTAGAGAGTGGGCTAAGTGATGAGATGGTGTTGAAGAATAAGAAGGTATGACTGGTAATTATAAAGATTGTGAACCTTTGGAATTATGATTAAGGCATTTGAAATATATTCACTATTTCCTAAAAATCACTTTTTGAATCAATCGCAAAATTATTATACAAAAATGAAGGCAAAAAAGGAGATTGATTAGTTAAGAGAGTATGTAGGAATAACAAAATGAGAGAAATAATAATACCAATTCTAAAAAAAAAGTGACATGACGAGAAATTTGCATCCTCTTTATACGAAAATCATATCAAAGATATCCTTTATGTTTAACACTATAACAAAAAATACACATTTTGATGCTTTGAAAGATAATTTTGATCTTGTAATTAGAGGTAGAAGGACAAATTAAACACAACCAAAGACTATAAGATGAGATTGCTTAGGGGGTTTCTTGTACCAAATTTCTTTGATAGATAAGACTAAGGAGTGTGATGTTTAAGTGTAATCATAAGTTGTCAATTGATTAAAAACATAGCTATATTAATAACTTCTACCAAAAAACTGTATCGAATATAGGATTTAAGTAAGACAGTATAGGTAATTTCAAAGACATGATAATTTTTTTCAAAAATCCATTGACTTTGGAGTTTGGAGATAACATAGTTGATACAAAATGAATTTTTCCTGAAAGAGATTAGTAAGTTGAGAAGATAAAAAATTCTCCTCCTTAGTGATTCTGTTAAATTGTGTCTCAATTGTATTGATAAAGGCTTTGTAACAATAGTAAAATTAGAAAACGAAAAAAAATCAAGTAAACCATGTGTAATGTTCTATAAATTATACAAAATATCTATATCCTAACCTAGACAAAAATGGTGATGGACATAAAAAATTATCATATATTAAATTAAAAGCTACATCTATATTAGAGGACTTAGGAGAACAAGGTAATTTTATAGCCTTACCAAGAGAAGAACTTTCACAATCTAATGTTAAAGAAACAAAGTTACTTTAACATCTAAATGATCATGAAGAATATTATATTGAAACATATTTTTGAGTTTACTTATATGAGGATGTCCAGGCATAGATACCAAAGGCACCACTTTTTGTTAGCTGTCAAAAATTATTTGGAGAAGAAGCATAACAATAAATTGAAAGAGAACATATATTATCCTTATGATTGTGAGAGATTGGATCATTCAAGTTTAAATGAAATAATCATTATTGCCTATGCTCCTTCCTAATGAACTTCCCTGACTGAAGGTCCTATATAGGAAAACTAGAAGGAGAAAATTTAGCTTAACACTTTTGATCAACTAATTGACCAATAGAAATTAAAATGGCAGTTAAGTTTGAGAAATAAAAAGAGTTAGAAAGAGGAATAGATTCATTCAAATAAAATGTTTCAACCCTTTTCATAAGTAATATTTCTCTGGTAGTTGCAATTATGAAATTATTTGGTAGATATGGTTAAAGTTTTGAGAAATGAGGTATTTAGTTGGATGGTTGATTAAAGGTTGTAGAGTTGATAAATTAAGATAATTGGTTTGTTTTACTTAACAAACCAACAATATAGAAGATAGATGAAATAACACCTGATAGAAGAGATCACATGGTTGTTTGAATCATTTTTTGTATGGTCTCTTATATGAGAGTCGAGGTAGTATTATGTGAACCACTAGTAGTTTTATCTTGACTTAAACTAAAGGTAAGAAATGTAGGTTAGTTTGCATATTCTTTTCCAATAATTGATATTCAAAGATCATATCCCTTTCTTTTTACAATAATTATGTTCATTTAATCCACTTGCAATGAGCTTTTATATGACCGATACATATACTATTGTAAAATTTGTATTGAGTTTTACTGTAATCTCCATTCGAATATTTTGTTTAGGGCGTGCCATAAGAAGTTAAAAAGGCATAATAAATAGAATTAGTTTTTAACATCCTAATTAGCCTAGGTATAAAATTGGGTTTCCTATTGAAAAAGTTCTTCTAAAAATAAGTCAATATTAGTTATGCCTTAATTGATTATAAAATTTTTAGATTTAGGTCGAAGTTTCATAAGAAATTGAAGCGCTCTACTCTTATCTGTATCTTGTTTTAACACCTTAAAAGCATAATTATAAACAATCTTAAGGATATCATATTGAATTTAGTCTATCATCCCTACAATTGAGAGTAAAATAATTTTGTCTTTCTATCATCCTGATCGAGTTTAGAAATTAAATAATCATTTTAAAATTGTCTAGTATAGTTAGTTTGAGAATATAACTTCTTAATGTGAGCTCAAATCATACTAGTAGTACTAAAGGATCTCAAATTTGAAGCAATTTCTTTCTCAACAACATAGAAATCTAAATAATAATTTTAGCATTATTTACTTTTCATTTAACTGTTTCTTTATCATCAATTAGTTCATGCTATGAACCATGTAAATTTTTAGACAGTTCTCTTCCTTCTATAAAATCTTTAAAATAAAATCTTCACAGAATTACAAAAGATACAGATCTCACTTAAAATTTTCATCTTCTATAAAATTACAAAAGATATAGATCTCACATGAAACTTGTCGAATAACGAAACAAAGATTGTTGATACCAAATAGTAGTATAGTACGAGCAAGGAATTTTCGTGATGATTAAAAAACAAAAAATAAAATGATAGCTAAAGTAAAGAAGAAGTTTGATTTATCACTATTCTGATACCATAGTAATAAAAGGAAAGACAAATTTTGAGATGTAAAAACATTTGAAATTCTTTTTACATGTATAAATTTTCTTCTGTATATATACAACAAATAGCTATATATAAAAAGTAGATAAAAGGATGAGATTATACTTCAAATATATTTTATCTAGAATTTTCTGTTTGTTTTTGTATCTATTGCTTCATTTGCTTTTGAATTCTTGTTGTTACTTACGCTCAAAGCTTTCTTTGCAACTAGAAATCAATGAAAAAATTAACACCCTCACTACCTTCTCTTCTAATGATCTTCGTCTCCTAAAACAAGTCTTGCACACAAGAGAAGTGAAAGAAAACAACAATAAGAGAGAAGTTGATGAATTATGAATTTATTTTCAATTATGCTATAGTAACATGCTTAATTCATCAACTTCTCTGTGATTATGTTTTCATTCACTTTTTTATATATAGTAGATCATGAAAGTTTGCTCACAATCCTTAAAGTCCTAAACTTCAAAATCAAGTGTGCATCTTTTGCGAGCTTAACTTATACTGGTTCTCTAACTAAGGAAACCTTTTAGAATGAGTTGTCTGTGAGTTAAGATTGAAGTCTATTTTGATTAAAGAGTTATGAATGTATTCACTGCGATCATTGGAATCTAAAGCGGTGGACTTTGTTATTTTAACTGATTTCAATTTCATTGTTTTTATTCAAATAATGCTTCCTGAATGAACAGGTTAAATGAGTAAAAAGTTGTATAGTTCAGTATAACATTCTCTCCATATTGCTCTCTGTTTCTTTTTTCTAACCATTCATATAAAGAAGGGTGTGCCTTTGGAGCTTAGAACCATACGATCTCCTTTTTTCATTATCTTCTTTAATCCTTCCTTTATTCAACATGATGATAGATATTCATTTAAGTTTCAGGTTGCGTTAAAGCTTCCTTCTAATAAACTGTTAATCTATCTTTTGAAAGATCCTGTCAAATTTGAGTGGGCACATTGCTTTTTTCTTTATGTCCCATTCATAATCATTTCAATTTTATTGTTGAATTTCTTATTAGAATTTGAATATCATATCTAAACTAATGCATAATAGCTTCCTTTCCCATTTTGTTTGACTTCCTCGTGTCAAGGTTACTATTGCAAGTCCCTTACCCTCTTTTTAGTGTGTAGTTACCATCAATAGTCATGTTGAACTTGCTTCGATTATTCTTTCAATGCCTTTTCTTCATACATTTGCAACAATTATTCAATACTAATCTTTTTGCCTACTCGTTTTCACATTTTTTAAAAAGGATTCTTCTTTTTATCACAATGCAGCAACTAACCTTTGGAAATACTTTGGTGACATTAAAGTGTTAAAAAAATTTCTTTTGGTCATTTTTAAGAATATGCATTAGACAGACCTTGATTTTGTCTTTGCTTATGTATCAATATAATATTTAGTGTCAATTATGGAAATCAGTCATCAACGTCAAGCATAGAAATAGTTGAATTTTGAGGAAGCACAATAATAGGCTCATAATGCTCTAAGTTGTTCAATGTAAAAGCTAAACAAAAATTTGTTGGTAGATAATACTATTCACTGGAATAAGGAAATCATCTTGGCTCATGGTATAAACTCAAAATTGAGTCCAGACATGAGAAGCAAATGACATCTTTAAAGGAAGTTGATAGAAGTTCCATATTCACATTCATCTTAGTTAATTGATACTATACTACTTAGAAACTGAAAATAATTTCGAAATCAAGCATGCATGAGATGTCACGGTGGAGAAATGTTATATCAAGATATGGAATAACTGTTATGTAACATCTCACCTTAGTAAATATCTAGCAAGGACTACTAAGTTGGAGTTGTCTTCAGGGAGTCATATGAGAACAACTATATCGCATTCAAAGCCATTGGAGTAATTATCGACTAAATGGTTCATATTGTTAAAAATACATGTGATTATATAAGCATGACATACATCATGCATATATTATTTTTAGAATTTAATACTTTGCAAAAATTGTTGTGATTGATTTCACTTATAAGTTATTACATTTAGTGATGAAAGGTTTGAACAATATAAACGATTCAAATGATTGTGTGAAAATCAATGAAAAAGATGGTTTATGAAATGATACCATAGATATGTATTTAATCTCTTTGATGGTTGAAGAAGTGAAGAAGGAAAATTGAATGACTATTACCTTTTCCAAATTTGGTTAGAAGAATATTAAGATAGGTTTTCAAACAAAATTCAATAAGAAGCATACTGATATTTAATTGAAAAATAAGTATAACGGATTAAAGGCTATATTGAAGAATTTCAAGAACTTACTCAAAAAAACAAAAATCAGTTACAACTCCTTTATTGGTGAAGTTAATGCTACAAGTGAATGTTGGGAAAATCTATTTAAGGTAAAATATGTATTTGTTTTTTAATATATCATATGATATAATATTTATTCTCGCGTTTCTTTTTCGTCATTATAGGTGCATAAAACGGCTCACAGATTCAAGAAAAAAAGATGTAAGGAAATTTCAAACTTGTGTCATATTTTTGGAGATACTATTACAACTGGTTTGCATGCACATCCATCAACTAAATCTCCATCGAATAGTATAGAAGAGGAACATAGAAATGATGTTGATGAAAATTGCTCATATAATGAAAAAGAAGATCAAGATGTAAGTTCTCCATCTAAGAGAAAGAAATCTCCTAAGAATAAGAATACAAAGAAGACACATTCTAACATTGTAGAAAAGGTTTTGCATATAATTGGTGAACAATCAAAAAGGAAGAATAATTTACTTGAGAAAAAATTTAGTGAAACATCATGCACTGCTGAGAATAGATCTCAAGAGTATATCATAATTGATGGAATGCTTGAATTCCTTAGATGAATTAAGTGTTGACAGTGTGCAATATGGAAAAGCTATGAAGGCTTTATATAATTCTCTACTTTATAGGAATATTTTTATGAAGATGATAGATACAAAGAAGCTGAATTGGATTATATCGCTTTAATTATATTTTCATGCTACTGCATATCAAATTCTTGTTAATTTTGACACTTTTATATTAAACATTATTCCATAGTTTGAACATTTTAAGTTTGTGTTTTGCATGAAAGTTTGACTTAATGTTAAGTATATATTTTGTATGAATATTTTGTCTATATCTGATTTGTTGGACCCCACACCTGGGCTAGCATTTCCCACCCAGCGTGTGTTTTCGGGTTATACCGCGGCATCCAACACAAATCAGTATTGTCCTCTTTGGTGGGAATCGAACACCCAACCTCAAGGTTTT
>JAOTIZ010000203.1:40079559-40093522 GCA_027123425.1 Erythroxylum panamense
TTCAAATAAATATTAATTTATAAATAAAATTTTAAATTATTTATTTATTAAAATAAAATTATTTTATTAATAATTTGTTAATAAATATTATATACGAGATTAAATAAATTTATTTAATTAAAAATAATTTATCTTTAAGTTTTATCTAAAATGTAATTATTATCAGTGGTAAAAATACAACTACATTAATATTAACAATCAAACAAGTTTTTTATTTGAAAAAAATAGAAACAAAAAATTGAAAACAGAAACTGAAAATTATAATAAAAAACAGAAGTAGAACGAAACGACTCTTTAACTTACTACTACTTTAGATAAGGAATCCTAAACATAATCTAAATTTATTTTTTGTTGTCAACTCAACTCCTAATCATCATCCCACCAAATTAAGGCTTGTGGTTTACGAATTTGTCCTCTTTTATTTCTTCTATATACTTTTAAGTTCTTTTGTATTATGGAACTACATGCGAATTTGGCATCAATCAAATCTTTCTTCATTATATCATATCAAATTTCATTATTGTGGACATCAAATTTCATTATATCATATCAGAGAGACCAAATTCCATTCAAGTGCCTATCACATTTAGTACTGGCAATTAGGCAACCAACTAGTGCAAGGAAAAAGCTCACAATAAATAGTGAACTGGCTTTTCAGTATTATGGGAGGTAGATTATGTTTAGGATAATCTACCTCCTAAACATAATCTACCTCCCATTATGTTTAGGAGGTACAAATTCCAAATTCCAATTTTTCATTTTTCATTTTGCGTTATCTTTTTCTGTTTGTTACAAATGCTTTATTGATGATGATAAAGGAATATGTACTTCATTAGAATACCACCATCAATGGCGACAGCAAGGGGTTCTCTTTCATAAGCACCCTTCCAGTTGGGAAGATAAGAACTTTTCATATTACAAATACTATGAGTAGATTATTTATGCTAAAGGTTGGAAAGAAAGAAAATGTCCTTTAGGAAATTATGATAAATTCGATCAGGAGTTTGCTAATTTGATTTTTTTCCACCTTCATCGTAGATAGCTTTCTTCCATGTTGCTGTGTTTGCAGGATTTCTCCACAGGTTTCCTGTTAGCTTTCCTCAGGTGTCAATTATCAAATTGCTCTTAAATTACATTAAAGCTAAGCAATGCTGTGAGAATTCTCAGTGGATATATGGTTGTAGTGCAGCATGCAACAGGGCATATTAGGAACCGTAAATCTAGGGGTTCTGGTGGTTCAAAATGAAAGAATTTTACACATAATTGTGGACTACCATAATTGAAATTATTTTGTACAAATCCCGATTTAATTAGATGTCAATCGTAATTCTCTCTTTAACGTGTCATTGGGCCTGTGTTCATGGGCTAGCTATGATGGTTAAGCTTGGCCCATGTATTATAAAGCACAGGAGGCTCTACTGCTAGCCGACTTTAAAAAAATACAGTCACCCCATTGAGAACTGTATGAGTGTTTTTGCTGATTAAGGATTCAGAATAGCAGTAGCAAATCCTCTGCGTCTCTGTCGCTCTACTTCACTGAAAACTATAATGGATTCAATGTTTCCGCAATTTCCAGGTATTTATCAATCCAATTATTGTATATAGTATGTTGCAATTCTAGGGTTAATTATTTGTGTTGATTAATTATGAAATTAATCTGTAATTTCGGGTAGGGGTGAGCATTCGGGTAATTCGAGCCAAATTTTTACTGTTCGGGTCAGGCCCGAATTACCCGAAATTTTTTCCTTTACCCGGCCTGAACCCGAACTTTCAATTACTCGAACTTACCTAACCCGATTTACCCGAATTACCTATTTACCCGGCCTGATTTACCCGATTTACCCGAATTATCCTGACTCGATTTACCCGAATTATCCTAATTACCCTATTTCATAATTCTTTTAAACCTAATTCGGGTAATTGGGCCGGCCTGAATTTTTTCGGAGTTACCCGTTCCGGCCCGAAAATAATTCGGGTAATACCCGGATCGGCCCGAATTACCCAAAATTTAACATTTGCTTACCCGAATTAATTCGGGCCTGATCGGGTAATCGGGCCGGCCCGAATAATGCTCACCCCTAATTTCAGGTATGATTTTCTTTCATTGTGATCCTTTGGAAGATCTGAATAATTTATTATATTTATGTATACATGTACTTTTGATTATATTCAAGTTCTTAATTACTTGAATGAAGAATTAAACATAAGATTGCATGGCAAGTAATACTCACACCATCAACTCGTTGGATCTTGCTCTCTAAGTGCCTATCCTACATCGATCAATACACAGCTGTGCCTGTCGGCCCTGTCCTCACTCCCCACATAATATATGTAAAGAAAAGAATGATCACTCGAAACACTTCTGAACCTGTAGTTAGGGTTTTTCTCCGACGGGACAGAAACCGCCTGGGAGCAATCGGATTCGACGGCTGGATCAAGCACATTGCATTAGGTTACGGGGCTGGAGCAGCCGGTCCCGAGGAAGATCAGAGCCAACCTATCACGGCATGATTATCAACGGTCGTTGTTGCGCTTCAGACAAAGTCTCTGATTTGGTGTGCTTGTCTCGTTCTTGAAACCGGTGAAATGACCTCACGCACATGACCGATATTTGGGCGGCTGTGATTTAACCGACAAAATCACTTTACTTTTGCTTCTTTCTCGGTAAAAAGCTGAGCTCCGCAGTGTTGTTCCTATACCAAATCCAACTATATAATGGTCCAATCTTTTTCTTTCTTGTGACTGATAACTAGTCTATTGAAATGCCCTTTCGTTTCAAGTCGTCGAAGGCTCTGGGTAATAGTTGCAAGTTTGATGCTTTATTTCGGCGACATGCACCTGTGCTTGGGATTGAGTTCGGTTCCATTCAAGCAGAGGTTAGGCCTTCGTGTCATTTTTCTTTTCGCTCACTTATATTTTCAAAAACAATTAGCATTAGTTTTGGGGCTCATGAGAATTGCAATCATAAGAATGACCGCTTTAACAAGTATGGGCTAATGGGTTCTGAAGATGATGATTGTACAATAGCTAAAAATTCTAGATTGGGTTTTTGTAGCGAGGTAGAAGAATCGGATGAAGATGAGGAGGATGATAATAGGGAAGAAGTGGGAGAAGGTGGTTATGAAAGTTGTGGTGATAAAGATGATAATGAGTTTATGGTTTTCAGATCATCTGATGGGCTTAATCGGCAAAGGGAAGAGGTTATGAGAAGTGAGGTTGGGGATGAGGATTTTCAACACACTTTGGTGAGAGAAATTTGTAGGTTGATTGAACTTAGGTCTGCTTGGAACCCTAAGCTTGAAGGGGAGTTGAGGCATTTACTCAGAAGTCTGAAGCCACGACAAGTTTGTGCTGTTTTGCAGTCTCAAGCTGATGAAAGAGTTGCTTTACAATTCTTCTATTGGGCTGACCGGCAATGGCGCTACCGGCACGACCCAATTGTATATTATGCAATGCTTGAGGTCCTCGGTAAAACTAAGCTCTGTCAGGGTGCTAGGAGGGTGCTCCGCCTTATGACTCGCAGGGGAATCTATCGTTGTCCGGAAGCTTATTGTCATGTAATGTTGGCATATAGTCGGGCGGGTAAGTTGAGGAGTGCAATGCAGATGTTGACTTTGATGCACAAAGCAGGTGTTGAACCAAATTTGTTGACATGTAATACTGCTATTCATGTTTTACTGATGGCAAATAGGTTGGAAAAGGCATTGAGGTTTGTAGAAAGAATGCAACTTGTTGGAATTGCACCAAATGTGATAACTTATAATTGTTTAATCAAGGGATACTGCAATGTTCATCGAATTGAAGATGCCATTGAGCTAATTGATCAAATGCCATTCAAAGGATGCTCCCCTGATAAAGTTAGTTATCACACTGTTATCGGTTTTCTTACTAAGGACAAACGGATCAAAGAGATAAGAGAGTTAATGAAGAAGATGAGGGAGGGAAGTGGGTTATTACCAGATCATGTTACTTATAATACTGTGATCCATATGCTTTGTAAGCATAGCCATGCAGATGAAGCGCTTGAGTTTATAAAGGAAGCAGACGAAATAGGATTTTGTGTTGACAAGGTTGAGTACAGTGCAATTGTTGACTCTTTTTGTAAGATGGGCAAGATGGACAGGGCAAAAGAAATTGTGAATGCGATGTTCAAAAAGGGTTGTATACCTGATGTGGTGACATACACTTCTGTTGTCAATGGACTTTGTCAGGTTGGGAACGTAGAGCAAGCTAAAAAGATGCTTCAACAAATGCATAAGCATGGTTGCAAGCCAAATGCTGTGACATATACAGCCCTGTTAAATGGGCTTTGTCGAAATGGGAAGTCATTAGAGGCTAGGGAGATGATGAATATGAGTGAGGAAGATTGGTGGGCTCCAAATGCTATCACGTATAGTGTTGTGATGCATGGGCTGCAGCGAGAGGGAAAATTATTGGATGCATGTGATGTCGTCAGGGAGATGGTTAGAAAGGGTTTCTTCCCAACTCCAGTTGAAATTAATTTATTAATCAAGTCACTCTGCCTCGAGGGGAAAATGAACGAGGCAAAACTGTTCATGGAAGAGTGTCTGAACAAGGGATGTGCTGTCAATGTTGTAAACTTTACTACCTTGATTCATGGCTTTTGCAAGAAGGATGATGTAGAAGCAGCTTTGTCATTATTTGATGACATGTATCTTATAAATAAACATCCTGATACCATCACTTATACAGCTATAGTTGATGCATTGGCAAGGAACGGTAGAATACAGGAAGCTACCGAGTTCACAAAAAAAATGCTTACTAAGGGCCTGAATCCTACACCTGTGACATATAGAACAGTGATTCATCATTATTGCCAAATGGGCAAAGTGGATGATTTGTTGATATTGTTAGATAAAATGCTGTCACGGCAGAAGTGCAGGACGGTATATAATCAAGTGATTGAGAAGCTCTGTAGTTTTGGAAACACGGAAGCAGCTGATAAACTCCTTAGTAAGATTTTGAGAACAGCCTCAAGAATTGATGCCAAAACATGTCATGTGCTGATGGAGAGTTACATGAGGAAAGGGAATCCTTTTTCTGCTTATAAAGTGGCTAGTCGGATGTTTAATCGAAATCTGATTCCTGATTTGAAGTTGTGTGAGAAGGTGAGCAAGAAACTGTTGTTGGAAGGAAAATCAGCAGAGGCAGATAACCTGATTCTAAGGTTTGTTGAGCGTGGTAATGTTTTACCTCAATGTCAGCAGCATCTGCAAAGCTAATGCATTCTTTGCATATGATTGATGCACTCTTAGTTTTGAGAACTTCGTTGGATTTCAACTCAGTAAGACGTTTTTCCATTTTAATACATATGTGTTTCATGATTCTTTTTTTCCATTTTGCACTGTCTTTTTGGATATTTCATTGAGTTATAGGTTAGGTCACTGATGTGACACTTAAGCAGGTAACACTGTTTAATTACGTTTGTAAATTATTCAAACAGTTACTTGATATGAACAGATGGGATCTTTTGGTTTTAGGTTAAAAAGTACACCATAACAATATCCATATGCCCAGGCAGTTTTTCCAAGCTTTGGTGATGTGATCTATAGTGATATTCATAACACCAGAAAATAGTTTCAATGGTAACCGTACCACTTTCACTGCTGTGTGGAAAGCAGAAATGTATCTAGATGCATAAGATAGAAACTTTGTGTGATGGTGCAGGGAAAAAGAAGATTATTATAGAAATAGACAGATCCATGTTGGTTTATTCTGTGCAGTTCTTTGTACAAATCAAGCACTTTTTTAAAGCTTTCTTAAATCTGTTGACTCATGTAGGGAGTGGAGTTTCTATGTGAATGAAACAAGATGGTATAGAAAATATCAGAAGAACACCCACTTTATTTCTCTAATTATATGTCATTTATACATGAGTATAATCTATTCTAATACTACTAAACTATTGGATTTTTAGTATATACTGACTTATCATATCTATAGTATATCTTATCTTATTTACTAGAAGATAAACTTATCTCCTAGAAGATAATCTCCTAAGCTAACTAAACTTATCTAAGATAATTATCCAACATGAATAATAAAAGATAAAACAGCTTGTATCAATAAAATATCAAACCTGTCCCGAGAATAGGATCCAACAATAAAACATGTCTATCTGAGATGTCTTGTGGCAGTTTTTCATAGATGAGCTGTCAAACATTGAAACATGAAGAGAATAGTTAGAACTAGAGAATAGACATTCCTCCAAAGAGGAATAGACAACCCATACGAAGGACAAAGGGAGCCTCCTTTCTCTTTTTGGTTCCTTAGGCTACAACTTGGGAGAAAAAGAGTGTCTACAAACCTGTTGACCGTTATCACCTTCCCTATGAATTAGAATCTTCCCAATCTTGATGCCTTTACAGCATGCCCGCAAAGCATTCTCCATACTCTCACCACTGAGAAGATAAGAGTTCACAAATTCATTAACTGGCTTATTGGGAAGGCTTCATAGTTGTAGAAGATTAGAAGATGATTAAAACAGCTGCCAAATAGCAGGGCTACATCTTCAAATTCAGATCTTCGTTCACAAATTCATTAACTGGCTTATTGGGAAGGCTTCATAGTTGTAGAAGATTAGAAGATGATTAAAACAGCTGGCAAATAGCAGGGCTACATCTTCAAATTCAGATCTTCCACTATCTAAGCTGAAGCTAAACAAGCATGTTCTCATCAGCACGTCCACTGAAATATAATTATTTTATTCGAACATCAACAATTAATTTCTAAAAAGATATTAAGAAAAAGTAAAGAAGTTGGTCACAAAATTCTCTGCTTTAGCATCTTAAGGGAAACTTCATTTTCACTGGAGTTGGTCCTATGCTACAGGATAAGTTGCAAAATAAAGCAACATGCTATCATCACAAAGTTCATGGTCTGCCTGTGATAGGACCATGATGGGAAATGCACGCCGTGAAATAAACGTTACTATGTCTGAATTAAAAAAAAACCCATGTTGCAAGATGTTAGACCATGTAAATACCTTCGAATAACGGAGACACCACATAATCTCTTACAGAAATCCACACCCGTGTATACAGAGCCTTCATTACAAACAATACATTGCAAATACAAGATCAGGGAATAACAACATAAAAAATACATGAAAAAACAGAACTAATGCAAAAATGAAAACGGAAATAAAAACTGCAGGAAACCAATATGTAAACATATTAACTCAACACTACGACAATTGTAAGTTACTGTTAACTCAAAGACGTAACCGAAATCAGGGTACCAGATGATATCATCTTACCGGTGGGAGTGATCACCTGCTTTTCTGTGAAGGGTAGATGTCCCAAACCATGTTCAACAACCTAGGAATAGCAAAAGGCATTATGAGGCATAAACAGCATAAAGAAATGCTGTTGGATTCCAGTATCATGCAAAGAAACTAAGAAGAAACTCGCCGTTATCAAGAGAAGAAAGAAGTGTTTATGGACCCACCAAACGGATCAACCGATCAGAATAGAAAACAAAGTCATGTTTCATTGTTTGAGAATCACGTATGAGGGTATGCATACCACGTATCTGTGATAGAGAAATGAAAGTTATAGGATAAAACTTAGCATAACATCCAGCGTACATAAAGAAATAGTAGCTAGCATATATTTTTCAAGAACAGGTAAAATAGATTATTTCTGTTAGGCTAGGTGGATTAGCAATTATAGAGCCAAACCTGAAAAGTTGATTGAATGACATATAAATTAGGGTATATTTTACACAGGTCATGCTGGCCAAGTTTTGTGCGGATATGCTGAACAATCAAATCAACAGCTACATGATTATCTCCTCCACGAGGGATGATGATATCTGCATACTTCTTCGTTGGTAGTATGAAGTCATCAAACGCTGGCTTCACAAATTTTGAGTACTGCAGAAGAAAACTAAGTCAACTTATGAATAAGGGGGGGCAAAAAAGCCACAACAGCACAGACATAAAGTCCGGAGGCTCTATAACATATCTTATTGGTTCACTTAATTAGACATTATGCATACCAATGTTTCAACTAAATTGAATGAAAGGACATTAACCTGATCAAGTACTGCACCAATATCTCTACCCTTTTCAACAGTATCGCGCCTTATTCTCCTTGCCAGACGTACATCAGCATCTGCACTGAAGATTGAACCAACATAAAATAACTGCCTATCTTGGTGAGACGGTGTAATAACAATCAAAACTTGGATTATTTAGTTCAGAATGGATACAAGAAATCATTCGAGTAGAAAAAATAAAGGAAGAAAAGAACATCCCAAAGAAGCAAAACTACATAAACAAGTAATCCTGGCATTAAAGGTTGTGATGCTGAAGTCCTGCAGATATAAGCATTTGATCAAAGAAAATAAATCACCTTAGGACCTTAACACAACCTAAGACACTAAAACAGGCAAGTTGCTATTATTAGGTTCAACAATCATGTTAGAAAGTGTTGTGATAATTTTCATATCTTCACAGAATTGCTATCATCCATACAAGTGCTATCACTTCATATCCCAGATAACAGAATGCTTGAAATCCCACTTCATAGTCAATGGTACATAATACAACAGTAACTTTCATTTGGGTTACTGTCAATGGGCACAATCCTGCCGCTCAAAAAATGTAAAGTTTACAGGTATATTTAGGACCAAAATTGGATAAGTTAAACAGGAAAAAAAACCAATTAACCTGTATCTACAAATATCTTCATGTTCATCAATTCTCGAACGCGAGGATCATGGAAAATGAGTATGCCTTCTAAAATGATCACATCAGAAGGATTGACCTGCATATTTTTACATCAATAATAACAATAGCTGTATTCCACGTAAGGGACAAGAGTGTAGAAGAAATTGCTGTATGAAGATATAATGGTAGAGAAAGTCAACATAGTTACAAAAAGATTATTTTTTGTGGATTCAGTGATGAGAATATTCAGCAAAAGAGAAGGGACGATCCTAACCCTTGCTTTAGAAAAAGATAACACCTTTCATGATTAACAAAAAGGGTGAATGTCAGTAATCATATTTTTTACCATGTCCAATCTGTTACAGAAGATTCACTTCATCACTTCTGTCTTAGTAGTTCACTGTGTATCAATTGACAATATCATCAAGGCGACAGAACACAAGCAACTAATGACTACAAAATTCACATTTTATCCCAGCCTTGAAGTCCCCTAATAATTATATAAATGATTGTGCAAGCAAATTCCTTACTGGATTGTATAATAAACAAAGCATAGCATTTAAGAGAAGGCAATATCAACCACCAGTTAGATAAGATTCTACAGATTCACTAATAACTTGATTTACATTGCAAATATCAAGTAGAAAAGTTGCAGTTGAATGGAACTGACTGACACTTCCAATTTGAGATAAAAGTCTTCATACAAATAGGTATAACATTAGCAAAAATCATATATCTCCAAAAAGTCCGTTGATAACAGCACATATTCTTCCATAAATGCTAAATTATAAATCTGCATGAGAAGGCTTGTATAAACTAAAGGGTTTTGTAAACACAGGAAAACAGTACCCTTCTTGCAGGAAAAACATTATTTTTGTAACTCTTAAAGTCATAGTACGGGATATCCACTGCTTGCCCATGTCTCAAATGCTCCATAGCACATAGTAGTTGCTCAGTGTCAAATGCATCTGACAGTAAGGGAATATCATATTAAAGAAAAGGAGCACTATAATGTCAACCGGAAAGAATATAATTACAACCACCAACTCATAATACAATACTTTGCTATGTTGTTTATCATCCTTCAACTCAGCTGACAAGTAAATTACAAATGCCCATGACATGATTCACAAAAAATAATGGAGAAAGTAACTAACTAAGATGTAAGATCTGGGAATTAGCACTAAATTGAACGTTACGTAAATAAACAATCAAGTGCATGGTCTTGGATATTAAGATTATTTTAACTAGCAGGTGCTTACTACTAAAAAATTGTTCTCTTAAGAATGAAATTGAGTTAGAGAAGAGTAGGCTTACTTCAGTATATAGCACTACCTACGGAACTGTTAACTCATCATCATTTCTAACATCCTTCACAAGTAAAATCTACTAACCAGGATGGTCGAAGTTACACTCATGAACTCGAGTAAGTTCCTCTTCAGTCAGGTTGTGATAAAAGGAATCCTGCGTGGCATTCCATGTCAAATATTCATTTAACTGGATTTAAGGATCACGACATATACAAACCATCATATGCACTGATAAGCATGTAGCGGAAATAAAAGTTCGAAACCCAAGTTAAATTCTTAGTCAACCTCATTAGACCTTTTCCAAGCTGGAAACATGTAACTACAAAAACAATTCAGAAGGAGCTTCCCAGCAGAAGATAAAAGTGACTTTTCAGTTAATTTTGATTTCTCCTCATCACTTTTAGCCAGTTAAAAATAAAAAGGCCTATCATCAAGACATGTTTCAGTGCAATCACTGATGAAGTGTCCCATCCGAGAATGCAGTTAATGACTAAAATCATTACCTGGTTAACAAGTACAACACGTTGATCATGAAGCTGCTGAATAATTAGATCACAGACTGTAGTTTTCCCAGAAGCCGCTCCGCCGGCAACTCCTACATCCAAATATATTAGATGTAACACATTTTGAAACAATGAAGTGTGAGAAATAATTGAGTGCAGAATGGGTTGAGAAAAAAAAAAGAAAATGCAAATAGGTGTTCCACACCAATGGTCTTGTTCATATATTCTTATGGATAAAAAATATAATGTCTTTTCTCCTGTTTCCTGGCCAGTATTATCAATCTTTCTCACTCCCCTCCAAAGAAGGAAAGGAAAAAAGAGAAGCTACAAAAGATATATAGCAGGTTAGGTTAATACCTATACCTATAGAAGAGGTTTACATAACAGTCAAAACAAAGGGTCTAGATCTATCTCATTGTGGACAGGGTTCGGAAGAACCAGGCGAAGCAATGCTAGCTTGAAAATGGATTACATTGGAAACTCACCAATGACAAAAGGTTGTTTGTGCATCTTTTCATCTGTGGAGGTTGTTGGATGCCCGTTCTCAATATTTCTAGACTCCAAGCCATCCATGTGAAACCCAGAAAAATGAACGCCTGAAGAGGCCTCTATCATGTCAACAACTGATTTAGATTTAGAATCCATCTGCAGCTACCTACAAAAGCCAACAACCGAAAAGAAGAGCCCACGTGAATACAAAACATTAACTGGATAACAAATAACGAAAGCTTTCCGTGCGTCTCACATCTGCTTGACCTTACACATCATTTCACTTCTCACAGGCATATGCCAACAATAGAGTTCCTTCAAGGAATGAAAGAATACGGTTCATTGGATAAAGCTGATGTCTTACATTTGCAATCATGAGAGAAATATCACACCAAAAACAAAGTACCAATCATTGCATCAACCCATATAGTGCAAAAGCAATGGCAAAGTTCCGTGGTTATCAAAAGTTCGAATCCAAACATCCATCCAATACTTCCTGAAAACGTAAGCCTCGTGATGTTTTCTACTTCGCTTCACCACATAAACATCATTGTTCCTAACCAAACCGATCATGACACAACCAGAATCAAGAGAAAATTGCATAAAATCATTCCAAAGATTCCAATGTAACTTCCTTCACCTTCTAGCATTCTCAACTCCACCACGTTATTATTACCACGATCAAATTACATGTACCATACACAATCCAACAACTTAAAACGAGATAATGCAGGGAAGCTCCTAACATGTGATCACAGCCACGATCAAATTGCTTATCCCAATTGGGATCAGACTCTAAACAAAGTCTAATGCCCAATTCAAATTGGAAAAGTTGCAATCTTTATTCACCAAAACAGTAAATTTCAGATTCAATCCACAGTAAAACTAGTGTGTCCTCACAAATGAATGAATGCAGATCATACCTAAGTACCTGATAGTCAACTTGAATCAGAGATCAATAAAGAGCAAAGAGAGAGATAAAATTATCGCAAGAGGGAGGCGGGGTGTAAAGGATTAGTTTATATATAATCTGATTTATAGGACAGACCAAAGTAGGTCAAGAGGGTAGCTCTGTTTTGGCAGCCCAAAAGCAAATTACGGAGAGACAGAGAGAAAAAGAGAATACAGTGACAAGATTTCTAGCACAAAAGGGGATGTAACTGGTAAATTGAAAGGTGCGAGAAAGTTTGGATTTTTGGTCAATAATATAAATACGTATGTCTGTAGACTGTATACAAAATGAGGCTATGGAAGGTAGAATACCCTTTGGATTGGACATTTGTTTGAAATGTAATTGGATTGATGGGATGCTTTATTTCTTAAATCTCTTTCTTTGGATTTTTGTTTTCAGTTGATTGCATAGCTCCTGTGGAAGTCTTTTGTTTTCTCTTGTTTATTTCTTCTTCATCATCATCAGCTTCTGCTTCTTCTTCTCCTTGGCCTTGAAACTACCGCTGGCTCCATCATCCAACAGACAACTAAGAGCTCGTGTGAGAGACACGTCTTACCTGAGTTGGATTGGGATTGAGGATCCGCGTAAGCACCTAATCGGATGTGGGGTCCAGGTTTTTTGTTGGTTTTTAATGTTTATGAATATGAGATATCTACCCTCGGATTCTGATGTTTTTGTTTTTTTGGTGTCCCCTTCGTCTGAATAGTTTAATCTTGACTTTTCGTCTAATGACAATTGTTTAAGTCTTCCACTATACTTTAAAGTTGTGCTTTATCAGAATAAAAAATAAATATAACCCATCTCTATGGTATGGGTTTAATCCCTTGGCTAATGTTGTGATTATTTGTTCGAACTTATGTTTTGTTTCTGAGTGAGGTAAGCATCAGATAAACCTTTTTTTTATGGCATTAATACAATAACATAAATGGTTCCTTGTTTTGCAATTTCCTTCGCTGCCAAATTCAGGAACACGGAAGTTAGCTGGCAAAACTCACGAGAATGATGGGTTAGTCTGAACACTGATGAATCCTCTAAGGAAAACCTTGATCTGACAACAGCTGATGGGCTGGTTAGGAATGCTGGGAGCAATTGGCTTGTAGGCTTTGGTGCTAATTTGAGGTTCTGTACAGCCTCGCAGGTAGAATTACGGACAGTTTATCATAGATTAATTTTCACTTGATTATATGGGTATTCCAGGATAGATTTATCTATTGATTCTGTAATGGTGTCCAGTATTTCTAGTGAGCATAATTAGGTAATTAATACTATGATTCCAATCATCAAAGAATTGATGTTTAGGAATTGAGAGGTGCGGGTGCGTCATGTTTATCAGGAGGGCAATCGTTGTACGGATTGGTTAACTAATTATAGTTATAAATTGCCATTAGGAGTTTACTGGTTTTGCAATGTTGTTGAGGGTCTGTCTCCTTTATTGTTTGCAGACTCAGTTGAGGTATTCTTGCATTGTGTGACTCATCTATAGTTTTCTTAATTGGGCTTAGGCGTTATTTAAAAAAAAAAAATCAGGAACACTGGCTGAAATTCAATAAAACAGGGATGGAATAAGTTTATGGAGCATAGGATTTGTTCCCAAATTCATGACCTCGGATTAGTAAACATAGTTTTGTACACCAAAATTAAAAATTCTAATAATTTTGTCCAATGAAGAATGGATTATTTCTGGCAGTTTTTAAAAAATTAAAAATATAAAGATTAAGTAAAAAGAAAGGAATTTAATCAATAATATAAGGGCATTTTTTAAAATTTAAAATTTTTATTTTCAAATTCAGTAAAAAATGTTTAAGTTTTTAATTTTTATTTTTAGTTTTAGTTTTTTCTTATTTTTGAAAATTATGAAAACTATAAAAGTAGTTTTTTTTGTTTCTATTTTTTCATAATCTAATTTATTATCAAATAAATATATATTATTTAATATATTAATTTTTAATAAGAATTGTGAATAATTTAATTTAATATTATATATATTAATTAAAATTTATTAATAATAATTATT
>JAOTIZ010000203.1:40108262-40124944 GCA_027123425.1 Erythroxylum panamense
TATACTTGTAAAATCAGTAGTCATTTACCAATTTACTATCGAAACTATAATGCGTATGCAATGTCACTTTTGCCTGTGCTCTATCCAAATCCAATCCCAAATTACCAACATACCCGTCACGCCGGTAACGGGATGTTACAATTTAGATTTCGAAGCATCCTTCACACCATTAGTATAAGTAATCCTATATAATATAGTATTAACAAAATTTACATATTAACTAGAGATTGTTTTTATACATTTCATATGATTCACATGATATTTATACTTTTAAAACAAGGAGAAAACCATTAAAGAGACCATTTAGCACTTTCATCGAACACTTCAAAGGCATGACATATTCATCCCAATTAACCTAAGCAAATCATGTCTTTTTCCTTCCTTAACATTTTCCAAAACATTGCAAAGACAAATACACCACAAATAATCAAAACAAATGCAAAAACACCCCAAAAACTCTTAGATTCGTGCAATGTTCGAACATATACCAACACTGTGTATACAAAAAATCACAAAGAACAAATGTTGAATGAATTATCTCCACCTAAGGACATAAAGATAGTGACCAGAGAAGACAAAGGCAGACAAATGTCGTTGAGGAGAAGAGGAATCAACGACAAACAAATGGGAAAGAGGAAATAAATGAAAATAAAAACACAGGGGAGAGGGAAGGGGTCTTTGGGTAGGTTCAATGTGTAGGAAAATGACGTCGTTTGGTGTTAAACCAAATGACGTCATTTTTGTTTTATTAAAAACGTTGAAGCCGAAGGAAACGCCGACGTTTACTTCTAAAATTTACCAACATAATTTACCGACAGAATTGTATTCCATTGGTAAACCCAAAACTTATTTATTTTGCTAAGTATTGCTGCATTCTTTACCGACGGTAATTTTCTAATCTCGCTATATTCTGTCGGAAAAATTTTCGGGATAATTTCCCTCTATATTTACCTACGAAAATTTTTTGAGTTGCAAAATGAAAATTTTCCCAACAATGTTACTAATAGAAAATGATTTTTCGTCGGTAATTTGCTATGGTTTCATTTCTGTCGGTAATTTTTCAACACTAATTACTAATTTTCTTTTAGTGTATGGATTTTGAGGTTTTCCATAAGGCATTGGCTGGTGGGGTTATTCCATTAGTTTTTGTTTCAAATGTTGGATCAGAAATTAGGTCCTAAGTGTTTACTTGGTATAGTTAGGATTTTATCCAATGAAGAAGTCAATTTTAATAGTACTAAGATATTAATATTCACATGTGATTATGCAAAGTCAGTTGCACTCACTCTTGAGGCAATTGTTGCATGTACTTCTAAGAAAATCCATATTTATGAAGTCAAATTAAGTGATTCTAACATAATTTCTATAATTTTTGTCACATTTAATTTTCAATCTTTTGTTTGATATGAAATTATGAGCAAGAAATTGTTAACTTCTCTTGCAGTTTACTAGACATTGTTCAAATATTTCTTGTTGTTGATCCTTGTATGAGAAAACATAAACAAATTTTCTTAAAGCTAGTAAAATTTTAGTTCAAAATCATGTTTCTCAGATTTTTTTTCTTAATAATAGCTATATTAATTTCTAAAGTCATGTCTAGTTGTTATTCCTACTTATTTGAGTGTTTCTTGTGTTGTATTTGAACTTCAACCATAGGTTTACTCTATTTGGCAACTAATTTAAACCATATAACTTGAATTTGAAGAGATTATGTTATCTACTTCTTTAATATGAAAATTGGATTATAACAAGCAAAGCACTTTCACTAACTTTACATCTTGCTTAAATTACATTTTTCCTTAGGTCTAGGTATAATTTGTATTTTTATTCTATAGAGAACATGTTTAAAATAAGAAATTTCATTAAACAACATGTTGTCATGGTTTTATGTCTTTATTAAGTTGCTTTCTTGTTATGATCCTTTATGCATATGTTCAGTTTAAAAGCTTATAATTATTATGTCTAGAATTGTTTTGTGCTTCCAAAAAGAGGATTAATATGCTTCTTGACTTGTTGAATTGCACGAAGCTGATTATTTTTTTCCATAAGTTTTATGCTCTATTTTGTCTTCAATCTCTCTAATTCTATATTTTGCCTTCAATCCTCCCTGTTTTAGGAAAAATGGTATGTGATAAAATTAAGAAATAACATATTGCTTAATGAAAGAGAAAGAGAACATTCACATCCTCTCTTCCTCCTCAAGAACAACCCTTACAATTTTATTTCTAATGAATATGGGAAGTTCTATGTAGAGTATCTTACAGGGAGTGTAACCTTTCAAAGAGAATTTGATTTTAAGGATCTAAAGAATACCAACATTGTAGCATAATTCAAAGCCCTCAATTGGAAGAGGTGGTGTGACCATCCAAACTTTTCCTCCCTTATATTGTCAAAGAAATTCTATAGCAATGCTTCTTACTAAGTGGGAAAGTAAGCAACATTTGAGCATATAAAAATTAAAGGCAAATTAGTCAATATCAGTAAACACTTGGAAGGAGAGTAACAGTCACCCAATCAACTTTCTAACTACTAAACTCCTTACTAAACTTAAGGCTTGGAATGACTTCGTCAATGCTTCTCTTTATCCATCAAATCATCCAAATGAAGTTAATGTTGGGTGTGCCAAGTTATTTTACAAAACCAAGCGCAAAATGTCTATTAATGTCGATAAAATAATCAACGAAAGAATTTGTAAGATTTTCAAAGATCCAAAGAAGAATATGATCTTCATAAAGTTACTTATTGAGTTAATGGTTGCTAATGAAGTGTCCTTTCTTCATGTTCCTTATGGAAAACACTTTGTAGAGGAACCTATATCATATGCTCTACTATTGTATAGAGAAAAAGTGAAAAAGGCCATATAGTTGAGGATGAGAAAGAGAATAGTTGTTCCTATGGAGGTTGAAATATAAGAAATAGATACATAATAACCACAGAGCAGCTTTAGTAGAACCTGCACCAACTTATTTTTTTTGGTAAATCAGAGAAAAAATTAAATAAATGAACAAAATGTTTACAGAAAAGTCCACAGACAAGGCTGCAAAACACTCCGCCAGCCAAGCCTCAAGGCGACCAATAATAAACTAGGAAACACAGCAACCGGGGAAGATGCAACCCGAAACCCACTCAATAGTTACATCAATAGCACCAAGAAACAAAGCAAAAGCCCAAGCAAACAAAGTCAATTAGATAGCCTAACTGAACTCCAACTTATTGACACATATTATCTTACTATGATAGGGATAGCCTTGGATTTGAAAAAGCTCAATGAAAATATGGCTATATTGGATTAAAATAGAATAAGACTTGATGCCTCCATCAAGAAGCTGTTCAAAACCAAATCTCCAATCTTCAATAGAAGGTAGAAACATTAGAAACCAACATCAAGATTTTAAATTATTTAGATTTTCTCTAAATATGTCACCATATCACAAAGGCTAGTGTGTATAAGGCTACATAAACTGAGTCTGTGGGTAATAAAATTTGTGATCGAGATAGATAGTAATTACCGAATGGGGAATTCCCTCTTGATTACCCACCTTTCCAATAGTGGCTAAGCATAGAGATCTTATTGCAATACATCTAGCACCTATGGATTTGTATTATCCATACATGTGTCCAATCTAGCCTCCATACCAACATAACCACTAGCCCCCACCTGGAAAGTCTAGCCAGTCCTTCAGTTTCTAACCAGAGCAATATGATTGATATGGATGCAAAATCTTTCACCTCTCAAGTGCACCATTTCCATTTTCACTGGCTGTCTTTTCCCAAACATTGGGATAATTTTTATAATAAATGTAGGGGGAGCTTAGTTTTATGTAAGCGCATGATTTTCTTTGGATGTGGATGTATAGTCTTTGTAGGTTATTCTATGTGTTAAACCTTAGGTTCATGACATAATCACTCATTTTATTTTCTTTTTTATTTTCTATTCATTTTTCATTTCAAGCATATAGTAATATGATTTTGATTATTTAGATTGCATTTAAGGAACCTAATTAATGATTATTGCTTTATGGAGAAATACCTTATTTGCTTAATATTATTGAATTTTGTAAGAAATTGAAGCATGCTTTATTATAATGGGTAGAACATGAACTTGTAAGCAATTTTTGGGCCTAATTATCAATCATTTACTTCTTATGAACATTTCTTCTTTGAATGAGCTTTGCTTTATAATGGATCTAGAATTTGCTTGAAGATCTTTGAAAAAATAAAATTCACATATAACCTGATATTGAATTTTTCCTTAGAGAAACCCTAATGAGCCAATGGCCTATTCCTTCTATGAACCCTACACTAAAACACCCTTTTGTCACTTTCATTTATTACCCATATTTGAACCATGAGCTAGCAAAGTACAATAGGTATAGGGAAAACAAAAAAAAAGTTAGAGAGATAATAAGGGATAATAGTAGAACAATTTAAATGTAGAGGTAAAAAGCTACATGGTTAGACATAGGTTAAAAAGTGTTATAATGGGTTAAGAGTTAGTGAGAAGGAGTGAAAGAAGTAAGCTTACTTCATATGAATCAGTAATTAAAACTTGGCTCTTAAGAGAAATGTCTCTGCTAAAACCCATATGGAAAAAGGATATTTAAAAATTATGAAATTTAGTAAAAGCCATTAAAAAAGGAAGAATAAAAGAAAAACAGAAAAATGAACAAGGGGTGTGTTTATTTGTTACAAATCTTAAGAGCTAAGAAGAAAATCACATATCTATATATGTTATACAACAATGACAATTCAAAGAGTAAAGTGAGGGTTGTTTTTGTACACAATCTAGCTATGTTAGGTCATGAATTAATACTTTGCTAGTAACCTAAACTCTAATAAGAAGGCCTCCAATATATACCCTCCATATCAAACCCAGGCTCTTTATAACCAAAAGAAAGAACATTGCATCCAAGGGTTATGTGAGACATCTAGTAAGGGATCTTAGGCTCTCTTTAAAGCTTATGGTTAAAATTACAAAGGAAAGTGTAGAGTATTCAATGTTCACATGACTCATTCAAGGAGGGAAAAGTTAGGGAGTGAATCTGTACACATTGGAACAAATACATAACTTTTCTTTCTTGCATAAAATTTTTCAATTATTAAAAAATCATATCACATTCTTGTTTTCATTAAGGCAACAATCTTAATTAGATAGCCTGCTTGTTTTGGATGTTTTACTCTTTTAGTTAGCATCTACTAGGGACTAACAAATGGCTAAGTATAGGGAAGTAATATTTGCATGAAATACTTTGTTTTTATTCTAGCTTTAAACTTAACAGTATTTTTATTTTTCAATCTTCTAGGTTAGTTGAGTTATTTTGATGTAGGGATAAGGTTAAAAATACAAGGGAGGAACTTTTGGAAAATGGGTGCAAGTTCTATGCAAATTTTGTCTTTGATTTTATAACATTGATATGAAGTTGTAGCTTTGGAAGCAGGGAGCAAGCAGAAACTTTGATGCTATAACATCAATTTAAAGCCACAGTATTAGTCAAGAAAAAATTGACAAATTTAATCTCAACGATAACATCAAGTTAAGGAAATAACATTGGAATTGAAGAGCAAATTTTATCTTTGATGTTATAACATCAATACAAGGCTATAACATCAAAAGAAGAATTACAAGATTTTGACATGTGTTAAGAGAAAGTAAAGAGCACTCTACCCAGTATAGACAAAATAATGATGATTGAACTCTTAACAATGTCCATCTTGGGTAGAATAGTCTTTTCTTTTTCTTAATAGATGTAAAAATCTTATAATTCTTATTTTGTTGTTATAGCCTTGTATTAAGGTTATAATGTTGAAGCCAAAACTTGCTCTTCACTTCCAATATTATTGCCTTGAATTGATGTTATAGCATTGAGATTGAATTTGTCAATTTTTTTCTTTAGTGATGTTATATATAGCTTCAAATTGACGCTATAACATCAAAGTTCTATCTTGCTCTTTGTTTGTTTCCAAAGCTGCAACTTTGTATTTATGCTATAGCTTCAAAGAGAAAATTTGTGTAAAACTTGCACCCATTTTTCAAAAAGTTCCCCCTCACATTTTTAACCTCATCCTTGTACCAAAACAACATAATTAAGCTAGAGTAATGCAAAATAAAAACACTTTTAAGCTTAAAGATGAGGTATTTTTTTAAAATAAAAATATCACTCCCCCACATTTAGTCAGTTGCTAGTCGCTGATAAATGATAACTAAGAAAGAAAAAAAATCCAAAACAAGCAAGTTATCCGGTTTAGATTACTGGAATGTTGAAAAAAAGAACGTGTCATGCTTTTTCTTAAGGGATAATCAATTCTAAAATGCTCAACCTTTTAGGATTTTTTTTAATTCATTACTCAAGTTCTTAAAATTTTCAATTGAGTGACCAATCTTTTAAAACTTTAACAATTCAATTTAAAACTTTAGTTTTTGCTAATGTGGCTAATAGGTGGACATCCATATTGCATTTAGTAGAAATGCTACATCATTATAATAAATAATAAAGAGAATAACGAGAAGAGAGAATAATAAAAAAGAAACAGATTTTTTGTTAAACAATAACTCTTCAATATATGTTTTATATCACTCTTACAACTAATCACATTTAAATACCTATTATACTTATTTTATATTATTTTATATGCATCGTATACAGCCTTGTTCATTTGGATTCAAGTATTCTATGCATGCATCACAAGTAAAATTTATGATAAATGAGCTTCGTGATAGTAATGTTGGCACTGATCCTCATAGTTATATGTTTCCGTTTCTTAAAGACTGCATTTGTCTATGTAATCAGCCACAACAACCGTTCAAAAAGAAACTTTTGTCAAAGCTAATATAGAAGGAAATAGAATTTTATGTAGGAATCTCTCTCAATCTTCTTTCAGGGGTCATTCCTATGGCCATAGCGAAAGATACATGTGTGTTAAATTTGTTGCAGTATAGTCGTTACTAACAAACATTTCACTAACATTTTTTGACAAGCTAAAAATGGTTCCTAGTGTATGGTGATAACTAAATTTAGCCAAAAAAACTGACAACTCAAAACTGATGGACGATAACAACATTAGAAGTTGCAGGAAAATATCCATTCTATTCAATTCATCTTTGACACCCTCAGTTTAGTTGTCTTTCTCCCAGAACTCATTTTTTGTGCCATTTTCTTAACACCATATCTTGATATTGGATTTTTTTAACCCAGTTTTGCATCTATGTGACATGAATCTCCCACAAAATCCCTTCTGGTGCTTGGAAAATGCGTTCAGATTATCTTAGTTTTCTGAACAGTAATCGGTTTCTGGCTCAATCATAGAGAATTCAATCGGCTTCAACTTGTGACATTCGCTTGGGACATAGGCTTTCAAGAAGGGGTAATGAACAATTCTCTACATGCTTCTGAAACACAAGATTCTATTGGAATTTCGTATATCTTGTAACAAATATAAAATACGTTTTCCCTAGTTGAATTTCATCTCTTTCCAGGTTATGGGGCTTAATTTGTTCAGCAATTTGGAAAACGTGAAGGCTGTCTCAACATCAAAATTGCAAGCTCATTCTGTTTTTTCACTCATAAAAGGCCCTGACATTGGTAAACCATCTCCCTGAACCGGAGCCGCTCTTCATTCTGAAATCCTCAATGGCTGAGAAACAACCCGAGGATCATTCGACAAATAAATTGCCTCAGAGCTCTGTGACTTCTGTGTATGAAGTTGAGGTTGCGGACTTGAGCCGAAGCGTAACAGTCACATGGAGCAAAAACCTTATGAATTATTCCCTTGTCATCAGTGTAGAAAACGTTTCTGATGAAAACCATTATACTTGCAAGATCGATTTAAAGACTTGGCAGTTCTGGGGGAAAAAGGGACTAAAATCCTTCGATGTAGATGGGAAACGAGTAGATATTTACTGGGATTTTCGACAAGCCAAATTCACAAACAACCCTGAGCCCTCCTCAGATTATTACGTTGCTATGGTTTATGGAGATGAGGTAGTTTTAGTACTAGGCGATTTGAAGAAAGATGCTTTTAAGAGAACCAAGAAGAGACCGTCTTTGGTGGAACCTATTTTGTTATGCAAAAAAGAAAATGTATTTGGTAAGAAACTATTCTGCACCAAAACAATGCTATGCAGCGGTGATAGAGAACATGATGTGGTCATTGAAATCTCTTCATCTGGGTTTGGAGATCCTGAAATGTGGATAAGCATCGATGGTTTCGAGGTAATTCACGTCATGAACTTGAATTGGAGGTTTAGAGGGAATGAGAGTGTGACCACTATCAACAACGTCCAAGTACAAATTTTCTGGGATGTACACGACTGGCTATTCAGTGACACAGGCACAGGCTCTGGCTTGTTCATTCTTCAACCCGGTGCCCTGGAAGGCAGTTCTGATAGTGTTCGGGACGGTAGAAATAGCAACAGCAACAGTGGCCGGAGTCACGATTCAGCACCGGAGCTGCCATCAAACGCAGATCAGTTCTTCCACATTATATATGCTTGGAAATTTGAGTAAAAGAGACGTGGGCATTTTGCGTTTTTAGTCCTCTCAATCCATTGATGTCCAATTGCTTGATAATTGTAGGTGTGCTTAGTTGAAGCCAAGTCATTCCTTGGTAGTAAGTAGATCATGATTAGTCCTTCCAACAGTTGATGTGTCCTGACAAACAAATATCATCACCAGGCTTTTGAACTACAATTCAAAGATTGCAAATTTTATATCCTCACCACTTCTTTGTGTTGGTTTTTCCTACCATTGTCATGTACAAGACTTGTTCTTTTTCAGTTTGCTTACCATTAGTCTACATGCTTATTGGGAGAAAACACAAAATTTGCAACTATGCATGACTTTTATGAAGAATGGCTGAATTGAAAAGCAAAGCTAATAGTGAGTCAGTAAGGTTTAATTCAACCAAATGCGGATATGTTATTCTCTCCTTTTAATAAATAAATAAACTCTATCATTACTCAATTCATCAGAAAAATAGAAGAGATATCTCAATTAAGAAAATAAAAAAGAGGTAAAAGGATGGACCTCTTTTGGTTTTATTTACTTTAAAAATACTTTTAATATTTTAAGATTTTAGGCTATTCTAAATTAATATAAATTATTATGTTATTAATCATTGAATTAGTAATATAATTTATATATTAAAATAATTTGACAATTGCTTAATGAAATGTCTTTTACAGTAATATTATAAAGGCATATTGGATTTGAGTGGTAGCTGTAAAGTTTTAACAAATGTAATAAGTCATTTTGCATAAAGAAATGAATTTTAACAATATATACAAATAAGTTCTACAATTTTATTGCAAATACCTGTGCAGAACAAACTCATTTGCGAAGGTTGTCACCAAACATAGAAGAATGCATATTTTCAGTACATCAGGTGGGGTTAAGTTTGCTTTGAACATAGCTAACTTCCACTCTCATATATCCACATTTCTGTCAAAAGCACTAATTCTCTTTAATGTCTTTTCTTAATTTCTTGAATCTACTGCCCTTTAAGAAGCAATTATTGATGGCCACTTCTATATTAAATTTATAAACAATATAACATTTTTTAATTCCTATGCATTTGTACAGAGTCCAATAAGATGCAATATTTTCTTCCAGATGAATTTATTATTTTAAGATCATTTCATTTGATTGAAGGTGAGACAACAATTAATTTAATTATTTTAAGATAAGACTTTTTTGTTTTATAAGTTATGCTTTCTCACACATACAAAACATTATCTTTCTGTCACCAGTGTACATAATCACTAGGGTACCATAATTTTCCTTCTGGTCTCTACCTTCAAAAGGAGCCAATGAGTTACCTACCAACTTAAAATGGATACTTTCTAAAGACAGAGTTCCAAAGCTAATTGTTAAGTATAGTAAGTAAGGATGTGCATAGAGAGATTTATCCATTAGCATTGGTCATTATGGAGGAAGAGAACAATGAAACATAGAGTTGGTTCATGAATTTACTAACATCTAATTTGGAATTAGATGATGGCGAAATAATGATAGTCATATCTAATATGAAAAAGGCAACTTCATCCTCACATATTATAATTAATCTTCATCATTTTTAAAGTTGATATAAATTTTTTAATTGTTGTAGGGATTAGTCAGAGTAGTAAAGGTGACCTTATAAATACAACACGTCGAATATGTGCTAGCACGTGTACCACGATTGGAAAAGGAAATACAACAAAATGAGTGAAACTTTTAATAGGTGGATCTTACTAACTAGAGACAAGTTAGTAATAAGTATGCTTGAAATAATTAGAATCATGGTGATAAAGATGCATGTGGATATGATACAATTTATGCATGGACATAATTTAGATATTGCATTAACTATTGTGAGGAAATCGAAGAAAAACAAAAAAGATGAAACACAATAGATAATAGTTTAGAATAAAGATGGGGTATACGAAGTTTCTAAGGATTATAACAAACATATTATGAGGATTGGTAGATAAATTTGAGTTTTTAAGCATATGATCTATATGGATATACCCTAGAAACATGTCATAATGTTTTCTACCATTTCAGAAAAAGGCTTGAGACATTTGTAGGTGATTGTTATAAGAAAATATGATTTCTTAGTTTGTGTGAACATGTAGTGCAACTTATCAAGGATCAAATTTTCTGGTCTACAACTAATATCAAGGTGATATACCCACAGATAAAAGAGTCATACTAAGGAGAGTATTTAAACTTAATAATATACTAGTGGATGACAGGGACTCCCTAGCTTTAGGAGTTGTCAATGCAATTACCACAATAACTACATATATAACATTGCACTGTCCTAAAATTCACAAAATTTTATCACATATTAAAAAAATTGAAAAATTGAGAATCTTGCATCATAATTGAGCAAAGACTATTTTTACTACTCATCAAAGACTATCAATCAGATTGTGTTTTTATTATTGATGGAGTTCATAATCTATAAGTAGGAATGTCGTTCATAGTGAAAAAGTTTAGTCTATAATGTTCTACACTTATGTAGAGCTTCTATTAGATTCTTTAAAAAAGAGAAGTTTTAATGGTTCTTTAAACCATTTATAACTAGTCATATATGAGTTTACTGGATAAGATTAAGCACAAATCATGAATAATGTATTCCTAGGTTTATTCTTTAAGGTGAATATATTATGACAGAGCATACTACTTTGAAGAGACTTGGGGCCTCTATATTAAGAAGTAGTGTTTCTTAAAGCCTATAGCTTTTATGGAAAATAGACATTGTTAGTAAAGGATTACATGATAGACTTACAACGGCTTTAGGGAAAAATTTTGCTCAAGAAAAATCTCTATTCTTTTATAAACTAAAATGGAAAAGCTTTATGGTGAAATTTCCATCATTTTGTCTAATATTGCATAATTAAAACAGTAGATCATTGTTATCCAAATTATCACTTGTAAAACCTCCATTTTGTTTAGAGAATGATTCTCTTAGGAACAAGAAAGAGCATCATTGCTTTTAGAAAGAAGATGCTTTATAATTACCCTTAAATCCCACCAATCTCTCAACCTTACCACCTTTTCCTAATTAATAAAAGAAGAATGTTTTATTAATAATAAAACATAATCTTTACCCTTTTAGCATAATATTCTATCAATTTACTATAGTACATTCTCCAAGTATAATATAACTATGAATCCAATATTTACTTTGTGATGGTAATAATTTCAACATGAGATAGATTTAGGAGCTAATAATTAAAAAATGTATGGCTTTATGAGCTTGCCTATTTGTATGATGTATCTATCATAGTGTGTTCATTTGTTTTAGGTTATAACTTTGAATTTTCTTCATTATTCTTAAGAGGATGCATGGACATTAACAATTATAGAGTGTTGTCACTATATTAGCTACTTACAAAAGCTCAAACACAAAGTGCAAAGATAGAATTAAGCATCATTATCAATTAGGTGGAGTGACATAATTGAACCCTTACATAAGCAGCATTGAAAGAGGAGTTCATCATCAACAAAGGAGAAGTTATCACGGACTCAATTTCCAAACACAAAAGTTTATCTTTACAAAAACTCTCAACTGTGGCATAATTAGTTCAAGTTCTTTCAAAAGTGAATACAAAGCTCCTTACTCCAACTCTTGTTGTTAAACAAAGGCAAAATTGAAAATTTCCAAACTAATAATTTTAGAAGGGCTCGATTTCCAAACTAACTGGAAACTTAAGCAGAAAATAAGGAGAACTATATAATTAAGGTTCATATAAGTAGATTACGTGGAATGTTATTCTTGATTGAGAATTTTGATTAATTAAGATTAAATTTAATTAATTAATTAAATTAATATATATTAAAGTTCAATTAGGTTAATTAAGTTTTATTAAAATTTTAACATAATTTAAAAAAATTAATTTAATTTAAATGTGATATGTGAGTTTTATTGTACTATATACCATTAGAAATGTTAAACTCATGCTATATTTGCATTGGTATAGCATATAATAGACAGAGACTTAACTTCATCTGAATTCATATCCACTCAAGGTTCTTTTGAAAGTTTTACAAATATTAAGTTTCATTTTAGATGTTCCGAAATGTTATGATTCAATTTTTTTAATGAAAACTTTAAGGTTAAATCTATACTTTTTGTAAAATCATAGATACTTTTTATATTTTTCTACCTTCATAAAAGGAATATAGAAAAAGGCTTATTGAGAATCCAATTTTAAGTTTGGCTTTATTTCTCTTCTGGGCTAGGAACTAGCGCTTTAATTTTAAACGTGGATAATAATAATCCTTGCCTGAAACTCCCCCTAAAAATCTTTAATAATTGGTAAAGTGATGAGACAAAAGAACGAGAGGCAATGCAGGAAGAAGAAGATGATAGTTAGAAGGATACGACAATATTTACATAAAGAGGGAACAAAAGCACAATGTTGTCTAGATTAGTGATGTAGTAAAATGATGAAAATTGTAATAATATTAGTGGTGGATGTATAACTGCTAGTAGAGAGTAGTTAAAGGTAGATAACAATTGTAAATGATTAATGATAAAACACTTTCTATTTAGCCTACTTCTTCTCTCTATTTTGTAATACATCTATTCTTTCTTTGATAATTAAGGTTACAATAATGTAACTACAACACTTGGTATTAGAGCTCAATGATTCTTAAACCTATAGAAGAAGGCATGTGTTATCAATACTGGAACAGAATTAAAGAAAATATGAAAAATCATATACAATAATTAGGAATGAAGTATGAGCAGGGAATGCAAGAATTGAAGGAGTTAATGACTCAAGTTCTCTAATAAACCCATTTAGGATAGCAAGTTGATAAGGAGTGCAATAGAAGAGTTTCAAAGTTTAAAGTAATAGAAGTACATAATAATTATTAGTATTATGCGACAATCGGATCTTCTACGATATAATTTTTAATGTTCAAAGGAGAAGGGTTAAGAAATTAGATATATAAATACGAGTAGCATGTTCACTTGGATAGAACTCTATTGAAATTAAAATTCGGCATTGCTATAATGCATTTGTAAAAGGAAGCTTTTACTTGATACCAATTGCCTATACATAACAAAATAATGACAGAAGTACCCAGTTAGGAGGAGCACATTTTAGCCCTAAATAGAGGTATAGTAAGCCAATGTTTGAGGATCTGATAGGGGAACTAAAGTAATTAAGGCTAGATGGATTAGTCAAGGGATATTGCATAAGGTTTGATCTTTTTTCTCATAAGTTAGTGATATCTATATCTAATTAGTTCATTCTTGAAGTGGTTAAAACCTAAGATTGCATACCTAATCAAAATTTGGGCCCCTTGAAAATTACAACAAACATATGATTTAACAAGAAACTATAAAGTGGTAACCCAAAATTATTATAAAAGAAATCAGGGTTGAAGATGTTATATACCTAATTTGAAAACTCAAGAAGGTATATTACCAAAATCAACAGAGATGAGTGGTGAAATAGTTGAGCAAAGAGTTACAAAGACTATAGTACTTAAGAGTTAGATGAGAAAAGAGTGACTCTATGTTTTTGTGTGATGAAAAATATATTCTTAACTATAAATGTAAGATAAGGTTGATGTGCATGTATGTCACAAAAGATGGAAAAGAGTAGAAAGATGATAGAACAACCTTCTTTTTCATTACAAGTTATTACATGTACTACTTTATTTCAGTTAATGCGGTAGGGAACTATAAAGGCAAAACTATTCATATATTAATAGGTGGAGGAAGTACTTATAACTTTATCAATAAAATGTTTATGTGTAAGAAGGATTTAATGGTGAAGAACAATGATCTGATTTTAACCTTAGTTATAGGGGGATTACAAATTCAATGTCAATAGAGGTCTAAAGAGTTAAAATAGATAATGAATGGTCATCAATTTGATTCTTTAATAATAAATATTATAGGAAGTAATAGTATTGGGGGTGTAAGGTTTCAATTTTGGATGATATTATATGTAATTACAAAGTAGTGTTGAAATTTGAATAACAAGCAGAGAAAATAGAGCTAAGAAATAAAAGTTAGAATATGGTGTTAGAGATGAAAGGGAAACGTCTTGAGAAGTAAATGAAAGGTAGGGAGGTAGTATGTCATTTTCTAATAAGTCAAAAAGATGATCAGCTGCAAATATGTATTCCTTATATTGAATTATAAACCTAGTAATTAAATGTCAATAATCGTCCTTTTAATAACAAAAATGGTAGTTATAGTCTCTACTGGAAAAATATCAAGATATCTTTCAAAATCCTAAAGGCCTTCCTTTTTCTATATTATATGACCAAATAATTAGACTAAATGAAATAGTTGAAGTAATCAATAGAGGACCTTATCAATATGCAAGAATTCAAAAACCAGCAGTGCAAGAGTTAGTGGATGAGATGTTATAACAAGGGACAATTAGAAAAATTCTTAGCTCATTTGCTTTACTAGTCATTTTGGTGAAAAATGAGGATAGTTCATAGAGATTTTATGTTAATTATAGGGCTTTGAATCATAATACTATTAAGGATAAAGTCCCTGTTCCATTTATTGATGAGCTTTTGGAGGAAGCATTTTTCAAAACTTGATATAAATGCTGGATACCACTAGATTCGTATGCGTGAAGAGGATGTCTATGAGAAAACATTTCGAACTCATCATAAGTTACTAATCATGCCTTTTGGATTAATAAATGCTCAAGCTACTATTCAGAGCTTAATGAACTTAATCTTCAAGTATTATTAAAGAATGACGATATTATTATTTTTTGATGATTTATTATTATAACATCATATACAGAAACAACATATTCTACATATGGCAAAAGCGTTACAAGTATTTAGATCTCATCTTTTGTGAAATTTTCTAAATGTGCTTTTGCATTAGAGTGAGTGGAGTGTTTAGATTATAATATTAGCTTCAAAGTGGTGGCAACTAATCTTAAAAATATTTAGGCAATGATGGAGTATTTAATTCCTCAATTATTAAAAACAATTTAGATGTTTTCTTAAGTTAGATGGATACTACAAGCACTTTATCAAATATTATAGTTCCATTAGTAAACATTTAATATTTTTATTAAAAAAGAATGTATTTGTCATACCTCCATCTTAATAAGACCCGAGGTGGACCATATAGTAATAGTTGGACACTAAATGCCAAGCTAATCTTACAAGCACACATGACGTAGTCTATTTATACATTCTATCCATACGGTCGCCATTTAATTAACAAGATCTATTAAATCCAAATAGGCATAATTCATTAATTCATCCATCATAATAGTCTAGGCTTAATCCCATTGTCATTCAATACATAAGTTTAAATCCTACTGGTAACAACATAATAGTAATAATAATAATTTCAGTTAACAAGTTCATAAATAGACTAATGACCCTAATAATGTCTATATTGAAATCTAAAGACTCAATGTTCCAAATACATGAGAAAATGAAACTAATTAGATAAGTTTGGTCAACCTTATCTAGACCTTACTTATGCTTACTACTGATGCTGCTACTAACTAGTTGACTAAATAACATATCTACCTTTTTTCTTGGAAGAGGGGAAAAAAATAAAATGTGAGTATACACTAAGTGAGAGGAAAAAAATCACCCATTAGTGGTTATGCATAAAAAGGATTATTTTCATTTTGAAAACCATTTTGAGTTTATAAAATAAATTGTAAGTTTCCTATCTATAATTATACACAACCATGCCTATTGGATATTTTTACAACACTCTAACACGAGCATCACTTACATTAAGGCATAAGGTCGATTTTCACGTTTCATACTAAGGTTTAAGAAAGACGTGTTCTTAAATCAAGAATCGTCACAGTCATTAAGGCACAAGTTCATCAAGCACTACGATCGTTAACCACTTGATAAGATATCATTTCCTTAAACAAACAATACCATCTCAAGCATAAAGCACACATCTAGCTCAATTTCATTACACACGTCCTTCATCAAGTTTTTATTCATTTCTATTAACTCTTTAATCTAGGAATTGGGGATGGCAATGGGTAGGGTTCGATTCGGGTTTTACTCTACCCATATCCATATCTATTTTTTATGACTCAACCCATATCTATATCCATATCCATCGGTTTTTACGATTTATTACCCTTATCCAAATCCATTGGGTTGTTCGGATTTTTGGATATCCATCGGGTTGTGTAACACATAAAAATATAACTTCTAAAT